>JAEVLN010000010.1:600000-1024273 GCA_018350325.1 Globodera rostochiensis
GCTGAAGCGGCCTCACGCGACACTTATCGCCATTTTGGCTCAACCCTTCAACTTTGTGTGATGGTCAAAATTGAACAATTTGTACGTTCAATTGACAAACAAAATGTCGGCACATTGACGGAAAAATTGTTAAAAAAAAAATTGCGTACGGATGAATGCAAAGATCGGAGAACGCAGAGCAAAGTGTTGGAGGAGTTCCTTGGCACGCAATTGGGTGCAAAGATCAATTATGCCATTTTTCAAATTATCGAAATTAAGCCAGACAAATTAAAATTATTGTTCCAATACCCGGGGGTAAAAACGCGCCTTTTGCGATTGGTCGGCGCGCAGAAACGAATGGACGACTTATGGAAACAGTTCAATTTGGCAGCACTTTTTGCAGAAAATGGTGAACAAAATAGATTTGTATTACTCCAACTCCAGACTGACGGCACCCGAAGAACCTCGACCCCCAACATTTTTGGGCTTCACCCCCGCCCGACCCCCGACTTGACGCCCCCAAAGAACCCCGACCCCGACATTTTTGGGCTTCACCCCCGCCCGACCCCCGACTTGACGCCCCCGAAGAACCCCGACCCCGACATTTTTGGGCTTCACCCCCGCCCGACCCCCGACTTGACGCCCCCGAAGAACCCCGACCCCGACATTTTTGGGCCTCACCTCCAGCCCGACCCGGTGTCCGGACTTTTCGACAGTAAGCGGACGATTCGACAGTACAACAAATGTTCAAAAAATTAAAGTTAATTGAAATTCTCAACAAAAAAAAAACTTATATGTATGTAAGGCAATATTCAAAAGATAGTTTTATCATATAATGTCATACAAATATTTCATTCTCAAGAACATATATTGGAATTAGAGTAATAAGGGTAAAACTAATCATCTTTCGAATATTGACTTACATATACGCTTTTTTTTGAAAATTTTAATTATTTTTGAATATTTTTTGTATGTCAAAAAATCCGCTGTCGAAAGTCCGCTACTGTCGAAAAGTCCGGGAGCCCTTGACCACCGACTTGACGGCCCCCGAAGAACCCCGACTAAAATTTGAAAATTCAAATAAATTGACGAATTTAAGGAAAATTAAAAACTCTTTGAGAAAGGAAAGAAGTCGATGATTATGTATTTAACTTTAATAATTAATTTAAAAAATTGTCTAAATTTTAATTTTCAGCCTTCACAAATGCAGATTTATTTTGGGCCCATTATTGTGGTGCTCTGTTGATGAGAGACCAAATTGAGCGTCAAAGCCACAAAATGGGTGCAGATTTGGCAGTGTTTATGCGATGGCTTCAGCACAAACTCACCGTTGAACATCGATTCAAACCCATCTTTGATCGGATCAGCAATTTTGTGTTTGATCAAATCTATGACCCAATTTTTGATGAGGAGGAAACGGCGCTGATGGACTCGGAACAATTTCTGAGAGAAAAATTGTTTCTGGGAACAAAAAAAATGGTGGAAAATTTAGGGAAAAATGAAATGAATTTGTTTGAGAAATGGCGCGCAATGCTCGAGAATAATGATGATATAAGGGGTAAAAAAGCAAAACAAATTGACGACGAATTGGACGCCGTTGTGCGATGGATTGAGCAATTGCATCGGACAGCATTCAAAAAGCTGTTGTTGAACGACGACAATTTGGAAAAGTTCACTGAAAGTGAGCTGCTGGAGAGAATTGATTATTATTTTGTTTATTTGAATTTTTTCAAAATTCTTTAAAAAGTTCAATTGAAAATATTAGTAAGGTTTTGAGAAAATCAAAGAGAGAACCTACACACTAGAGACCGGACGTGATCGGGATCCCGTCTGGATTTTATCGGGATCAATTTTCTCGAGATTACTACGGGATTCTCTCAGTGATCCCGTCTGAATTTTCTCGAGATTATTAGGAGATTCTCTCGGTGATTCCGTCGAGATTTTCTCGAGATCCCGCATTTGTAATGTTTAAACGTTCTTGAACCGGTTTAGAAACAAATTTCAACAAATTGATCAACTTTTTGAAATTTAAGTTTTAAACACAATTGGCTCTGCAACTGTTCGTGAAAGATTGCTCCAATTTTTTGACAAAAATGAAATCGAAAAGATTTTTACGGCGTTTGATTTAAAGAATGTCAAAATTGAAGAAGCATCATTTCTGTATGATTATGAGTCGGATGACAGTGACGAAGAAATTTTTGATGACGACGAAACTGAAAGCACTGAAGACGACGAAGAATATTTGACACAAAATTGCGAAGAAAATTTGTCGGATACATTTGATCTCAAAAAAGAATGCTCACAAAATCGGACTGATCAGACCAAAATTTTGTCAGACAAATCTGATCAGTCGAAACTTTTAAATTCCGACAAATACGCAAAGTTTTATCGACAGAATTATATGGTTGTACTTATATATTATATTAATATTAATAGGGCCTGGATTTATATGCATTTGCATAATTTTGTCAATTAAGTTTCGAGGCTCAAAAATTGTTTTTTACGTTTGGATTTTTATGTTTTGACCATTTTGAAAATGCATATTTTCGGCAATTTTTTTGACTAAAAATTCTTTAAAAATGCAATAAAAAACAAAAATTTTTCATATTTTGAGGCCTTTAGAAACATATTTGGCAAAATTGTTAAAAAACGCATTTTTGCACTATTTGACTAAAAATTCGTTAACAAAAATGCAATAAAAAACAAAATTTTTCATATTTTAGGGTTTTCGAAACATTATTTTTGCAAAAAAAAATGTTACAAATGCATTTTTGGCCATTATAATTCCCGGACCCTCTACATTTAAATTGAATTTGCATTTAGACAATTTAACTTATTATTTTAAAGGTTTGTGAATGCCCGCCGAAAAATATTCCGTTTGAAGAACTTCGGAGAATGGACAAACAGACCGTTTCAGGTAGAGATAGTTTGTAGTTACGAGCATTCATCTAAACATAGAATAATAATTTTTAAATATTTTTTGCCTCCGGCTCTGATTGTTCAAACACTTTCATAACTAAAAAAAAATTTCCAAAAAATTGTCGCGGATTGGAAGACCATCTGTGATATATATATTATTATTCAGGGCTCCGATATCTGCTGCTTTAGCAGCTTTTTGATATTTTTTGATTTTTGGAAGGCCGATTTTTGAAAATGCTGCTTTTTGCTTACTTTTGATGTGGTTAAGTTTTGTGTGGATTTTTTTGAAAAAAATAAACAAAATGCTAAATTTGAATATTTGGCATTTTTTGTTGCAAATCTCTTAACAAATTAAGACAAAAATTCAAAAATTTTCTCGACGTTGCCTATTGGCACCGTCGACTCACCCCCCCCCCCCTCCCTTTTTCCCAAAAATTTTTGAAAAATCACGTCCAAAAAAATTAGAGAAAAAATCGCTAAAAATGCTAATTTGTGACAGCAAATTGCAACCAATTGTTTGTACCCAGAAATATATACTTAAATTTTTGAGAAATATCGAATTTGTTGCTTTTTTGTGCTCAATGCTGCTTTTTTCACGTTCTGATGCTGCTTTTGAAAATGTTGAGATCGGAACCTTGATATTATTAGAGTATAATAAGCAAAGGAAAATTTCCGTTTTAGACCCGCAATTACACGACTTGATGGAGCTGTACATTAAAATGTTTTGGGAAATAAATGAAGAAGAACCGTCGAGGCTCTTGGAAATTGGTTTTACGAAGAACGTTGAAATCAAAGCGACCACTTTCTACTACCGGCACCGGGTTGGGGAGCTGCTCACCTATGCCCAAATGTATCGACAGAATGGCAATTTTGTCGACAGAATCGGCAAGTATAAGCACCGATGGGAAGAAATGGAAATAAAACATCAAAATGGCGAAAATTTGGAACAAAAAATGTGCGAAGTTTACCAATTCATTTACACACTGACAAAGGACAAACAACTGATGGAAATGAATGCGGAATGGCAACAAAATTTGGCATCAAATGTTGTGGAGTTTGGCACCGATTCGCTTGAACAGATCAGCAACGGGGTTTTTCAATGTTTTGCTTTTGTTTTAAATATATATTTGTTTTTAAATTTTAAAATTACATTTTACAATTCCCAGAACATTGTTTTGTTGCCGGAACGCAAACAGCAACAATTGTGGGACCAAATTAATTGCACCGATCAACACAATGTGTACGAATTGGTGGCACAAATTCGCGCTTACATTCCGTTAATGGATGGCATCCATTTGTTTACGCTGATCCGTTTGATTGGCACATTTCGCCAAATTCGAAGCATTTTTTGCAATGGCATTCCAACGGACATTACACGGCTCAAGAACCGGATCCAATTGCTTATTTCGCACAAAGCTTTGGACAGTTTGGAGATGACTTTTCCCGAAGTTTTGCATTATGGTCAGTTAGAGAATGGAAAATTATTTAAAATTAAATTGATTTAAAATAATGAAAAAACAAAAAAAAATTTTATTTTGGGAAAGTAAGAGACCAAAGGAGCTGCGAAGCCGGCATTTTTGGGGATTTGTGCCGTTGAATCAGTCCTTTTTGCGCTGCACATAATCCGTTTTAGATAAAATAATCAGAACGCATTTTGTTAAATTGTTGTTGAAGCAATTGCAATTCCAAAGTGGCACTTTGGAAGCAGAAAATGCGCAGGCGCGTTGTTCAACGCCGCTTCTGCTCAGTGCCATCAAAAAACATGAGGTCAAATTGCGCGCAAACAGCATTAAAGCATTGAAAAATGTACCGAATATGCGCGACAGTTTGTTTTTAAAAATTGAAAAAATAAAAAAAGAATTTTACAACGTTTTGCACATGGCGGCCACCAACAAAAGAGAGCAGCAACAGCACCATTTTTTGTTGCGAAAAGCGCTGTGTCCGCTGTTCTGTATGTACTTGCTGCTCGACAACATTTGCGAAGGAACACTTACATTTAAAAATTCGGATGAATTGATAAAGTGGAACGTGAAATGCAAAAGCGAGGAGGACGTCAAAAAGTACATGCCGCAGGGATGTAAACGGATTCCGGACTTTCGGCGACATTTTTGGGTCCAGTATGCCGCATTCCGGACTTTTATTTTTGGGTCCAGTATGCCGCATTCCGGACTTTTATTTTTGGGTCCGGAATGCCGCAATCCGGACTTTCAGGGACATTTTTGGGTCCGGAATGCCTCATTCCTGACTTTTATTTTTGGTTCCGGAATGCCTCATTCCGGACTTTTATTTTTGCGTCCGGTATGCCCGGACTTTCGGGCATTTTTGGGTCTGGATATGCATTCCGGACTTTTATTTTTGGGTTCGGTATGCCGCATTTCGTACTTTCGAGGACATTTTTAAGTCCGGAATGCCTCATTCCGGACATTTTGGCAAAAAAAAATCGGAAACTTTTAAATTTAATTGAATTAATTTTGGCCCAAATACGTCTCAATCAATAGAATCAAAGTTCGGTCTCAAAAATTCGTCGGGTTGGCGCTTTAAAAAGGCGTGTGGAACGCAGCGTATTAATTCATTCATTACTTACGCTTTTTTCTATAATTGTTGTAACGCTTTACGAATTTAAGGGCACTTGAGCACAGCCGATTATTCTCCAGAATTTATTTTTGTGAATTTTTTGACGATAAAATTTTTACCGAAAAAATTGCTGCAATGCCGGGGGCTAAAATGCGCCTTTGGAAGTTTATGGAGAACGAAGTGTCGACGACAATTTTGCCGGACATAAGGGGCAATTTGATGATGAAAAAGTTGTGGATAGACAAAAGTTCGGCGGCGGATGAATGTTGGCATTTTGTTTGAATTTAATTAATTAATTATTTTTTTGGATTTGGCAAAATTAAAATTTCAATTTTAAATTTTTGCAAAAATGTCCATTTTTTTGTTTGTTTTGTTTTTTTGCTGTTTTTAGTGTTCAATGATAACACTTTGCTGACTTCACATTACACCAAGCTTTTGACCGCGAGCACGTGGACAAAATGGATGAATTTCAAAATGAAGGTGAAACAAAACAAAAAAGGAGGCTACTGGTCCCCGAAGCTCCAATGCTTTATAGCTTTATGTAACCTGATCGATATTAAAATAAGCAAAAACAAAAGCGATCTGATGATTATGAAAAAAGTTATGGCCACAAAACCGACCATAAATGGCGCCATTTTTCAAGTTTTTTTTTACTTATTTGGCCATAACTTTTTAGGCATTGTCCAATCGCAAACCTTTAGCTTAAAGATAGCTACCTAACTCATCTAAAACTTTTTCATTAGGTATTATTTTTTTCGACCTAATCGGTTTAGGTTGAGGAAAGTTATAATATAACAAAAAGAATTTTAAAAAATGTTATTGCTCATTTTTCCAATGCTTTTCAAGGTTGATTTGATCATTTTTGTCCGTTGGCTCGATGCCAAAATTTCCATTGCCGCCGCCATCATTGGCACCAGCAATTCGGTTGTCGCGCGACGTTGTGCCAACTTTTGGTCGCGCAACAAATATTTGCTTCACCAACTTTACGACCGGTGGTTTGATGAGCGGGAAGACGAAATGCCAAACTTTCAAATATTCCAAATAAACTTTTTGAATGAATTAAATTTGTACATGGAAAAAATTATGCGTAGAAGACATGCAAAAAGTGAAAAAGTGATGGAGGACGAATTGCAAAAAATCATTCAAAAATGTCAAAAATTGTATGAGAAACGCAATGAGCAGCCTTTTGAAAGTATCATGAGTTTGGAAAATGATTTGGTGGAATTGCACATTCAAACAATTGATGAACTAAGCGAGGAACGTGTTCAACTCAAAGAAACCTTACAAATTGGTTAAGATTTAATTAAATTAATTAAATTCTAATAAAATTATTAATTAAATATTTCAAAATTCAGTCACCGATGCATTGGCACGCAAAGATCAACAGTTTCCTGCCCATTTGGGCACAACAATGACCGTGTTAATTTTGGCCAAAATAAAATTAAATCATTTAAAGCCGCCGCCCTCGGAGCCGCCAAAATTTGAAGAGAATTGTGAAATTTCAGAAGACGAATTGCCAACAAAAATAAAAAAGAAAAAATCAAAACGAAGAAAGCATAAAAATGACAACAATAAAGGAGCAAAAATTTCGGAAAATTTGGCTGAAAACGAGGGGACCACGACGACGACAACAAAAAGAAAGAATACGGTGGATGATGACGATACAGTAGCAGCAGAAAAGGCATCGTCCCAAGAAACATCAACATTTGGTGATACGGTAGACGACGATATTGGGGATGAAAGTGCAGCGATTGCTGCGCAGATGAATACGGTAGATGAGACGGTAAACACAAAGCATACGGTAGATGAGTTAATCGATCAAAGAAAAGATGAAACAATTGAGCAATCCAGCAGCGGTCCGAGCACTACTCATTCAACGGAACAATGTGAACAAATTCATGAAAAATTTGGCATTCATGGAGATGATGAGACGCATTTTTTGGAAAATGACGGAATAAAACTGAACGATTTTATTGATGATCAATTTCTGGCTTCAAAATATGCAACATTTTTAGAACCATTTACAGCAGATGAACAAAGCGATGGTTCAAAAAGTTCAAAAGCGATTGAACTGCTCAATGTTGGCATTTTTGCCAACGAAATTTGCCATCGTTTGGATGATGCGATCGATTGGTCGGGCGATCGGTGGACAAATGGGCAAAAGAAGCAAATTACTGATCATTGGGAATGGCTAAAGGAGTTGAAACAGTCGGCCAATTCGTCCGATGACATTTTGCAAAAGCTCCACCAACTTTTGAGGGACATTTTGGTGGAAATGGACGGATTTGCGGAGAATTCGAAACGATTTAACAAAAATGATGAAACCAAACTGATCAATGAATCCGACAAAAGGCAACAGCGTGAATTGATCAACCAATTGCACAGCCAAAAATTCGGCATGGCCATTGTTAGGGGAAAAATTAAAAATTGGACCAAAATTAGCAAAAAACAGAGGAAAACGGCACTGTTAAACCTTTTTGGACTCGCCGACAATGATGGCATTATTGAAGAGGAACAAAGTGAAAAAATATTAGAAAAATTTGAAAGAAATTTGGAGCTGCTCCAAAATGCAGAAACCCAGCGCAAATTGGGTAGGTAATGGAATGCTTTCAATTTGAAACCGAGCCATGCCAGAGACTATTAAAGGATGCTCGAGAATCTCAGTGTCAAGTCTCGATCGACTCAAGAAAACTCCCGGCTTTTTGGGGTCTCGTTTTGGTCTCGAGTCTCTATAAATTTTAGGGCATAATTTGCTTCAGCTTTAACCGATTCATTAGACATCTCTTAAAGCCATTTGAAACTTTCAAAAAGTTGAAATTACATTAATCTAAAGATTTGCAATTGGTCAAAACTTAAAAAATCAATCGCCAGAAAAGCCTAAAAATTGGGGAATTTTATATAAATTTTTATAGTGTCTGGCCTTTGAATTTAAGTAATAATGCCAAAATCAAAGTTAAGGTTTAAGCAAGTTAATGCTCCGGTTTTGATTCGGTCCGTACGCCAAAAATATCCCTTTTAAGAGCTATATTCTTATTTGAAACAATTTTAAATTAATTAAGTTTAACTTTTAGACCAAACTTTATTTTATCAGTTCAAAAACAAAGCAAATTTAACACAATTTATCGAAAAAAAGGATATAGTCAATTTTTGTGAGAACACTTCACAAATTTTGTCATCAGAAAATTTTCAAGAATTAAATTCGACCGAAGCATTTGAGAGAAAAATGCGAGAAACTGAAAAAGTTAATTAAATAAAATTTTAACTATATTTAAACCCAGTGTTTTAGCTGAAAAACGCATTAAAATTGGAAAATGGACGAGAAAATGGAAAACAAATATTAGTCGACCTAAACAAAATATTCAACGATTGGGTAAAAATTTATTTTAACTTTAAATAATTAGAGCTTCATCAATACAAAAATTGCTTAAACAATAAAACCCGAAATAAAAATTAAAAATTGTAATGGGCCAAAAATGCACCCGTAAAGATCGATAATTATTTAAATGTATCTTTTTTTTCCAAAATCAGTCAGGCGAAGCTCGCCTCCAACTTCCGATTCTTTACTTTCTGACCCATTCCGTACACAAATTGGAGCCGATTTGCATTTTGCCGGGTGCATTTGATCGAAGCTTAATTTTTGGTAGCTTTGAATGTGATCGAATGGACAACAAAAGTTGCTTGGACAACTCACTTTATTGCGCACTATGCAAAGTGATTAATTTTATTCTTTTTTCGGATTGAAATTTATTAAAATTTTATTATAAATCAAAAAGTGAATGAACATTTTAAAATCACACAAATTATATATATTTATTCATGATTAATTTTATTCATTTTTTTCGGGTTAAATTTTATTAAAACATTTTATTGTTAATCAAAAATTTAATGAATATTTAAATTATATATATATTTATTCAGACGATGCGCCGCTTAACGCTTATAGAAAAACATGTGAAAAATGAATTTGCTCACGTCCCAATGCTGAAAATTTGTGTTGACAACGTGCAAATTGAGGTCAAATTTGTGGAAGTGCCCGAATTCGGGCACATTCCACGCATAAATTTGAACACAAAACATTTAAAAATATTTTCGTATATATTTGCACGAAACATTCACAAATTGGTGGACAACGACCATTTTGACGAGGGCGTGTATCGGCACGAAATTCGGACGAGAAATCAGTTGAGGAAAAACATTTACGGTAAGTGATGGCCATTTATATAGGGGATCGGATTTTCAGGCACTAAAACCTCAAAATTGGCACTAAAAGCACCAAAAAATGCCAAAACAGGCAGAAAAAGCACAAAAAAGTGCCAAAATAGGCACTAAAAAACTTCAGAAATGGAAAATAAGCATTCATAGGCACTAAAAAGTTGCTCTAAATAAAAATTGTTTAGAATAAATGCTATAGCCTTCACTTTTCAAAGCGTAATTCGCGAAAGAAGGCAAATGCCTGAAAACCTTGTCACTAAACATTTTTTATAAATAATAAAAAGTAATTAATTTCAAATGCTTAAACATTATTTTTTATTTAAATTATTTTATCAGATGCCAAAGTGATTGAAAAATTCGACAAAATCACCGAACTTTTTCACCTCGGTCGGCAAAAGGCAATGCGGCAAAGGGAATTGGTGAAAGGGAGGGAAGCAGCACTTTTGGTTTTGGCAGGTTATGGCAATTTTAAACAAACAAATTCATTACCAAATTATAAATATATAATTTAAAAAAGTAATTTAATATTGTCATTATTAAATACAATGACATTTTCCTTTCACAATGTAAGCGCTTAGCTTTAAATTTATAAATATTTGGGGATTTTAAGAAAATTTTGGGATGGTTTCGGGATTAGTAAATCAGGATTTTATATGTAGAATAAAATGATTCAATCCAGGTCAAAACACCCGGGACGAACGGTTCAAAATAAAGATTTGTAAATTTTAAAGAAAACGATAATATAAGAGCGAAATTCAGTCCCAAAAACGAACGTTTCAGTCCCAACCCGGTCTACTTTAACATAACTACATTTACATAATTATTTAAGATCATGCGTCGAATTTGAAATTATTGCAATTTTTACTAACCAAAAATGATTGTTGGACAATGCCAAACAACTTTGAATTGGACGAAGAATTTGGCACCATAACATTGGACAAATTTCGCACAATTTTGGCCTTTTTGGAGAGATGGGCACAAAGTAAAATTTTAAAATATTTGAAATTTATTAAAACATTTAAACATTTCACACAGACAATCACATTTTCTCCCAAACGCTGGGCTATTTTAGCACAAAAATGTTGTTGATAATGTTGACCAAAGTGTTTTTGCTGTTTCCCGATTCGTCAATGCCATTTTTGATCCGAAAGTTTTTTCTCATTTACTCAAAGTGGTAAAACTTTTCTATTTATTGATTAGTCTGGGTTTAGCATTGATTGATTGATTGATTGATCACCCAGAGAACGGCAAAAAATGCCGAGTTGCGTCCCTGACTAGTGTTTGGCAAATGCGGTTTTTCGCTATTCGGAAAATGCCTACATTTTTTTGGTCAATATACCGAATCGATAATACCAAAAGCGATAATACCGTACCATGCCGAACACTATTCAAGCCCAAAATCCGGGTCAAATTTTGGTAAAGACCGGATTATGTTCGACTTTACACCGGGATCGGGGGGTTGGCGTGATTCCAAGGGTGGCTGGCTTCTGAGTCTCCCCAATTTTACGATTTGCCAATTTTAAGTTTTCAATTTGACCTTTCCCCCCAGGAAATGGTCAATACCGGTCCAACTGACGGAAATTAAAAGCGAAAAATTTGGCAAAATTTTGAGTTGGACGCCGGCCAAGGAATGGTTTGGGCGCAGGCATTTCGCGTGGGAAAAGCTGCCGGAAAACATTCGAATGGATTTACGGCCAAACATTCGAATCGATTTGTTGAAAAATATTCGAAAGGAAATGCCAATGGCCGTCATAACGCCAACATTTCCGGAAAGGAATGAGGCCGAAAATGTGAACATTTCGAGCGCAAAAGTTGTGCAAAATGAGCTGAGACGAGGCAAAACATTAATTTAAATTCAAATGATTTTGAATATTTTAATTTAAAATTTAATTAAAAATTAAATTTTTTGCTTATAGCATTGGAGAAAATAAAAAATAAAAATGATTTGAACGCAATAATCGAACCAATTGGTGCGGTTAAATTCACTGAGAAGGTAAACAAAAAATAAATAAACTTTATTTAAATATAAAAAAATATATATTTTATTATTTTTACAGAATTAATTTTGTACAAATTTTCAAACAATTATTTTCAGTACGAACAGTTCATTGTCGTCACTTGCATTGGCACAAAATTTAACGTAAATAATTTTTGCGATTTTGTCGGCAAACGTCTTCGGTATGAACTGCACGAATTTGTTGAGAAACCGTTGGCACTTTGGGTGGACTTTTGCCACGTCTTTCCCAAAATGATCAGCCCCAGCGAATGTTCGTCCGATTCAGCGCCAAAAGAGTGGGCAAATTTTAATATTTTTTAAAATATTTTATTGCTATCATAACTAGGCACTGAAATTATATTTTGTAAAATAGTCAACATAAAAATGAAAATAATCAATTTTTGCATTTTAATCATTTCTTAAAATGCAATTAAAACCAAAGTTTGAATATTTTATCCTGCTAGTTCGTACGCCAATCGTTGGTTGACGATGTAGAAGGATTCGGGCATTTTGTCCCGAATCAGAATTGGGATATGGAAAATCCGGATTGAGTTCGAATTGGGAATGGGCATTGGTCTTTAGCTCATTACAACAAGTTTTTATTAATAAAATTAAATGTTTTATTAATTAAAAAAATTATCAAAACATTTTAGCCTTAATACTAACAACAACAACAATAACAATAATAGTAACAATAATAGCGCGCCAATTTCAAATTGTCAAATGTTTTGGCTTGTCGGCATCGAAATGGTGCCCCTTCAAAAGGCCAACAGCGCATTCAAAAGCAAATTAAAGGCCAATTTGCGCAGAAAATTTGATGTGAAAATTAAAGACGATTTTGAGCGCGGATGGTTTTACAACGTTCGGCTGAATTCGGAGGTGGCCGACCGGCAAAGTGTCCAAAATTGGTGAGCACAAAATTAGCTAATTTATTATATAAGTACTAATTGAAGTTTGTTGATTAAAAAACATTAAATGTAAAATTAAAATGTAATTTACTTAAAACAAAGAAAACAAATTTAATTTAATTGTTTAGGGCGCCAATCGACCCGACCCAACCTCTAAAAATGGAAGCGGTGGCCAATGAAATTTAAAACACACCGTTTCGTGATTGCTAATTTTTGTACAATTAAAATATTAAACGATTACTAATGTTGTTCTTATAAAACAGTGAATATGTCAACATTTTGTTAAGAAAACGAAATAAAAGTACCCGAATTTTCGCAAAAGTTAGAGACTCCATTTTTGTATCATTCAAATTGTACATTTTATACAAAAGAATGATGAAACGTTTGTGATACGTTGAACCCTTTTAAATGCGGGATTCGATATCGAGACTTGATCGCGAGACTGACCCCATAACCGAGATTTTTAAAACTCGAGATCCGACACCGATGCTCCCGCCCGTGGGGGGGGGGGGGCTAAACATTGAATGTGATATGACAATTTTAAGGGGTTACTTGGGTCGGGGCTTTACATCAAAGAACTATGATTTTTATGGAATAAAAATTCTTATATAAAATTTAAATGAAAATTGAGATTAATATTTAGTAATTTGCGGTTTAATTAGGTAAAATATCTTTTCAAATTCTATTCTCTAATCTTGCAAATATTTGCAGAAAAAAGAAAGATAAATTTTGAAGCCAAAAGTCTTATCATTGAAAAATTGGAGCATTCATTCGTCGACTTCATATCTTTTCAATTGGAAAAATCAAAATTAGAAACATTAATGCTTCTTGGCCTTGGAATGTGCAAATAAAAGGAACTCTATAAAAGGAAGCATTTGGACGATCAAAAAGCACAAATTAAATTTCTTAATTTATTTGATAAATTAATTAATCTCTTCTTTTACATTTTTAAATAATTTCTGAATAAATGGTCAATTAAATAATTTAATTTTTAAATTTAAATTCAATCCAATTTTTGTAAGCACACAGAAACAATTGCAAAAAATGAATGCACAAAAGACAATAATTGTCGCGTTGGTAATTGCCGTTGCCATGCTGTCCATGGAAGTGCCGTCGGTGGACGCCCAATGCTGCGTTCCTGACGGCAACGGTGGCTGCGTGTCGCCGCAGGGTTGCTGTGTGACTTGCCTTCCGCTTGGCTCTGACTGTTTCTGCGCAGATGGCGCAAACGTAAAAACTCCCCGACCCCATAAATATATTTATTACTACAAAAATGGAATATTTTAGAAGACACCAAATGCCCGCAATGCCGTGGAAGCCGCCGCCGCCGCCGCCGCCGCTGACGGCACAGCTGCTGGTTCAAATGAGAGGACAAAATTCGGACAAAGCTTGCCAAGATTTGTTGAAGAACTCGAACGACAATAAACACATTCCTTTCTTCCCATTCACCTTGTTGTTCAAAAATGCATAGAAATATATATAAAATATAATAATTATTATTATTAAGACGCTAATTTTAAGGCACTAAAAACTTCAAAAAAAAAATGGTCAAAAGGCACTAAAAATACCAAAAAGACCCAAATAGACACCTCCACTCGGCGCATATTTCTTTTTGATTGTTATATCCTTTTGTTACTTAAAAAAAGCCGTTGTTTTTCTTAATTTTCAAAATTTTGAACCGGTTAAAAAACCGGTTTTTATGTATTTGAAAATCTACATGATTCTCGCTCAGTTACAATAAAATATATTATAAATTATAAGATTATTTATTATATTTTATACATTTAAAAATGAATTAATAATAAAACAGAAAATTACTACAATTTTTGGCAAAAAGCTTGGCGATGGGCGTTTGGATGGCGTGCTCGCGAGTGCTATCGGAGCCACTGTGACCGCGCGGGAGATTTTGCCTGCTCCCTTGCGGGCCTGAGCCGTTGCTCTCCGCATTGTGCGCCCGGGACGGCCCCGGCTCCCCCGGGCCGCCCCTGCCGACGCGGCCCTTGGTCACGACACTCGGTCGGCGCACGCCCGCCCCCCGTCCGCCTTCGCCCCCAACTCGCTGGGTCACAAGAGCCCGCCACGACCCCCGGCGGTTGGATGCATTTTATTTCCCTTTATAAAGCAATGGAAGGGAAGGGGAGAGGAAGGGAAATTATCTCTGACAACCCCCGGGGCCACTATTTCTTTCATCCCCGGGGGTCATTGCTATTTCTTCTTTTCTCTGACTCATAGGATAAATGCTGAAACATTACATCAAATAAAAATTGTATTTTTTTATGTCAATAAAATGCGAAAATCAGCAACAAATTACATATTATGGATTTTTCTAAATGAATTTCTTTCTTTTATTGGCCCAATTTTTATTATTTATTTTATGTTTTATATAATTATTATTTTCTTGTATTAAATATTATGGCATGGATTTATGTGTATGGAATCAATTAGACAAAAATCAAATTTAATGCGGATTTTAATGCTGTTTTTCTCTAGTTAATTTTACACAGACCATAAAGTTCACGCGTCATCAAAAATCTCAAATTAACAAACATTTTTTGTTTAACATTTTCCAAGGTCTACAATAGAGATCGATCGGCCTGATTCTTTATCGAAATCTCAATCGACGAAATGATCGAAATCTCGATCGGTCTTCAAGTTATATGTATTTATTTCTGTTTTCAATTTATATGAATTAATTTAAGCAATGTTTTTTTTGTCGACGTTATTCATTGGTTTGGCATTTGTGTCCGGTAAAGCAACAAAAGTCGAGATTAATTCGCAAAACCGAGAAAACTTTGTGCTTTCTGCTGCTGGTGACGACAAAATCTTTGCAGAATTCAAAGGCTCTTTTTCTTTTTCAGAGGGTGGAAAATTTGAAATTTAAAATATATTTTTTTAGAATTTTTGAAAAGCGGAAAAGCCACGGAAAAGGCACTGTTCGATTGGGCACTGATCAACGGATGTGAAATTGTTGGCGGCGGATTTCACATAAAATCCAAATATGGGGGCATTGACTGTTCCACAATAATCTCTCAACTCCAACAAAAAGTTGCGCAAATTTGCAGTCAAAAAATTGAACAAAATGACAAATCATCTGCATCAATTTTGGCCGACAAATCATCACTAATTCAAATCGGTCAGTGCATTTTGGGTCAACTTCAGTTGGACGAGAAGGAAATTATTCAAAATGCTTTGGCGAATGGACAAAATGCCAAAAGAAAAGTGGCACTCTTCAAATTTGGCACTTTGATCAAAGCATTTTTGAACGAATTGCCCGAGGAACAGGCGAAAAGTGCCCTCGTGAAATTGCTGGCCGCTAAGGAACAAGTTTTGCCGAGCGATTTGATCAAAATGCTCCTCAACAAAATGAGTTTTATCGTTGCCGACGACCGACGGATTGGCACCGAAAAATCAGAAAATTTTAAAAAATGCCCGGGAAATGTCAGAAAAGCAAAACAATTCGCGCAGAGAAGAAAGCGCCGTGAGGCTTTTAATTATAACAGTTATATTAAAATGATTTTTTTACTTTTCATTTTTGGCCAAGTGAGCGCTATCGCATTTTTGTTACTTTTGTTCCTCCTCCCTGTCGCATTTCAAAGGCCTAAGTCGGAATAAATAAAATGAATTTCTGTTTTAATGTTTGTGTTGAATTTAAATACTATTAAATATGTAATATGTACCAGAGATGTCGATATCGTATCCTCAAAATACGATACACGATATACGATATTTACGATACACCAAATTACGATACGATTTTTTTTTACGATACACGATATGGCCAAAATTAAGATATTTACGATTACGATACGATACGATATTTTTTGCTGATTCAAAATTCAAAAAAAAAAAATTTTTGTTTCGTAGAAATTTTCACTTTTTCTCATTCCCCCTCCCGAAATGTTTTTTGAGAAAAAACCATAGGGGCGGGGCCTTTAAAATTCGTATTTTGGGACATATTTTCTTAACAGATTTCGTCAAATCTTCACATTTTTCCCCGGCGGCGCCTAGCGGCACCGCCGGGCCCTCGCATTCGCAAAAACTTCAAAAAAATAGTACCGTATTTTTTAATTTTGGTTGAAAATCTCTTAACAAATTGAGTGAAAAATTCAAAATTTCTCCGGCGGCGCCTATCGGCACCGCCCGACCCCCCTCCCAAAAAATTACGATATGCGTGAATTTTAGCCAAAATACGATAGGATACGATACGATACGATACGATACACATCCCTGATATGTATGGAATGTTTGTGCAAAGGAATTTTTATTGATATTTCTAGTTCAATATTTTATTCACCAAATTGCAACGAATGCATAAACATATTTTAATAAGCAAGAAATGTTGGAGTTATAATCATTTTAATTGTATTTTACTTTTTATTATATTTAAGCATCTTTATTTAAAATTAAATTTATTTTATCTACAGAGCATTCTAAATTATATAATTTATGAAAATGGAATTTTGGCTATTAATTTTGGTGTTATGCCATGCAACACATTCAATTGAATCGGTCAATTCGCCACGAAATAATATGAAAATTTGTAAAACTTTTGATAAAATATTCGGAGAAGGCTGGGGGCATGAGGAGAAGCCTAAATTATCAGAGCCCACTTCGTCTACAGAAAATTGCCATCAAAATTCTCATCAGAACAAACAAAATGAATCAGAAAAGTCTTGGGACCGAAATGATCGCTCTGAAATTGATCTCAATGACCTGGTCGATTCGAATCCCCGACAAGATCAAAAAAATAAACGATATTCTGATGACAGAAAACGTGAAATTGTCCAAGAATACATTTCATTGAAAACCCAATTTTTGCAAGAAAAAAAGCATTCACAAAATGAATGGAGTCAATTTTCTGTCAATCTTACCAAGGAACTTGGTGTCAGTAATGGAACTATTTTTAAATGGAAGAAGCAGTTTGGACTTAATAAAATTTGGCACTCGGTTCAAAATGATCAGTCCAAAATCGCTTCCAGCAGATCAATCAAACGCTATTCGAATGAACGAAAACGTCAAATTGTCAACGAATATATTGCATTAAAAAACAAATTTATGCAGGGAAAAAAACATTCACACAATGAATGGAGTCAATTTCGTGCTAATCTTACCACGGAACTTGGTGCCAGTCGTAAGACTATTTTTAAATGGAAAAAGCAGTTTGGACTTGATAAAATAGGGCACTTGGATGAACAAAAACAGGAAAAAATGAAAGAATATTATGAAATAAAGCTAACAAATCCGAAGATTAAAGACGGAGACATTGCGGCTGATTTGAAAATTTCTATCCCAACACTTAGATATTGGAAATTAAAATTTAAGAATGTGCCAGAATTGGTGAATGTGCCCAAATAAAACGTGCCGCCGCCCTTTTAGCGTTGCAAAAAAAGAAACTTTTTATTTTGGCAGACTCTCTGAATGTCCAAACTCCGATATTGACAGCCACTTTGGAGCTACGAGTTCTTTAAGATGTTTATTCGATCAATTACAATAGCTTTTTTAATGTTAACAATTTGTTGATTTATGCAATTAAAATTGTTATTTTCTATCTAAGGCAGGGCTTCGTCTATGTACTTAAATGGCAAGTAAGTACTTAAAAGTTAAAAATGTACACAAAATTTTGTGCAACCGGAGAACGCGTCCGCCTGAAGTCGTTTCCGAGCAAAGGAATTAATTAATTAATTACCTTTTCCCATTTCGCCGGCGGCGTCTGTTTGTTTGTCCTTGACATTTTTGAACAGCAAAAGCCAGTTTGTTTGTGCGCGTCTGTCACACACCTTTCCCGAACTTTTACTAATTACTTTAAAATATGCGTCCAATCTGTCGACGAATGAAGAAAAAAGGACAAAACTTCAATAATTGGGGTGGTCCCCGCAGGAGAATTCATGTCGGAGGTTAAAACAACTTAATTTGATGCTTAATAAGCATATTAGAGTATGCATTATCATTATCTGCTGGTCGGTGATCAGAAAATGTGATTCAATTTGATTTGATTGGTTGAATTGAGAAAAGTAAGTCATTCTGAAGCCCGAGCCTGAAACGTCCAGCTCCCTTTCAGTGGGGGGAAAAGTTACTTTACTGCCTATAAATTTTTAGGAATTGTTTTGACATTGGGGACGGTTTTGGGGCCATAAAAACAAAAAATTGTTGAGAGGTGAGTTTGGAAGTAAAGGCACGGGGACTGACTTTACACTTCGCGCAGCCGGCCAATGTTTTGGGCAATTGCGGCAAAGCAAAATAAAATGAATCGTTTTCCGCCGCGGGCAAAACAAAACACGCGAAAATGCCCTCCAGCGATGGGTTAACGACACAAATTACAGCAAAAAACGGTCAATTGGTGTAAAAATAAAATAGTGAATGCGTATAAAAGACGACACCCCCCGCAGCATTCTCAGCACATAAACAATTCATTTCCAAAATTGGAAAATAAACCCCAAAAACAATTTTTGCTAATAATTTAACAATTAATCGCTAATTTTAAAATTTCAGATCAAAAAAGTCATGCAAGAAACGCACATTGTGCTTGGCATTGCCTCCGTCTGTTCACTGCTGGCAATCATTGCCACAGTGACCACCATTCCGTCGCTGTACTCGCAGATGAACGAGATCAGCAACAAAGTGCACGACGGCGTTGAGGTGGAGGCAATTTTCAAGAAGTTTAGGCGTGGCCCAATCTTTCCAAATTTTGGGACTCATTTTAATCCTTTCATATTGCTAAATTTAAAATTCAAAAGGTTTTCCGTGTCAACACCGACTCGGCCTGGACCGATCTGATGGACGTGCAAGTGTCCGTCACGCCCCCGTCCAAGCCGCGTGAGAACCCGTTCGGCTCCATCTTCCGTGCCAAGCGTCAATTGCCGGGACACTGCCAATGTGGCCCGATTGCACAGCCGTCGTGTCCGCCTGGCCCAGCTGGACCGCCCGGACCTCCTGGTCATCCCGGACAGCCTGGACACCCAGGAGGTCCAGGACAACCCGGTGGACCCGGACAGCCATGTAAGAAAGACTTTTTGAATACTTTTTTTATTATGTCCACTAAAATTTAGCGGCGCCTTGCCCTGCACAAGCTGTTGCGTGCCCTAAATGCCCGGCTGGACCTCCCGGCAACCCCGGAGGCCAGGGACCACCTGGACCGCCCGGAGGCTCTGGTCAGCCCGGTGCCCCGGCTCACGGTGGCGGACAAGGACCACCCGGCCCGCCTGGACCGCAAGGAGCTCCTGGACAGGCCGGACACCCCGGAGGCGCAGGACAACCTGGCAATCCTGGTGCTCCTGGAACTTCCTCGTACGTTGAATTCATTTCCGTTCACACGCTTCTTGGATATATCTTAAACACTTTTTAAGGAAATCCGTTCCCGGACCGAAGGGACCGCCTGGCCCATCCGGTCAACCCGGACACCCCGGTGGACCTGGTCAGGCCGGCCATCCCGGAGGCCAAGGACCGCCCGGACCCCCTGGCGCGCCCGGACATCCGGGACAGCCTGGTGGGCCTGGCCACCCCGGAGAGGCCGGCGCTTCCGGACAGCCTGGCAAGGACAGCGCTTACTGTCCGTGCCCGCCTCGCTCTTCCGTTCTTGCCATCAGCAGGAAGAAGATGGTGGCCAAGAAGGTCTAAACGAAGAGGACGCCCCGGGGGAGGGGGAGGATCGATGTGTGATCATTTGGATAATGCTTTTTTGGTTGATAACGAAGTCGGTTTCCATCAAAAAAAAAGAATGTTGCCTCAAGAGAATAAATGGCCTATTCATATATGCTGGAATTATCAGTTAAGCAAATTCAAATTTCGGCCCAAATTGAGATGCGATTGTTAAGTGAGAGTTAAGCGATCAGTCTTTCTTTTTATAAAGTTATAAATTAAAAACTGCGAAAAATATTTTTTATTTTTTTTAAAAAACCGTAATTTTGTCAGTGTTTCTGTCTTTTCCCCTCTTAACTGTAGAATTGATGATTTTATTTTGCTCAAAAACGACGAAATTCAAATTTGGCAAAACAAGCTATGTCATTTTGAAAATTTTAAAGTATGATTCCCATAAAACCCATTTTGGCAAAAGTTTAAAAATCTATTAAAGTTTTCAAGATACGAGATTTTTGATGAAAATATAATTTTTTTTTTCAAAATTCACTCGAAAAATCTCAAAAATTCATTGAAATTCTCAACAGAATTAATTATTACGCACCGAAATCATCGCTTTTTGAATAACATTGTTGATGGCCACTTTTGTGTTGCTTATGCCTGAAAAATCAGCATTTGGCTCAAATGCGCTTGTAATGCCAAGCGATGGCAGCACGCGACGACTCAATTTTGAATATTGGCACAATGACCTAAAAAGAGCATGACGACATTTGATCCTGCAGAAGCACTTAAAAGGAGTAGGGGGTCATTAGCGTCTGGCCACTAGCATCTCATAAACGTCCCTGAGACGCTAGTGGCCCGCTTCGCTTAAAAGTAGGGCTGGACGGGACCGGGACTTGCCGGGACCAGAAAAACCGGGACTTTCAGTTTTAAAAAAATCCGGTCCCGACCGGGACCGGAACCTGAAAAAACCGGGAAATCCCGCCCCGGTCCCAATACCGGTCCTGTCCAACCCTACTTAAAAGTTCAAAAACCGTTAGGGAATTACCCAACTTTTAAATAAAAATAATTCAAAAAATGTTTTGCGATAAAAAAAAGGGGGTTTGTTTGGCTTACTTCAACTTTTGTACTTGCAGAATTTTGAGCCAATTCCATCAATTTGGCCCCTTTCAATTCGTTCAACAAATTCTCCAGGCCGTCGTTCGCATTTGGCAAAAGGATGAAAAGTTGCGCTTTCTTGCCGACATATGGCATTCCGAGCATTTTGAACTGAATTGTGTTCATTTAAGTGGTGGGAAACTTTGTTGGATTTAAGTTATTAGTCTGAAAAGCATCCAAAATAAAATCAAAAATCCCCCAAAATCACTTTTTTAAATGCTTTCAATTGTAGTGAAATTGAAGAATATGATAGCGATTTTTATTTTACATTGTTTTGCTCGACGTAAATGAATTCGTTTTCCGTTTGTTGCATCATATCCAACTGAATATTTAAAATTAAACTTATGAGCTTTTTCCATAATAAAATTCAAATAAATTCCAACAAAATTCAATATGTCTTTTTAAAAATAAATATTTTATTAAAATACTTTGCTTTCTTGGCCATTAGTCATGAAAAATGTGAGCTTTGCCGTCCTTTTTTTACTAAACGGTTGAAGCCAATTTGCTTTAAAATAAATTGCGTTGACGAGACCAGCCTAACAAATTTATTAAGTAAAATAAAAAATTAAAAGTTAAACTTTGTTTGAAAATCGAAGTCTTCTGATTTGACCAAATCTTTGATCTTTCCATTCGTTGAATTCTCAACAAAGGCATTAATCTTCTGCAAATTCGGAAATTACAGAAAAGGTAAAAATAATTAGAGCCCAATATTTTAGGCATAAAAAATACAAATACTCTTTCAAATAAATTCACTAAAAAAGTACCAAAATAAAGGGTGTGTAATTTTTTTTAAAAATCTTTTGTTATTTCAAAACAAAAAAAAATTACCAAATTAATGTAAAAAGTGGAAAATGAACATGGTTAAAATTGAAAAAAGCCGATTCATAAAATGCATTTTTATGTTTAATTGCATTTTATTAATGCATTTTTAAAAGGCTAGAATAGTACAAAAAAAAACTCAATTTGGTCGTCTTTAATCACTATAAAATAAAGGGCCATAAAACAGTCACTATAAAATCAAATCAATGGCAAAGTTTCACAGTCTGTGGGGGGCGTTCATGGCAAAAAAAAAACTCAAAAAACTAAAATCGGTGGTGGGCCACAAGAATATTTTTATTTCAATTTGTTGCCTTGGCCGCTGCGACATTTTGCGCAAAATCAATGGACTCGAAGTTGCCCTCATAATGCGTGTTGATGACCGATTTGAATTGTTCCAAAACGTTGAAAGTGTTCGCCAAATATACTCTGTTGGCAATGCTCAGTTTGAACTCTGGGGGGGGGCCATTAGGCCGCAAATTGTTCACTTTTTTTAACTCTTCATTGGTTAGATTGGACGCAATTTCGTGAAGAAATTTGCCGAAATTGTTGTGCAAAGTTGAATCAGAAGAATCTAACGAATAATTATTGGTCTGTGTCAACATGAATTAGATACTCTCTTAAACAATAAATTTGATTAAAAAATGATAAAAGCCAATTTTTTCAAAAATTGCCTAATTTAAATTGTAAAATACCGCCGGCCAACACTTTGCCAAATTCAGCTGCAGTTTGCCCGCGTGCACCGGCGTACGCCATTGCCAAGGCAATGGCTGCCGAAAGAGGCGAAAGTACCGTATTTTTCGCTGAGTTGCCCTCGGCTCGGTTACGGTAGACCGCCTTCAGTAAGTCCATGGAGAACTCCGCTTGACCAACAGCTACAAAACGACAATTGCAAAATAAATCGTAAATTAATTTAAATTTTTAAAGATTAAACATTTAATCGTTCTAATAATCACTTACGATTCAGGTCAAGATTTGGGTACATCAAAGCAACATTGACGAGCCCATAGGCATTAGATAATTGAAATTGCCAGTTCCAGGCATTTTTATTTTGTTATTAATCGGAAAAAGAAAAATCTGATAAAATATTTTTATGGACGAATGATGGTAAGCGATGTTAAATTACAGCGCCAATGCACCAAAAACGATTTGGATGATTCACTTGTGACTCGCGTGCTTTCCATCAGAGGTTTTGATCAAAAAAAATCTCATCGCACTAACCATTTGCAAAGTTTTTGGTTTGATTCTTTTTATTCAACGTGCACTTCCACTTATCTATGTTGTTAAACAATCAAAAAGAAATCGCAATTTTAGGCTTTTTGTTCTGACTGACGATATGACAGAACTTTAAACTTAAATTATAATATTTTTAAAATTTAATTGATGCCCATGGTAGTGGCAGCGGCGGGTGCCGTTGGCAAAATGCTAATAAAAAGTGCTGTAAATGTTTCAATGATGGCAAAGATTGATTATTTGTGCCAGATTTGATTTGTCATTTTGAACCTTCAAAATAAGCAAGCCGATTGGGACAATAACTTTTTGTGTTTAGCATAATAAAAACGAATTAATAATAATGTACTAAACAAGCAATTGGCATTTAAATCACTGACAAAATCAAAAAAAAATCAAATGGAAAAGCTAAAAAAGTGAACAAATCTTTTGAAATCCGCCAAAAACGCGCGACGATAGCAGCGAATGATGAAAATTGTGCAAATTGGATTTAATGTTGTCGGCAAAGCTATTGGAATTCCCGCTAAAACACTGAAATATAGGAGCCACTGCGATTCGCTGAAACCAAATAAAAAAGATACAAAATCAATCAAAAACGGCACGCAGACCAGCAGTGGCAATAAAGCCTAAAAAAAGCGTATAAATTATATTAAGTATAAGAAAATTTAAATTCTTTTCCTGGATTAAAAGGTTTCTGGAAATTTGCTTATTCATCTCAATCATTTGCGCTGCTAGTTGTGAAGAAGTTCTGCAATTTTATATATTAAATAAAATTGTTTTTGTTTTTTTGTTGCTTAATTTACGTTGTTTTTAATCGCTCCCTCATAAATTTGTGCATAAGAAAAGCCAACGTAAATATAATGACGTAAGCGATTGTTAACAACGCGACAAAATAATAAGACCCAATTGTCATCCTCGTGTTCTAAAATTAATTTATAATATAAATTTATAATAGTTTTTAAATTATAATAACAATTTTAGATTTTTGTAATTGGCACGTTGGCGGCAACCTCACCAAAAAAGTTAGTTTAAAAATGTGTCATATTTCGACACTATGTCCAAATGTTTGCGCGGACTCTATATATAAATTTTTGTCCGGAGTTTTATATATGTATATATTCTATTATTTATATTTAAAAAAACATTAATAGAATATCCGATGAGTGTAATATTTTCGGTAAGGTTTAATCCGAGAATGTCCGCAAACGATTGATCGTCCAAAAATTTGGGACCATCCGATAGATAAAGACATTGGAAACTGTTGACAAATAATAATGATAAAAGCAAAACAATGACTCCCAATAAACTAAAATATTTCCATGACGACAATTTTTTATCCCTTAAAAATAAATAATATTATTTTATTTATTTTGTTGGATTGTTTTAAATTAGGGTTGTCACCCCGACGTCGGGTTGAAAATTGCGGGGTCACGGTTTTTATGGGGGTGGGACTGTCGGGGTTTTTAAAAAAACAAATCTAACATTAAAGGCAATAAATTAAGAATTATTTGTTCCTATAGAGAAGAGAAGTGTAGGCATTAGTGATGCTCGAGAAGTAAAATTTACTGAGACTCGAGACTGAGAAATGATCCCCGAGACTCGAGACTGAAAATTTGCGGGGACCGGACGGGGTGACAACGCTAGTTTAAATCAGGGCTGCCATCTTGTTATAGCGCTAGGTCCAAAGACATTCTTGGAAATAATGACATTTTCAATTTATAACATCAAAGGTCCATTTCCAAGGACTCTGTCCTTTAAAAACAAGGACGGATGGCGGGCAGCCCTGGTTTAAATTACTACTATTATTTTTTAACTTTTTAAGCAAATTTGGAATTTTAATTGACCGTACCAATTCAGTGCCAGATATCGATAAATAAATTGTGTCACATATCCGAGAATCGACACGTTTAACAGAAAAGTTAAGCACACAAAGCCCAAAAGGGCCCAAATTCGATGTTCGGCGGTGCCTTGCAAAGTGAACAATCCGTCCAAAAACACTTCATGCGCACCGTTTCTTGTTACAATATAATACTAAAAAAACAAAAACAAAAAAAGAAATTGCGTTTATCACTTTGTTTAATTTAGGGTTGAGCGGGACCGGGACCAGTACTGAAATGTCTTTTCTGGGACTGAAATTTAGTCCCTGTTTTTTTCAAGCTCCAGTATAAATGGTCCCGGTTTTTTTGACCGGGACTAATTTAGTCCCGGTCCCGGTTTTTCCCAAAAGTCTCGATCCCGCTCAACCCTAGTTTAATTACAACAAACCGAATTAAAAAGCAATCCCGTGACATTGACCAGTACATCGACCAGACATGTCTGCAATAAAATCTAAACAAAAACACAAAAATATATATTTTAAATAGTTTTAATTTAAATTTACTACAAAATTTATAAAGAACATTGATTGATTGCCTTGCTGTAAATTTGCATTATCTTTGGCGTGTGCCGAAGAATCAATCGGGTCAGTATCCCATTCAACGAAATGCCAAACACAAACGCCACCCAATCAAATGAATGGACTATTGACCGAATGGAGTTGACCATTTTTTGGAATTTATACCTTCAATAATTTTTAAATTAAATTAAATTAAATGCCTTTTACAATATAAATTTTTCTTTTTTAATTAGATGGCGATGCATAAAATAAATGAATTTCAAAGGGTTGCGACACTTTCAACAGTTGAAAGTCAAATGTGGCGTGACAAAAAGTACATTTTTTTGACAAATTTCCCGGAAATTATCGCTTCAATCATTTCGGATACATTTAATACCCAGACAAAATAATATTATTTCATAAAAACCAATCGGAATGTGTGCATTATTAGTGGGCCGCGATTTATATGGATAAAAAATCTCGAAATATGGCCATAAAATACTGTATGGAATGCCGTGTTGATGATGGGGAGGATTGATTAGTTGTGCCACATTTGATTGATCAAAATAAGCAAGCGATTGGGACAATAATAAAAACATATTTATAGTGTACTAAATGAGCAATTGGCATTTAAATCACTGACAAAATCAAATGGAAAAGCTGAAGAAGTGAATAAATCTTTTGAAATCCGCCCAAAACGCGCGACGATAGCAGCGAATGATGAAAATTGTGCAAATTGGATTTAATGTTGTCGGCAAAACGAATGGAATTGCCGACAAAACATCGAAATATTGGAGCCATTTTGATCCGCGGACACCAAATACAAAAGATACACCATAAATCAAAAATGGCACGCAGATCATCATTGGCAATGAAGCCTAAAAAACCGTTTTAATATAAATTTATTTAAAAGTTAAAAAAACAAAATTCTTTTCCTGGATTAATAGGTTTCTGCCAATTTGCCTATTCATCTCAATCATCTGCGCTACTAGTTTTGAAGAAGTTCTGCAATTTTATATATTAAATAAAAATTGTTTTTTGTTGCTTAATTTACGTTGTTTTTGATTGCTCCCTCATAAATTTGTGCATACGAAAAGCCAACGTAAATATAATGACGTAAGCGATTGTTAACAGCGTGACAAAATAATAAGACCCAATTGTCATCCTCGTGTTCTAAAATTAATTTATAATATAAATTTATAATAGTTTTTAAATTATAATAACAATTTTAGATTTTTGTAATTGGCACGTTGGCGGCAACCTCACCAAAAAAGTTAGTTTAAAAATGTGTCATATTTCGACACTATGTCCAAATGTTTGCGCGGACTCTATATATAAATTTTTGTCCGGAGTTTTATATATGTATATATTCTATTATTTATATTAAAAAAAAACATTAATAGAATATCCGATGAGCGTAATATTTTCGGTAAGGTTTAATCCGAGAATGTCCGCAAACGATTGATCGTCCAAAAATTTGGGACCATCCGATAGATAAAGACATTGGAAACTGTTGACAAATAATAATGATAAAAGCAAAACAATGACTCCCAATAAACTAAAATATTTCCATGACGACAATTTTTTATCCCTTAAAAATAAATAATATTATTTTATTTATTTTGTTGGATTGTTTTAAATTAGGGTTGTCACCCCGACGTCGGGTTGAAAATTGTGGGGTCACGGTTTTTATGGGGGTGGGACTGTCGGGGATTTTAAAAAAACAAATCTAACATTAAAGGCAATAATTTAAGAATTTGTTCCTATAGAGAAGAGAAGTGTAGGCATTAGTGATGCTCGAGAAGTAAAATTTACTGAGACTCGAGACTGAGAAATAATCCCCGAGACTCGAGACTGAAAATTTGCGGGGACCGGACGGGGTGACAACGCTAGTTTAAATCAGGGCTGCCATCTTGTTATAGCGCTAGGTCCAAAGACATTCTTGGAAATAAGGACATTTTCAATTTATAACATCAAAGGTCCATTTCCAAGGACTCTGTCCTTTAAAAACAAGGACGGATGGCGGGCAGCCCTGGTTTAAATTACTATTATTTTTTAACTTTTAAGCAAAATAGGAATTTTAATTGACCGTACCAATTCAGTGCCAGATATCGATAAATAAATTGGGTCACATATCCGAGAATCGACACGTTTAACAGAAAAGTTAAGCACACAAAGCCCAAAAGGGCCCAAATTCGATGTTCGGCGGTGCCTTGCAAAGTGAACAATCCGTCCAAAAACACTTCATGCGCACCGTTTCTTGTTACAATATAATACTAAAAAAACAAAAACAAAAAAAGAAATTGCGTTTATCACTTTGTTTAATTTAGGGTTGAGCGGGACCGGGACCAGTACTGAAATGTCTTTTCTGGGACTGAAATTTAGTCCCGGTTTTTTTCAAGCTCCAGTATAAATGGTCCCGGTTTTTTTGACCGGGACTAATTTAGTCCCGGTCCCGGTTTTTCCCAAAAGTCTCGATCCCGCTCAACCCTAGTTTAATTACAACAAACCGAATTAAAAAGCAATCCCGTGACATTGACCAGTACATCGACCAGACATGTCTGCAATAAAATCTAAACAAAAACACAAAAATATATATTTTATTTTAAATAGTTTTAATTTAAATTTACTACAAAATTTATAAAGATGATTGCCTTGCTGTAAATTTGCATTATCTTTGGCGTGTGCCGAAGAATCAATCGGGTCAGTATCCCATTCAACGAAATGCCAAACACAAACGCCACCCAATCAAATGAATGGACTATTGACCGAATGGAGTTGACCATTTTTTGGAATTTATACCTTCAATAATTTTTAAATTAAATTAAATTAAAATGCGTTTTACAATATAAATTTTTCTTTTTTAATTAGATGGCAATGCATAAAATAAATGAATTTCAAAGGGTTGCGACACTTTCAACAGTTGAAAGTCAAATGTGGCGTGACAAAAAGTACATTTTTTTGACAAATTTCCCGGAAATTATCGCTTCAATCATTTCGGATACATTTAATACCCAGACAAAATAAAATTATTTCATAAAAACCAATCGGAATGTGTGCATTATTAGTGGGCCGCGATTTATATGGATAAAAAATCTCGAAATATGGCCATAAAATACTGTATGGATGAAAAATTGCAAAATATGGACCAAATATGGACACCCTAATGGTGACACAATGCCAATACGTGATGCAATGTGCGTAATTGTGGAGGGTCACCAAGGGTTTTCGGAAAATTGGTCACCGAAAATTGGTCAACCAAGGAAAATTGGTCACCAGGACTTTTTGAGTTTTTCGTTCTAACTTTTTCAAACAACTCTAAAAGCTTAGCTTTCTTTTGCTCTGTTACTCAACTCGAATAGATCTTTTGATTGATACTAATTGCAACTAATTAGGCTTCGTATAAACAAAGTTAGCGCAGAGGGGTGCGAGTTTTCTTGGGAGCGAACCACTTTTCAGCTTACAACATTTTTAAAAGTCTACTGAATACGAAGAATTTATGCCATTTGACAGCATTTAGTCTGAAGAAGCTTTTTTCAAAAGAAATCTAAGCTTTTAGAGTTGTTTGAAAAAAGTTAGAACGAAAAACTCGAAATATCCCGGTGACCAATTTTCCTTGGTGAATTTTCCGAAAACCCTTTGTGACCAATTTTCCGGTGACCGATTTTGCGTTCACCGCCCGAAATGCGTTTCGCCAGCAAAGCCAAATGCACAGAGACAAAAAATAAAAGGAAAACAAACAAAAATTGTTAATAAAAAAAGGAATAAGTTAATAAAAAATGTAAAATAAGCAAAGTTTATTTTGCTAAGACACTAACTAGCCTGGGTGTACGACCCAAGACGCAAGACCGAGAGGGGCTCAAAGAATACCGTAAATTTTGAAGACTCGAGAAGAATTAAAAAATTTATTGCCATTTTTTTTTTGTAATTTTTGCATTTTAAAAAGCAATTTTAAACTTAAAGGCCTCAAATGCCTCAAATGCAAAATTGGAGGCAACTGATTATTCCTGCGACTGCACCTTTGGTGAAAAGGGCAAATTGGCAGCTTCTGCAGCCTAGTGTTTGCATTTACATTTAAATTGGACATTGAACACGAAGTCCGACCCGTCCACGAAGTTCGAGTCGACGTTCATTTTGGCGGCGATCAGTTATAACTTAGGCATTAGGAAAGCAAATCAAGCAAAATCGATATAATTCAGAAGCTCTCAGTATATTGGAGCTTTCCCTGTTATTCTATCCGGCTTTAGTGTTACTTAAAATTTTTCTTTAATTTTCAAAAATTCAACCGTGTCAAAAACTGGTTTAAATCAATTTTCATTTTCTGTTGACGAATTCATAATCAGTGCATTTTTGCGGATTCGAGATTAGCTCGACGAGAGGAATCGATTGGTAGTATGTTCATTCGGATCTGGATCATTCCCATTAAAGTAGTTAATCCAAAATTTCAGTGCTAAGTTTCCAAGGAATTTTTTGCCCGAAATTTTATATTAAGGTTTATTATTTTATTATATAGGATGTTTTTTAACTCGCGCAAACATGTAGGCACGATTTTTCCTATAAATGATTTAAATCGGTTTTTTAATCAAAAACTTTCTGACGGATTGTCCTTCACTGACGGATTGTCCTCTGACGGATTGGGCACTGACAGATTGTCCTTCACTGACGGATTGTCCTTCACTGACGGATTGTCCTCTGACGGATTGGGCACTGCACTGACGGATTGTCCTTCACTGACGGATTGTCCTTCACTGACGGATTGTCCTTCACTGACGGATTGTCCTCTGACGGATTGGGCACTGACGGATTGTCCTTCACTGACGGATTGTCCTCTGACGGATTGGGCACTGCACTGACGGATTGTCCGGAGGCTTTGAGGAAGGCATGCCGTCGGCGAGGTGGCATGCCCCAGGGGGTCCCCTACTTCTTACAAATTAAGGACCTAAAAAGCAATGACGACAAACAAACAAAATTGTTGATGATTCAGCAATTTGATGAATATAAAGAATTAAAAAGAAATAAAAAGTTTGATTACCGTCATAAGGCGAAAATTGAGAGTGAAATCGCAAACAAAATTGGAACAACATGTTGGTATATTTACAAATGGAAGCGGGAATTGGGCACTAAGAAAATGCCAAAAACGGTGGACAAGCACACAAAATTGGAGTTAATTGATCAATTTGAAAAATCATAAAAGACCGTCGACCTTAAAATGGTTACCCAAATAAACATTGGTGCCAAAATTGCGCGTAAAATTGCCAGAGATTTGGGGACAAATCTTGACTATATTTACCAATGGAGGAGGGAAAACACGGTGGCCAAACAAGCAATATGTTGACGCTTATGACGACGAAACAAAATTGGCGTTAATTGAAAATTTTGATAAAATTAAACGGCAATTAAAAAGCAACAATATGTTTGATAGCCGACATCGCGTCCAAATTGAAGGCAAAATTGCCAACAAATTGGGCATTTATTGTGCCAAGATTATCCAGTGGAAGAGCGAATTTCACAAAGAACGGAAGCAAATCGCTGGAGTTGTAGATGAGCAGACAAAATTGGGGATAATTAAAAAATTCGATAAAATAAAAAATGAATACAAACAAAAAGATATATACAATTATAAACAACGTGCCAACATTGAATGTGCCATTGCCAAGGAGTTAGGGACAAATCGTAACAAAATTTATAAATGGAAGAGGCAATTGGGTGGGTTACAAAATAAAAACTTGCTGGGGAGGGGGGGGGGGGAGTGGGTTCGAGAGTCTCGCACAATTCATTAAGGGCATATCCCAATTGCATGACGAAGCGGGCCAAACACCGTTTGGGCCTGAATTTGCCCAGATGATGTTCACCTCTACCGGGTCCATGATCTCATTTTAATTTAAATTAATTAATTTTCAGTCTCTGAAAGAAAGTTGTTTACAAGCGAACAAAAGAGTGAAATAATTGAACAATTTGACAAATTGAAAGAGCAATTTTCACGCAAATTCAAATCGAAGCCAACCAAACAAATTGAGGAAAAATTAGCGCACAATCAATTCACAATTGGAAAAAAGATTTTGGTTTAATCCGCGCCAGTAATTACATAATTAAGAATATTTTATATTTTAAAATAATTTAAAAACATTTTAGAAAAGCACAAATACACGGATTCTGAAAGATTGGAATTAATTGCAAAGTTCGACAACATGAAAAGGAACAATCCCACGCTAAATGATGAACAAATCGTAAAAACTTTTGATATCAAAATGTCGACTATAAAGCAATGGCGAAGGAAGCTTGTCATTGTGACAAAATAGTCCACCAACCATACCATTTTTCTGTCGATGCTAGAGTTCGGCGGGGTCGAGATTCCCGCGGGTTCCCGGTCTCCGTTCTCGTAATTTTTATTTTACCGGAATATCTAGTCAATTTCAGTTATTTTTCGAAAAATGGAGCCCCCTTTTTCTTAAATATTTATAATTGTTGGGGAATCTATTTTCCACGCGAGATTGCCTCTCTCAAAAATCTTATTCCATCATTCCTTTTTTTGTAACAAATTTTTATTATTTAATAAAAAAATTTCATTCGTCAACTTTTGATATTGATTGATAAAAAAAGGCGCTAGGACAAAATGCCAACAGGCTAAAACGGTCAAAATGCCTAAGTTCACGATGCCGTATGATTTCGACACTGAACCTCCAAGTTTTACGAATATGATAATGTAAATTAGGCTTATATTTCACGTTTTTAATCAATATAATTCTCGACCCTACGCGGGAGCGGGAATTTGAAAAATTAATACAGATTTTTTTAAAGAATTTTTTGGAGCGCATTTTACGATAAATTCCTGGTATACAATTGGAGTGTCCGACAGCACCGTCGGGAAATTTTTTTCGATTTTTAAATCGCTTGTGTTAATAAAATTGCTCAAAATTTTGTCGATTTTCAATTTTTCAAAAAACTAATTGTTTTTTTTGAAAACTTCTGGGGAGTGGGGGGGTGGGGATCGGCGGTGCCGACGCCAGATAATTTTGATTTTTGACTCAATTGGTTAACAGATTAGCAGAGTTTTGTGTAAAAATTGGTCCAAAATTGTAAAGTTTTTGAAACATTTCGCCAAGGAATTATTTGGGGGAGCGGGAAAAATGCTAAAATAAATTGCGGGAGCGGGATGCGGGAGCGGGAGTTTCAAAAAGTGCGGGGCGGGCGGGAATTCCGCGCGGGATTCCCGCCGCTCCCGCAAAAAATCCCGCTCGGCAAAAAAGTGCGGGAACGGGAGCGGGATCCCGCATTTTTTCCTCGGGAGTCCCGCTCCCGCCGGTCTCTACTTCCAAGTAGGGTAGCACAGAAACAAGACAAAAGGGTCCCCCTATGGTTTTTTTTCTTAAATAAGGATCCAAAGCTGCTGCTACTATTTTACGAGGATCCGTTAAACTGCTCGGGTGTAGGGTCTTAATAGTTTAAAACAGGGCTGCGCTTCGTCCTTGGATGCCAAAGACAGTCCTTGGAAATGGGCCCTTGGTCTTGGCAAATTGAAATGTCCTCCTTATTTCCGTGAATGTCCTTGAAAATAAGAATTTGGCGTGAGTGTTGAAAATTTGCATTTAATGTCGAGAAAATCATAATTTGGCATTGTGTAAATTCAAAAATTTCAATAGAAAATGGCCATTTAAGTTATTCAAAGCGCCCTCTCAAATTTAAATCAGCAAAATTCTCAAAATTTTTTCAAAATTTTCTTAACAAAAAAACGTTGTAAATATAAAATTTTCACAACGACGCCTGTCGGCGCTGTCGGACCACCAATAACGAAATCCATGTCAGATACGGCTCCGGTCTTGGGTAAAACCCAAAATTTGATCCCTAAAATTAATTTTGAAAAATTTTTGAGCGTCCTTGGATTTCGCCAAATTTTCTGTTATGTCCTTGGAAATCAACATGTCTGTCCTTGGGAATTGTCCTTGCACGGTCGTCGCTCTGGTTTAAAAGCTCAAGTGCCAATTTACATTAAGAAAGATTTTCAAACAAATTTTTTTTAATGTTATCATTAGCCGAGATTTTTAGTTATTTTTTATTTTTTCCTGCAGCTTTATACGAGTTATGCACGAAAAACACGACGATATGACCAAACTTTTGACTTGCACAATATTTATAAAAATATTTTGAATAAATTTAAATTTAGTAAATGATGTCCATGTGGTAGTGGCAGCGGCGGTTGCTGTTGCCAACCTTCTAATAAACAGTGCCGTGTTGATGATGGGGAGCATTGATTAGTTGTGCCACATTTGATTGATCAAAATAAGCAAACGATTGGGACAATAATAAAAACATATTTATAGTGTACTAAATGAGCAATTGGCATTTAAATCACTGACAAAATCAAATGGAAAAACTGAAGAAGTGAATAAATCTTTTGAAATCCGCCCAAAACGCGCGACGATAGCAGCGAATGATGAAAATTGTGCAAATTGGATTTAATGTTGTCGGCAAAACGAATGGAATTGCCGACAAAACATCGAAATATTGGAGCCATTTTGATCCGCGGACACCAAATACAAAAGATACACCATAAATCAAAAATGGCACGCAGATCATCATTGGCAATGAAGCCTAAAAACCGTTTTAATATAAATTTTATTTAAAAGTTAAAAAAACAAATTCTTTTCCTGGATTAATAGGTTTCTGCCAATTTGCTTATTCATCTCAATCATCTGCGCTACTAGTTTTGAAGAAGTTCTGCAATTTTATATATTAAATAAAAATTGTTTTTTGTTGCTTAATTTACGTTGTTTTTGATTGCTCCCTCATAAATTTGTGCATACGAAAAGCCAACGTAAATATAATGACGTAAGCGATTGTTAACAACGCGACAAAGTAATAGCATCCAATTGCCATCTTCGTGTTCTAAAATTAATTTATAATAGTTTTTAAATTATAATAACAATTTTAGATTTTTGTAATTGGCACGTTGACAACCTCACCAAAAAGGTTAGTTCAAAAATGTGTCAATTTCGACACTTTGTCCAAATTTTGGATTTTTATTTAAAAACTGTACGGATTCCGCGCGTCCTGATGCGCGGACTCTAATATAAATTTTTGCCGGATTTTGATATATATATAGTATATATATGTAGGTATATATTATTTATATAAAAACATTAGTAGAATATCCGATGAGCGCAATATTTTCGGTAAGGTTTAATCCGAGAATGTCCGCAAACGATTGATCGTCCAAAAATTTGGAACCATCCGATAGATAAAGACATTGGAAAGCGTTGACAAAGAATAATGATGAAGGCAAAACAACGACTCCCAATAAACTAAAATATTTCCATGATGACAACTTTTTATTCCTTAAAAATAAATCAAAAATTATTTTATTTATTTTGTTGGATTGTTTAAATTAGGAGTTGTCACCCCGACGTCGGGTTGAAAATTGCGGGGTCACGATTTTTCAAAAAATATTTCCAAAATTAATGTATTATTGACTAAAACATTAAAGTCAATAATTTTTTTAAGAATTTGTAGCTTATAGAAAAGAAGTATGGAGGTTTTGCTGTTATAAGTCACGGATTACTTATTACGAATTTTTCTTTTTTGACGGTTACGAGCACCCCTGATTGAAACCCAACTGAACACTTGAAAATAAGGACGTTTTCAATTTATGAGATCAAAGGTCCATTTCCGAGGACTGTCCTTTAAAATAAGGACGAATGGCAGCTCTGGGCCTTTTGCTCGTCTTGAGGTTAAGTTAACCCGGGTTAAATAAACCCGGGTTTATTCCCGCCCTCCCTTCAACTTTTTACTCTTATTACCTTGGGAAATTTTTTAATTATTTCAAAACAAAATAAAATAATTTGAAAATATGTTTAAATAAGTTAAGATGTTTTTAAAACTCAGTTTCTTAATGAAACTAGAAACTTAAAAACAAAAATATAAACTAATAAAAAAACGCAATTAAAAATGAATTAATTCAATTTTACCAATTATTTATCGAAAATAAATTGTTAACCCTGCCTCGTAGCAGGGTTAAGAATCCTTAAGAAAAATAAACCCGGGTTAGATGAGCAAAGAAAATGCAAAAAAACCCGGGTTAAGCTTCGTTAACCCGGGTTAAGGCCTTTAACCCCAAGACGAGCAAAGGGCCCCTGGTTTAAATTATTATTTTTTCAATCAAATTGGAATTTTAATTGACTGACCAATTCAGTGCCAGATATCGGTAAATAAATTGTGACACATATCCAAGCATCGACATGCATAACAGAAAAAGTGTAAACATAAAGACCACCAATAGGACCCAAATTCGATGTTCGGCGGTGTCTTGCAAAGTGAACAATCCGTCCAAAATCACTTCTTGCGCACCGTTTTCAGTTACAAAAAAATACTAAAAAAATAAAAAGAAATTGCGTTTTTATCACTTTGTTTAATTACAACAAACCGAATGAAAAAGCAAATTCATGACAAGAACCAGTACATCGACGAGACATGTCTGCAATAAAATCTAAACAAAAACACAAAAATATATACCTATTTTAATATTCAATAAGCATTTGGTATTAAAATTAGTTTTGTAATACAACAAAATGTATAAAGATGATTGCCTTGCTGTAAATTTGCATTATCTTTGGCGTGTGCCGAAGAATCAATCGGGTCAGTATCCCATTCAACAAAATGCCAAGCACAAACGCCACCTCATCAAATGAATGGACTATTGACCGGACAATGGCCATTTTTGGAATTATACCTTAAATAATTTTAAATTAAATTAAAATATGTTTTCCGTGAATGGATTTAACAATATAAATTTTTCGTTTTTTAATTTTATGACAATGAATAAAATAAATTAATTTCAAAAGGTTTGTGACACTTTCAACAGTTGAAAGTCAAATGTGGCGTGACAAAAAGTACATTTTTTTGACAAATTTCCCACGCTTCAATCATTTCGGATACATTTAATACCCAGTACCAATTAAATCGCAATTTCTGCTACCCTAATGGTAACACAATGCCAATAAGTGATGCAATGCGTAAAATTGTGAAAGCGTACGAAAAGGATTAAAAATTAAACTTTGAATTTCTTTGCAAAAAAACGGACTATTAAATGTGTTAATAAAACATTTTTAAAAATAGGTAGCCAAATTTATTTTGCTAATGTACTAACTAGCCTGGGTGTACGTTTTTGATAATGGACAAAACATTCAGCTCGCCAAAGCAAATTTATTTAAATAAAAATACACAGCGACTTTATTTTAATAATGTAGAGGGCTTTTCAGGTTCAAAATAGGCGTCTAAATATGTAAAAAAAAGTGCCAAAATGGGCTCCAAATGCCACGGGTTTATAAGCAAAAATAAGTGGTGAAAAAAATGTGTGTAAAAATAACAATGATGGCTTAATTTTACATGGAAAATTGTGAGTGAAATAGTGCAGTTTGTTGAGTGCCGTCGTCCCCAGAAACAGTGCCCGAAAGTTTGAATCCCAAATGCGTCGAATTGCCTACCCACTCGGTGCCCAACTTCTTTTTGAATTTATTGAACTTTATTCAATTTTTAAACATTATAACTTTATTTTTTTATTTTAATAATAAAGCTAAGCGAGTCGACATAAACAAAAAAAGATGACTCAGCGCGTCAAAATGGCACAAAAATGGCGATTTCACACGTTTTAAGCTGTAACAAGACGAATGGGATTTTGCTCAATCAAAGGTTCAACGAATGGAGATTCTTTCTATTCATCGAGAACCTACAAACAATTTTTATAAGCATAAAGCGAAAAAAAAAATCGATGAAAATTATAAATATTAGTTTTCTATTGTTGAATAGCAATATTATAATAATATGTATTATTATATGTATAATGTAACCAAATAATTTATAATTTCATAGTAAAAATTAACAATACAAAAAAGTTATATATTATTTATTCATGTATAATGTAATCAAACAAATTTATAATTAATATTATCGAAGGAATTATTCAATTTACTTTTTTTTATACAGAAAAATTTTATCCTGAGCTTGAAATGATTCTTTTATTGTTATTTATATATGACATCATTTGCTTGCACTTTGTGTCAATTATTGGCACTGATCAAGCTCATAATGATTTATTTGCAAATTTGTGGCATAATGATCTGGACTCGAATTCACACAACTTAAACTACGGTCATAATTATGGGAAGATTGAAAAAATAACAGAAACATCAATAAAACCTTATAAACAATCAAATAAAAAGGTGAAGAATTTCCGAAAAATTACTTTCGAACGGTGAAAATTAAACCAAAAATTGAACAAAATGATTACCAACTCACAAAAAATAGTGAGGAATTCCCCAAAAATTACTTACAAACAGTGAAAATTGAACCAAAATGTGAACAAACCGATTATGAACACCCAAAAAACATTGTAAAAATGGAGCCAATTTGATCAATTCTTCGACGAAAAATTAAAGCATAAATCACTCCAAGAGCCTGATCAAAATTATTCTTCTTCTTCACAAGAGCATTCAGGCCAATCTGACCATCAGGTAATAAAACTGTGGGTAAATTAATATTCATTGAACAATTTGAGGATCAATCGTCAAATAATGAATCAAATCAGTCCTCTTCGCTGGCTGATTCGGACCATTCTGATCAGTTGATCGTCATTCATTGAGGGAAAAGGGGGGGGGGGAGTATGCCGGTTGGGTGACATGGAGGAAGGCATACCATCGGCGGGGTGGCATGTCCTAAGGGGTTGTTCAAGAGTTTAAGCAATTTCGTGCCGGTAGTCGGGGGGGGGGCATGCTTCGGGGTGACATGGAGGAAAACATGTCGTCGGGGGCATGGAGAGAGAGGCGCATTCCGTGGGCGGCGTGGCATGCCCCAGGGAGTCGTTCAAGAGTTTGAGCAATTTTGGGCCGGGATCGGAGACGAACCCTTCTATATTAAAATTTTACAAATTAAGGACCTAAAAAGCAATGACGACAAACAAACAAAATTAAAACAATTTGTAAAACTAAACAAAGCAGTAAACCAACGTTTTAAAAAGTTATGATCAGAAAGATACGAAAAACTCCGATTTTTGGCAATTTTACATTATAATTTTTTTGAAACTTATTTAACCACTTGGACTTTGCTGTAATGCTTTTTCTACTTATTTAGAGCTTTCCATTGATATAAGTTTTAACTGATTTAGTGCGGGGTGTATAAAGTTATAATGTCTAAAACTATTTTTTCATAAAATATATGTGGCGGATTTACGAAACGCCCATAGTGGCGGAATTTACGAAACGACCCAGCACGTGAATTAGGCTTATATTACACGTTTTTTAGTCAATATAAGTCTCGACCCTAAAGATAAGCACTTTAATCATAAAATTTTATGATTTTTCAGTTTAATTTATTAAAAGAATCATTTAAATTTGGTAAAAAGATCTGCCAAAGAGCAAAAAAAAGCCGGAATAAATGACCTAATACAGTCATGGTCATATGTTTAGTCCCCTGGCATTGACCATATCCTCGGCATAATCAACAATAATAAAATGTTTTTTTTGATGTAAAATCCCCCGCATTTTGGTGGTCATATGTTTAGTCCACTCAATCAAAATCCCAAAATGCCTAAAAAATATGAAAATAGGTATGCTAATATACAAAAGGTAATTGGACCAATTTGTTGCTACAAACTTTTACAAATACAGAAAATTAATCTTCGACTGCTGGTGGCAAGATGCTTGACGCGTTGCGCAACGTGATTTGCATCAAAAAAACCATAAGAAATTATTTAAGCCGAGTTTTAAGCTAACTTTTAATTCGAAGTTATCATTTCCTGAACAAAATGTTACGTCATATGTCATATTATTTCTTTGAAAGAAGTAAGCTTTACGCATTTTATGATGTAGATCCCGCCACTTTCTTTCAAAGATGTTTAAAATGTCGTGATTGTCTGGCATTTGGCCATTTTTGGACAATGTGTTGCCAATGTTTCGGCACATCCGTTCATTTATTACGTAAGGCATTTAAGCGGACCTTGCGTGCCTTAATTAATGTGCTAATAACGGCATTTCATTTTGCCATTTGAATGTTCAGACAATAAAAAAGTGGGCGATTCTTTATATTTAAATTTTAAATGTAAAATCATATAAACATGTTTTACTTTATCTTCTAATTCTCCCGGTGATTAGTTATTAGTAGTGATGCACGAGACCCAAAATTTACCGAGACCCGAGACTCGAGACCGAGACCGAGACTTGACCCCGAGACTCGAGACCGAGACTCTCGTGCATCACTAGTTATGAGGGAAGGTTAAATTATTCATTAAGATTTAATCATTGGCACTTTTTAATAAAAGAATATATAAATTAGCGGTCTTGACAAAATGACCTTTTTCAACGACCCGGTTGTGCTAAACGGCGGAAAAGCTTTGGTGGCAGTGCTAATGATTTTGTCCAACAGCATTTTGGTGTTCGTCACATATAAAACAAAGTATTTTTATTTTAAATATTAAATGTATTTTTATTTAAAATAATATTATAAATAAACCCCAAATTTTAAGGGCTCTGAACAGCACGTGCAATTGGCTGATCGCCGCCAACTCGGCTTGCATTGCGCTCTATTCTCTGACGTATTTTGTTCAGTTTGGCATTGTTTTGTTGCGCCCCTCCGGCATTCCCCTCTGGCAATGTTGCCTGCTCGTCCCCGTCCCGCTTTTCTTTCTCTGCTGCCAATACGTTTTGTTCCCTCTGATCGCTTTGGACCGACTGATCGGCGCCATTTTCCCATTAAAGTTGTTAAACATTTAAATAAATATTATTTTTATTTTTATTAATTAATTCAGGCAAATGGGCAACCGGTATAAGCATCGTTATATGTTCTTTGCCCTCGTTGCGTCAACGTCTTTTGGCCTATTTATTGTCGCCGCTTCTGTCAACAAATCGATAATTCATTTTTCAGAAAAGTCAGTGTTTTTATTAGAGCTGTTCGAGACTTGAAATTTACCGAGACTCGAGAGTCGAGACCGAGAATTGACCCCGAGACTCGAGACCGAGATCGAGACCCAAAAAACCCGAGAAATCATCTTGTGATGTTTTCTGAGTGATGTTTTCTGTCGACTATTATAGGTGTTTTTCAAATCGCTTAAAATTCTGTAATGAATTCTCACCAAAAATGCCATCTTTAGGGGTGCAAAAAAATCTTGTTTTCCGAGACTAAAAACCTGAGAGTCGAGACCGTGACCCAAAAAAACATAGAAATTTGCTCGGTTCGAGACCCGAGACCAAGACTCTCGAACAGCTCTAGTTTTTAGTAAGCTTAATTAAAATTAATAATGCTTTTGATTTGATTTAAGTTTGGTTTTTTGCATGACCTCGGACCCGGCGCCTGCGTATTTTGCAAATTGCAGTTGGGCGCTAAACATCACTTCTGCCATTCTTTATTTGGCACTTTGGGTGCGCATCAAACTGCTCTCATCCTGCGTTTCGCAAAGCATGCAAAATTTTGACAGAAATTTAAATGCAAAAAAAAATTTTAGAAACAAAATTTAATGATGCGGTGACGCGAAAGGTCCTTTTTTCGTTGATGGTCATTTGTTTGGTCGAAATGTGCGGTTGGGTGTCCAATTGGACACTGAAATTGGTGCTGAACCAATTCGATGTCACTGCACTCACCCAATGGTATGTGCTCAGTTACTTCGGTTTTGTGATGGAACTGACGTTGGCACTGAACGCCCCCATTCTCTACGCCCTCAGGCAAATGTTTAAAACAAAATTTGTTTTAAAATTTAAATTCACCATTTTTGAAACTCATAAATTTTAATTTTTAGTAGTGAATATCGCAAAGCATTTCGAGCAGTCCTTGAGCAGATTGGCAAAACTTCCCAGCAGCCAGCAAAAGCTCTTTTTGTTGTCCCAACAAAAAGAAAAAACGGAAAAACAAACGACGGGAATACAATTTGAGATCAACCAGCAGCAATCAATTTTTCTTCATCATTCATTTAAAAGATCAATTTTTATGGTTTTCCCAATTGCCTCTGGTACTTTATTATTTTAATAATTTGTTTTCATTTAAATGCAAACATAATTTTCGTGATGTGCGAATTGGCTTTTAACAAAAGCATTTCCGACCATTTCATGTAAACAACAAAATTATTTATTTACAAACATTTTTATAATGTTTTTTTGACATTTTTTATCCCTTTTGCCAATTCATTTTCGATTACGACCTACAGTATGTTCTCAACCATCATCATCATTAGCAATTTGGAAAGATTGATCTTTTTGAACTTATTTACCTTAATTTAAATCCAACAATTGATTTTTTATCACGGCCACAAAAAAATAATTTTATTTTTGAAACAAAAATTGATATTCCTTTTGTTGTAAGGAGTTTTTTTTAAAATGTAATTTAGATACTTTAAAAAGATGGGATTCTCGTAAAACCTTCAATGGGATTTTTACGGGAAACGGGAAAAACATGCCAACCCAGTGCGGGAGAATTTCCGTATTTTGACAAAAGCTGCCTCTTGCTTCGATTTCAGTCTTAATGAGTCTTGTGCAGAAATTGAATTATGACCACGGAGACAAACCTTTGCTTTGTTTTCGGTCTCAAGAATTGAATTACAAAATTTATAATTAGTTAAACAAATATTTCAATTACACATAAAACATGAACATTAATCTTTTTTATATCATCATTAGAAGAATTTGATTTTGGGCTATCGACATTGCAGCGTTCTTATGCTGACAAACGACCAGGCAGGAACACGCAAATACCTAAAAAGAGCATAAATTTTAATGCTTTTTAAGCAGGGGTGCCATTTGTACTTATTTTTTGAATTCTCAGAGAATTTTAAGATAATATTTTGATCTAATATTCAAAATGAGAAAATTTCAAAGCTAATTCACTAATTAAAATATTTTAATTCAGCACGCCTCAAACGAAAAATTGGGCAAAATTCCAGGAGTTTTGGGCCAACTTTTTTAACAAATTCCATCAAAAATTCAAAATTTTTTGGCACCGCCGACACCCCCCCCCCCCACTCCCCAGAAGCTTAAGCTAAAAAGGGCGGCAGAATTCTTAACAAAAACGTGATTTTTGCGAATATTTCCCTAAATTTTCTTCTCTCCAAACACAAATTGTTGGTGTTGAGAAATATGTTCGCTAATTTCTACACACCAGATCACATTTATGCCAAAATAAATGTTTTTTATCAAATTTAGAAGGTTTTAAAAGTTTGCCCTTTTTTCAGACCCCTAAATCTTTTTGAAACCAAAATCCCCAAAAATTGCAATGCAAATCCTATCAACGTAACCGTGTTTGATATAATTAAAATGCCCGACCGCCTCCATAAAGCCAAACACCCACCAAATGCAAGCAGCAGGCTTCAATATGTTCGAGTCGGGCTTCGTGCTCGAGTTGGACTTCGCGGTCGAGTAGGGCCTCGTTCTCGAGTTGGAGTTCGCGGTCGAGTTGGGCTTCGTTCTCGGGTTGGAGTTCGCGGTCGAGTCGGGCCTCGTTCTCGAGTTGGAGTTCGCGGTCGAGTCGGGCTTCGTTCTCGGGTTGGAGTTCGCGGTCGAGTCGGGCCTCGTTCTCGAGTTGGAGTTCGCGGTCGAGTCGGGCTTCGCGGTCGAGTCGGGCTTCGTGGTCGAGTCGGGCTCCGTGCTTCCGCTTTCGGCACAAACCCTTCATTTTCTAATTGCTCATTACCAAATTCTTCTTCTTCATAGCCAAATGATTCTTCTTCCTCTTCATATTCTTCTTCTTCATATCCATTTGATTCTTCTTCCTCTTCTTCCTCTTCATATTCTTCCACTTCATAGCCATTTGATTCTTCTTCCTCTTCATATTCTTCCACTTCATAGCCATTTGAACCCGAGAACATTGAACAAAATAAGGAATTGGGCTTTGGGAAAGGGCAGAAAATGGGTTAGGCTAAAAATATGTAAATGAGGTGGACGCAAAGAAATGATCGGCAAACAAATTTTTGTCCATTCCATTCCATTGATAAGATGTTTTGCCTTTATGGGGCAACTTGGGAAATCAAAATGTAATTTAGATGAAAAAAGATACATCAAATCCAATTCTAATTTATTTATTTAGCAAAAAAATTAGCTGAATAAATTTATTATTATGAACAAATTTAATTAATGCAAAATTGACTTTTTGTTTCTGTTCGAACGACAAAAAAAAATTTAAAAAAATGAAACCCAGTTTGAAGATTTGATGTACTGTCGGAAAGGTCTCTATGAAAACCCGACACCTGGAATTTCGATACTGGAATCCGACACCAAACTTTTGTTTTTAAAAAATACACAAAAATATATTCGGAATCACAAGCAATTCTTATAATAATAATTATATAGATTGGGAAAATCAAAAATAATGAAATTTGAGACAAACAGAATGTGGGGGGGGGGGGGGGGGTAAAGGATTAACAAAAGAAACAAAAAGCAAATGTGAATGGGTGGGATGGGTTGGGATGTTTGGGTTCGTCGATTTAAGTATTATTTCTCCAAATCGACCAAAACACGAAGAGAAATGTCTTTGCCCCAATCACTTCTTATCTAAGTTGGCCATCTTCTCACCATTGCTCACCAAATCTTTTCTGCTCCATCACTCGCCATACGCCTTCACGCCAGTGATATAACCACAATAAAAAGTCCGGAATCCAAAATCCAGGACCCAAAAATGTCCGGAAAACTGGAATTCCGGATAAAAATGTCCGGAAAACCGGAATTCCGGATAAAAATGTCCGGAAAACCGGAATTCCGGATAAAAATGTCAGGAAAACCGGAATTCCGGATAAAAATGTCAGGAAAACCGGAATTCTGGATTCACCGGAAAACCGGAATTCCGGATAAAAATTTCCGGAAAACCGGAATTCTGCATTCACCGGAAAATTGGAATTCCGGACCCAAAAATTTTCTGGGATCCGAAATTCCGGACCCAAAAATGTCCGGAAAACCGGAATTCCGGTTCCAAAAATGTCCGGATCGGAATTGCGGATCCAAGTCCGGAAAATCAGAATTCCGGACCCAAAAATGTCCGGAAAACCGGAATTCTGGACCCAAAAATGTCTGAAAGTCTGGAAACCGAAATCAGGTTCCATCCCTGCTTCACATCGAATGGCGGAACCGCTTTAGTGTATTGCTATAGCGTGTGATTCCGAATATATATTTTTGTGTTTTTTTTAAAAACAAAAGTTTAGTGTCGGATTTTCCGGCTCTCTCAGAAAGTCCGCTACTGTCGAATCGTCTTCGAATTTTTGTTAAAATTTGAAAAAAATAAAATGAAAAGATTAACAGCAGCAGATAATAGAAATGTAAAACTAATTAGGGATCTTAAAATCGCTTTTGCATTTTTTATGCAAAAAAATTTCGAAAAACGCCAAAATAATGGCAAAAAATAGTGACGAAAAGCCATTCTTGCCCAAAATAGTTTCGCCATTTTTTAAATTACGAATAGTGAAATTAAACCGACGAAATTTCCGGCTACAATATCTTTTTCGTGAATAAATAACTCGCTAAAACAGATCAGCAGAAAAATGTAAAAGTTTTAAAATTCAAGGCGGGCCAACCATTTAAGTGAAAAATGATTTGTTGCGTCAATAAAATCTACACAAAATTTTGCAAAATTAATAAAATGCCGTTTGTATGTGTTGCGAGTACCACTTAATTTCTCATCACCCTTTTCTCGTGATTGTGAATCGTTCGCTAATATCGGTCCGCCCGCCTAATCCGGCTCTATCTCTCTTCGTCCACCCATTAAACTTGCCACTTCCGGGGAGGTGGGACACGGGAAGATCACTATCTTGCGTTAGCCTAGCTTTTCCTCCTAGCCAGAGAGTCTCTTCTTCTTCTTGCGGTTTTACCGAGACAATTCGGAAGGAATTGAGTTTCGCACTTTTTGATTTATAACTTTTTAAAAAAAAGACGGATCACTTAACTCTCACTTTAAGGTAAGTCAAATATGTGAACGATCTCTTCTCAATTTGGGCCGACTTTGAATTTGCTTAACTGATAATTCCATTCCAGAATATATGAATAGGCCATTTATTCTCTTGAGGCAACATTCTTTTTTTTGATGGAAACCGACTTCGTTATCAACCAAAAAAGCATTATCCAAATGATCACACATCGATCCTCCCCCGGGGCGTCCTCTTCGTTTAGACCTTCTTGGCCACCATCTTCTTCCTGCTGATGGCAAGAACGGAAGAGCGAGGCGGGCACGGACAGTAAGCGCTGTCCTTGCCAGGCTGTCCGGAAGCGCCGGCCTCTCCGGGGTGACCAGGCCCACCAGGCTGTCCCGGATGTCCGGGCGCGCCAGGGGGTCCGGGCGGTCCTTGGCCTCCGGGATGGCCGGCCTGACCAGGTCCACCGGGGTGTCCGGGTTGGCCGGACGGGCCAGGCGGTCCCTTCGGTCCGGGAACGGATTTCCTTAAAAAGTGTTTAAGATATATGCAAGAAGTGTGTGAAATCCGGATTGAATTCAACGTACGAGGAAGTTCCAGGAGCACCAGGATTGCCAGGTTGTCCTGCGCCTCCGGGGTGTCCGGCCTGTCCAGGAGCTCCTTGCGGTCCAGGCGGGCCGGGTGGTCCTTGTCCACCACCGTGAGCCGGGGCACCGGGCTGGCCAGAGCCTCCGGGCGGTCCAGGTGGTCCCTGGCCTCCGGGGTTGCCGGGAGGCCCAGCCGGGCATTTCGGGCACGCAACAGCTTGTGCAGGGCAAGGCGCCGCTGAATTTTGTTTAGGTAACAAAATCTAAAATGTTTCTTACATGGCTGTCCAGGTCCACCGGGTTGTCCTGGACCTCCTGGGTGTCCAGGCTGTCCGGGATGGCCAGGAGGTCCGGGCGGTCCAGCTGGGCCAGGCGGACACGACGGCTGTGCAATCGGGCCACATTGGCAGTGTCCCGGCAGTTGACGCTTGGCACGGAAGATGGAGCCGAACGGGTTCTCACGCGGCTTGGACGGGGGCGTGACGGACACTTGCACGTCCATCAGATCGGTCCAGGCCGAGTCGGTGTTGACACGGAAAACCTTTTGAATTTAAATTTAAATATGAAAGGATTAAAATGAGTCCCAAAATTTGGAAAGATTGGGCCACGCCTAAACTTCTTGAAAATTGCCTCCACCTCAACGCCGTCGTGCACTTTGTTGCTGATCTCGTTCATCTGCGAGTACAGCGACGGAATGGTGGTCACTGTGGCAATGATTGCCAGCAGTGAACAGACGGAGGCAATGCCAAGCACAATGTGCGTTTCTTGCATGACTTTTTTGATCTGAAATTTTAAAATTAGCGATTAATTGTTAAATTATTAGCGGAAATTGTTTTTGGGGGTTATTTTCCAATTTTGGAATTGTTTGTTTATGTGCTGAGAATGCTGCGGGGGGTGTCGTCTTTTATACGCCATTCACTATTTTATTTTTACACCAATTGACCGTTTTTTGCTGTAATTTGTGTCGTTAACCCATCGCTGGAGGGCATTTTTGCGTGTTTTGTTTTGCCCGCGGCGGAAAACGATTCATTTATTTTTGCTTCGACGCCATTGCCCAAAACATTGGCCGGCTGCGCGAATTGTAAAGTCAGTCCCCGTGCCTTTACTTCCAAACTCACCTCTCAACAATTTTTTGTTTTTATGGCCCCAAAACCGGCCCCAATGTCAAAACAATTCCCAAAAATTTATAGGCAGTAAAGTAACTTTTTCCCACACTGAAAGGAAGCTGGACGTTTCAGGCCCGGGCTTCAGTTGACTTACTTTTCTCAACTCAAACAAATCCAATCAAATTGAATCACATTTTCTGATCACCGACCAGCAGATAATGATAATGCATACTCTAATATGCTTATTAAGCATCAAATTAAGTTGCTTTAACCTCCGACATGAATTCCCTGTGGGGACCACCCCAATTATTGAAGTTTTGTCCTTTTTTCTTCATTCGTCGACAGATTGGACGCATATTTTAAAGCAGGCATGGACACGGTTACCCGTAACCGCGGTTATCCGCGGTTAACCGCGGTTACCCGCGGTTAACGGTTATGGAATTTAAAAGGTCACGGTTACGGGCGGTTAACGGTTATGAGATTTTGAGGGCGGGCGGTTACGGTCGGTTAACGGTTATGACCTCTAAAACCGCGGTTAACCGTCGTATCCGTTATTTTTTGGCTGCTGAGGAATGAGATGATTTGCCTTATAATTTCTTTGACTTTTATTCACATTTCACCAAATTACTTTATCGATCCAGTGGCTTAGTGGTGAAACTCTTCGACTGATTTTATTTGTTCTAGGTTCAAGCCCCATCCGCTGTAATCATTTTATTTATATTTTAATATCCCTCCTTTTTAGTATTCTTACAATTTTTTACAAAAATTTTAGCTATAAAAAGTAAAATTCTAAGTGTTTACATAAATAATTAGTGCATTTTAAAACGTTCAATCACCTAAATTTGACAATTTTTCTTAGCACAAGTCGGTAAATATTCAATTTTTTTCTCTCGGCGGCGCCTATCGGCACCGCCAAACCCCCACCCCCTCTCTTAAAAATATTTTAGAAAATTAATGCGCAAAAAACAAAAATATTACTCTGATCGGTCGCGCTTTATTAGATTTTAATCATGAAAGTGTTAGAAAGAGATTTAAAAATTTTATTCATTGACAAAATCTGATAAAAATCACTTGTTAAGTTCAATACACATCAATTTTGATTTAATTTTAGAAGGACGCCACATCACGATCGGAAAAAAATAGTTTTGAAAAATCGATTGTTCAAAATCTGGAAAACTTTATTGATTTTTAAATAATGCGGTTAACCGCGGATAACCGCGGGCGGTTAACGGTTATGAGATTTTGAGGACGGGCGGTTACGGGCGGTTAACGGTTATGAGATTTTTAAGACGGGCGGTTACGGACGGTTAACGTTTCTAAGTGTTTGAGGACGGGCGGTTACGGTTAAGGAAATTCATAACCGTGTCCATGCCTGTTTTAAAGTAATTAGTAAAAGTTCGGGAAAGGTGTGTGACAGACGCGCACAAACAAAAACTGGCTTTTGCTGTTTAGAAATGTCAAGGACAAACAAACAGACGCCGCCGGCGAAATGGGAAAAGGTAATTAATTAATTAATTCCTTTGCTCGGAAACGACTTCAGGCGGACGCGTTCTCCGGTTGCACAACATTTTGTTTTGCACAATTTAAGTTTAAGAAAAATGGTATTTTTTATTCGTAAGTAACCAAATTTTCTATCCCAATTTGTATAATTAAGACTTCAATTTCGATGGTTTTCGTTTTAAATCGACCAAAATTATGTCAGATTCAAATTCACGGCCTTGAAAACCCCAAAATTAAAATATTTTTGCAATTTATTAAATTTATTGTTCGAAATGAGAGAGTGAGTCATGGCTCTATTTCCTTCTCGTGGTCCATCAATTTGCCGGAGTCCGCCTTGGTCAGCGTGCCGATCAGTTTGACCAGTTGCGGAATGCGTTCATCCAAGGTGACCGGCGCGTTTGGGCCGCCCATGTCCGTGACGATCCAACCCGGATGGATGGCCACCGACACAATGTCCGGCTCGTCCACTGAAAACATTTTGGAGAAGTGGTGCATTGCGGCCTGAAAATTTGCAAAATAATTCGTTAACAAAATCAAAAATAGCATGGAAACTAATTTTGATAAAATTTTAAATAAGCATAAATATGAGTTTGAAATATAAAGTTAAATGCCTTAATTTAATCTTTAAAAATTCTGCAAATTTTCCATGCAGACCACCATAAACAGGTAAAATCCCCAAATACATCCCAACAAAAAATGCCAAGTTTGTCTTCAGAGAGAAGAAAAGCCTCGGGCAATGTGGTTTTTGAAAATTACTTCAATTTTTGCACATGACCTTGCTCATTCCATAAGCGACGTTCTGATAGGGACACTCCGACGGCGTTAAGTAACACTTTGCCAATGCAACCCAAAGCGCCACCAATGTTCACCACACGAACGACGGCACCGGAATTTGCCACCGTTTTTCGAAGCAGCGGCAAAAATGCTGCAGTGGTGGCCACCGTGCCGACAACATTGACGTCGAAATGGCGCAAGTACACCGCGCGGTCGGGCGCTTTCAAAGTGCCACCCTCCTGACAAAATTTGAAATTTAAAAATGAATAAAAAAGAATTCTCACGGAACAGAACAGAAAAAAGGGGTGGACAATTTTAGGCACATTTACAAATTCAAATGGAAATATTTATTTATACCATTTATAGTATTTTACAATTTTCCGATAATTCTTTTAAAGTTTGATCGCTAAACAATTTGTTACGCATTGCTTTGACATCAGAATTGCTTGACTAAGTGAAATCCAAAACTGTGGGAAGTGCCGGGGGGGATTTGTTTAACTTTTTTTTGAAATTGTCGGAATCAGCCCCTTCATAGAAAAAAGTGATTTGATTGATCATTTTGCTCCCCTACCTTTTCCAATATTCCGGCATTGTTTATGAGCGTGTTCAGCCCGTCGTCAGAACCCAACACTTTGCATACTTCGCTCACGGCATTTTTTATGCTTTCATCGGAGCTGACGTCGATTTTCACCAGTTTCAACGCTTTGTTACGTTTTGCCAATTCTTTCAATTCCTTAAAGAAAAATAAATTAATAAATTTATTCTGAAATAATATTTGAAGAATATAATCTGCAATTTTCAGAACGTGTTCTTGAAGAATCAAATTTAGATATGCCATTTTTGGGGGTTTTTTTTAGAATTACGGGAAAAATAAAGGAGAAAAAACGACAATCGGAAGCCGCCGTATTGCGATACTAATTATAAGCCACCTGTGCCTGGTCAGGTTCGCGGCATCCGGCAAACAAATTTGTCACTCCGCCAATTTTCAAAATTTCTTTCACCAGTCCAAGTCCAATGCCGCGGTTGGCACCCGTCAAAAAGACATTGGCGCCGAGTGGAGAAGAGCTTTGCATAATTTTTAATTGATTTTGACCAGTCAGTGAATAATAATTTTCTAAAAAATATAAATTGATCAAAAAATATGAAATTTTTTCAGTTTAAAACCGTAAATTAAAATATATACTTTTTGGATTTTTCTTTGTTTTTGTCACTGGGTAACGCCAGCAAAAAACACGAGAATATTTTTAGGATTTCTTCTAAGATTAGCAAAAAAAAAATTGTTTGTCTTCATTGAAAATAGGAAAATAAAATTTTCTTATTTATTGCAGGACTACCAGATTAAATTGGGTTTGGGTTAAAATCTTTTTTATTTTTTATTTATTGAACAAATCGGCAATGGTACCATTTTGCAGCTCCAATAGCGATGAAAACAAAGTCAATGTAAGTGATAAGAAAAATGTATGCGAGTAAACACAAAAAATCAAAAATCAAAATTTGGGGAATTTTAAAAATTGTCTTTTGAGTCCAGCAGATGCGTCCAGCCCTTTATAATCTTAAAAACCAGCAGGACTCGTCGTATCTGCTGGTAAGCATTAGAGCCAAGGACAAATTGAGGATTTCCAAGGACACCAGCGGACCAATTTTTACGAAATTCAAGGGCAGTCAACATTTTATTTTCACCGATTATTTTCGTCCGAATGAATTTTTACAAAATTTTATTGTTTCTTCTAAACATTTTGTGCATCTCGCCAAATGTGAGTGCAAAAATGAAAGCATCGTTCCAATAGACGCCGCAGGGGAAAAAATGAAAATCTTAACGAATTAATTAAAAAAATGTATTCAATTTTGCAGAATTTTATTACTTTGAACTATTATTTAAAACTATGATCAGCGTAAAAAGGAATTGAAATGAATTGTGGGAAATTAACATTGATTTTTGGAGGTATAAGGACGATATTTTTCACATTCATCCTAAAAACCCTCTTTCTGTAATGTTTCAGCATTTAGTTTCATTCCTGAGTCAGAGAAAAAAGTAGCTTGGCCCCGGGGATGGAATAAATAGTGCCCTCGGGGGTTGTCAGAGAAAAGAAGAAATATCTGGCCCCCGGGGGTTGTCAGAGAAAAGAAGAAATAGCATTGGCCCTCGGGGATGGAAGAAATAGTGTCCCCGGGGGTTGTCAGCGAGAATTTGCCCTTCCTCTCCCCTTTCCTTCCATTGCTTTATAAAGGAAAATAAAATGCGGCAAAATCTCCCGCGCGGTCACAGTGGCTCCGATAGCACTCGCGAGCACGCCATCCAAACGCCCATCGCCAAGCTTTTTGCCAAAAATTGTAGTAATTTTCTGTTTTATTATTAAAATATAATAAATAATCTTGCTGATTACTTTAAAATTTATAATATATTTTATTGTTATTGAGCGAATTTTTCTTTCTTAGGTCCTAATAATAATAATTGTTAGATATATTTCTATGCATTTTTGAACAACAGAGTGAATGGGAAGAAAGGCGGCGGCACACCGAGCAGCTCAAACTGAATTTTTTGTTTATTTATAAAAAAAGAGAATTAATTGATTTATCAAATAAATTAAGAAATTTTAATTTGTGCTTTTTGGTCGTCCAATGCTTCCTTTTATAGAGTTCATTTTTATTTGCACATTCCAAGGCCAAGAAGCATTATGTTTCTAATTTTGACTTTCCAATTGAAAAGATATGAAGTCGTCCGCCAAGCTTTTTGCCAAAATTTGTTTTATATTATAGAAATATAATAATGTTGTGCTAAACTGATCAAATCGATTTATGCGTTAATCGAGTTAGGGTCGGGCGGGCTTTTTTTCCGGGCAGCCCAAAAAGGGCCGGGCGGATTTCCGGGCTTTTTTGATTTTTTTGGCCGGCGGGATTTCCGGGCGGGCTTTTTAAAAAATTTTCGCCGGGGGCGCTAATCGGGCGGGCGCCCGTCCGATGCCCGCCCGACCCGGGCGCCCGTCCGAACCCTAGTGTAAAGCGTGGAAATAGCTTTTTCCTTACCGGTATTTGGAAAATTTAAAAAACAATATTAAAAAAATGTCCCAAAATTCGAATCTTTAATTTTTGACCAAGAAAAAGTCGTTTTAAAGCGGTCCGCGCCATTTTTGCGAAATATGTAAGTGCATGCAAATTACGACCAGACATGAGCGCTAACCAAGCCCATATGTTAGCTACATTGTTTAAGTTAAATTCACTTAAATCGGATTACATATGTATAATATTGTATAGAAAGAAGAATTGATTTTGTTTCTATTTATGAATAGTTTTTATATGCCTATATTTTAGGCAAATCAAGCATTGTCCATTAATTCTTAAAGCAAAATTGACAAAAAATGAAATTGCTCAAAGGGAGTGTGCCGTACAATTGGGCACTAAGAATTTATCATTCCCCCAATTTCAGTGCTCAAAAATGAAATCAAAAAATTCAAAGGCATTCTAAAGAAATTGTATGAAGAAAGGGAACAACGAGGTAAACTTTTAATAGAAAAAATTTTAAATCTTTTTCCAAAAAGCATTATTATCTCCCAAAGGCCTGTCAAAAGTGAAGAGGTAAAAAATACTTTTTGTTTTTGTAAAAATAAATAAATAATAATAATAAGTGAACGTTTATTATTTTTAAGTTTTGACAATTCGCTTAAAAAGGAGCAATTCGATCAAATAAAAAATAATTGCGAACGCCGGCGGCGTTACAGAGTCACTAAGCTAAAAAATGAAAACAAAATCAGTTTATCAAAATTTCTTCTGACGGCCATTGTCTCTTTTTTGGGATTGTACGGCGAAAGAATGGTGGAGGAAGAGGTTTTTTTATATTTTTAACAAAAATATTTTTAAATAAAAATTTTACAGAAATGCCAATACATCGATCAGTTAGTCGCCGAGAGTGGAATGTGTAAAATAAATTTTAATAAATAATATTATTTTTATTTAAATAATTAAGTTCTTCCTGGGCCGAAAAACCCTGCTGAAATAACTTTTGAACGTTTTGAAATTCATTTGAAGAACGAACAAATTGAAGAAGCGGTTGATTGCGAATGCCAATTTTTCATTGGATGATATCGGCTAGGGATGCTCGAGACCTAAAATTTATCGAGACTTGACCCCGACCGTTGTTCATACACTTTTCCTTGCATTTCACATTTTTTCGTTCAATTTGTATCCTTCCCCGCCCCTTTCCGACCAATCAGCGATCGATTGATCCCCGCCCCTTTCCGACCAATCAGCGATCGATTGATCCCCGCCCCTTTCCGACCAATCAGCGATCGATTAATCCCCGCCCCTTCCGACCAATCAGCGATCGATTAATCCCCGCCCCTTTCCGACCAATCATCGATCGATTGATCCCCGCCACTTTCCGACCAATCAGCGATCGATTGATTCCCGCCCCTTTCCGACCAATAACGATCGATTGATTCCCGCCCCTTTCTGACCAATCAACGATCGATTGCTCGCCCCCTTTCCGACCAATCAGCGATCAATTAATCCCGCCCACACACATAAACTGTTATTTCGGGCGGTCTGCAGATCAGTTAAAATGCCACCTAATCCCAGAGTGGAAGAACAAAGTCGGGGTTGGTCGATGGAAATGCCCTGTAAAACAAGTATTCAAAAATAAAGTTGCTCCTGTCACCCGAGAGGCCCGCCTTTGGGAAGAAAAGGATTAACAAAATGATCAAAAATTGAATCCAATTTGAACATAAAACAAGGATTTTGTCGGCCAAAAATGAGCTTTACAATAAATTTTCCACGAAAAATTCATCCTTTTTCTTGCCTTGGTCCGACCTTTTGTCGCCGTCGGCGTGTGTTGTTGGTTGTGCAAGAAAAACGCAATGATCGGCCCGGTCAGCAAACAAAGCATGCCGACGTTGCACACGGACAAAGTTGTTGAGCGAAGATCGCACAAATACCGAGGCTTCAAATGCCGCGTTTCATATGCCAAAAAAATGCCAAGCAACAGAAGAAGACCCTTGTGGCCAAGAACAATCACTGAGAACCCAATTAAAAAAGGGGAGGGGAGTATTGAAATAAATTCCAACTTCTTTATGTATTTATATATTTTAACATCGAATCTCAAAAAGCTGCGATTTGAAAATCCCTCCCTGATTTTTATTAAATGTTATCAATTAATTTTGAGTGCTTTTCATAAAAAAAATAAATTTTTTTCAAAATTATATTTCAACAAATAAACAGATTCTATAAAAAAAAAGGGGGGGGGGGTAAGTATTTCCAATAATTTTCCAATCCCAGCGGTCCATTGTCGTGCCGATGACTCTGGCACAATTCAAGGATCGGCATCAACATCACATCCTTACCACGCATTCCAACTGGCGGATTCTTACATTCAGGCTTTGATTGTTCAATTTGAAATTTAACTTTTAATCTTCAAAAGTTTTTTTTATTTTTATAAATTATGTTTAAAAATTCGTGTTTCATTGCAGATGTCGTGTTGACAGATCACGAAAAAAGGGAAAAATATGGGTAAAACCCCACTTAAACTGTAAAGTGAATTTTCAGTCGTTGCCTCCGAAAGAAACTGTGCACACAAACAAACATCCCCTCAATCGATGTGTGCTTTTGCGTATTTATAAGCACCACAACTATTTCCATCCATCCCCCTTCATCTTCGCAGATGGTGAGACCCAATCAACCAATTTAAATTTGGTTGGAGCTTTTAGAGCCCATTTTATAATCCATATTTTCCATATTTTGTGATTTTTTCCATATTCCATATTTTTCCATATTTCGCCACTTTTTCAAAAATTCCTTAACAAAAATCCAATAAAGACGAAAAATACACCCCTGAGAATCGACTTTTTCAAAATTTTCAAAAATGCACCCCTAATAATTGACATTTTTGCAACTAAAAATTCTGCCACCAAAAAATGAAAATTTTTTAAATTTGCTTATTTCAAAAATTTTCTCTGAAATGCCTTTAATTTGCATTCTTTTATTACATCAATTAGGAAATTTTGCCCATTTTTTGCTCTATTTGAAAAAAATTTTCTCCATATTTCGTCCATGTTTTGCTATTTTTGTCCATATTTGGTTCATATTATGCAATTTTTCATCCATATTTTATGGCCATATTTCGGGCTTTTTTTTTATCCCTACCTATCACATTATGCCAATTTTTGTAGAAGTCAAATCAGTATGTCGGAACGAAGTGACGAGACAGCGCTGACGCGGAAGAAAAAGCGGAGGAAAGTAAAGCGAGGAAAAAGAAGTGCCAGAAGACAGCGAAAGAGGGAGAGCGGATGCAGAGAAAGAGGCTAGATCATTGAAAAGAAGAGCAAACGGAAGAAAGCGAAGGAAAGAAATATAAAAGCTGAAAAGAAGAAAAAACCCAATGAGAGTGGCAGGAAAAAGTAGCTTTAGAAGAAAAAAGAGATGCCGGAACAATGAGACAATGAAGAGGCAGCGAGAAGTGATAAGACTAAAGAAAGCAATAGGGAAAAAGGAGGAGAGAAAAAAGAAGAAAAGCGGAAAAAGGAGGCAAAAGAAGCGACAGATCTCGAAAAAAACAGACCACGCAAAATCTGGTAGTTTTTTGATCAGCCCTGCCCCCTCCCTCTCTCACTTTGTACATAATCGCCTTTAATCTCTCCTCTCTAATTCAATATAATTGCCAAAAGTTACACCTTCTGCTCTCGGGGCAATATAAAAAATTAAACTTAACGCAATTGAAGAGTGGGACACTGTCAAATTCCCCTCGTAAACGCCCAACTTCATCTCAACTGAACGAAAGAAGACAACGCCGGCGACAAGCTTGTCAAGCAGTAGCAATATCAACAATCATTCTCCATTCGCGGAACGACTCCTGAGAAATCAACTCCTTAAAGACCAACTACAGATCTAAAGCATCCTCAGTCCGTCGCAGATGGATAACAGCACACATCAGTGCCGAAAAAACAAACTTTGTCAACCGGGTTTCGACATGGCAGCCGAAGCTGTGAGTTAGATCAAGACAACGTACACCGATAAAACTATCCTTCAAATTGTGAAACTCCGAAAATACTACGGTATTTTACCAGACACCTACAATGACATCCAAGGACCAAACAACATCCGCAAGTTGGAGAATGACAACAAATTGGAGGAATTTGGAAAAGGCAATGATCAAAGTTGTAAGAGGGAAGGATGGTTCAAAAAACAAAAACCATCAAAAGAGCCATGGCCAACAAATCAAAATGTGAAAAACAAATAAAAAATCTAGTGGACAGAAAAGAGCCTCAAATAAGGCCACTCCAATCTTCAGTTGTGACATAAAAATGGGGTCTATTTTTTCGGGAAAAGGAGGTGTACCATATTCAAATCTCAACCATTGTCTTTCTCTTTTCATGTCGTTGATTGTGCTACTCATATAATCAGGCTCAAATCTATTCACGCCATATCGGTTAATCTGAAAGACCTCCTTCATTTAAAGCCTAGCAAAAAAAAAATCCTTAAGACAAAATGAAGAAAAAAGAAAGAAGAAAAGAAAGAAAAAAAAGAAAAAGAAAGAAGAAAGCAAGGAAAAAGAAGAAAAAGAAAGAAGGAAAAAAGAAAAAAGAAGGAAGAAGAAAAAGAAAAATAAAAGTAAAAAAGTTATAAATTTCCGGTTAAAGTCCATTGATGACTTTCTCACAATGGCACATCGTTTCCGCTCACTTATCATGCAGTCGCCGATCTTAGCAGCCGTTTTACTGAATATTTTTGTATTGTGTTTTGTGATTAGCTTTTATTGCATAGCAGCTGCCCGTGGGTCTACAGTTTTTGGTATTTGATTAGCAATGAATGTTTACATGATCAAGAAAAAACGGTCCAGCCTAAATTATGATCAGATCTGGTCGCATCATCCGCCTTTAACGCCGACCATTTTTTTTAAATTGATTGTCTTATACGGTCCTTCAGATCTGGTATTACCTAACCTATCCCACCCAATAGACATATCAATGTCGTTTAATTTCCTATTAGAATTCTTTTTTAAATATTTGGCATATTTGTTTAATGCTCAAATGATTGGGCCATCCTTGATGGTTGTCTGACGTTATTTAAATAAGCATCAAAATGAAATTTTTGCAATTTGGGGTTACTCAACAATCATCAAAATGATATATTCAACTAAAATTTTGATAACGTTTTGCTTAAGGAATAACAAGCAATTATAGCCATTATACCCATAACAATAAAAACAAAAATTTTGTGTATAATATGTAGTTACGCAGTGTGAACTAGGAAAAGATGTGAAGTTTGGTTCGATTCGTTCTCAGTTCTTTGAAGAAAATCGAAGTTTTGTTTGTTCTCTTATTTGCTATATGGCAGCTAATATTTTCTGAAATACTAGAGCGAAATTTAACTGAAAACTTTAAATTTTTGGCATGGAATGCTCATCACACGCTATCATAAACAATTACCAACGACAAGTCCGCCGTATCCCGTTGCAATCGGGTCAAATCAGCTCTGTTTTTGGGGATGAGCATTTTGTGTTTTCGAATTTTTATGAAGCTTCATTCGAGTTGGATGAAATTCTCTACTCGACAACAGAGCAGCATTATGGTATTTTTTCGGGATGTGTCATCTGCGAACGCCATTATGAGCACCAAAGAAAGATCCAATGGCGACTAAAAGATTGGGCAGAAATGAAAAGATAGCTGGCTTCAATTTGTCAGTTTGGCGCGGTGTTCGTCAGAATATTATGATGCGAGGGCTGAGAGAGAAGTTCAAGCAGAACAAAATGTTGATTCGGGAATGTTCGCTAGTTTATTGCTATTTTGCATTATCTTGGAACATGTGGGTATTTTAATTTTAAAAATAAATACTCCGCCCGAAAAGCTGATTATTTTCTCAACCATCATTTTTAACCAATCATTGTGAAAATTTTCTTGGCAAACCTGTTGTTTTCAAAAAAATTGACAGTGGCTAACCTTCAATGGGAGCGCAAATTTGTCCGACTAATTGAGAAAGCAAGAGCAACAGGTCGGTATAATGACGCTCGAGCCGCTGTCCTCGAAGCCGGCCATGCTTATTTGGCATGGGTTCATCCCGACTTCCCTAATATTTCGATCTGTAATTTTCAATTATAAAAAAAAAGCTTTAGTTACAGGAAATTATGTATTATTAATTTAATCCTAATCATTTTTAACGTTACAGTATGATAAAAATTAATAAAAATCTTTAGACCAAGCTTTTTAACGACGGAAGACGTACAGGCGCAAGGTATTATTACCCTCACAAAAACTTTTCGGGCAGGCAACAGATTGCAGCCATTGCCGTTTCCTATGCAGGCGACTTTTGTGGCAACGCAATTCTTCATCGCGGAGGAGAGGGATCAGACGAAGACAAAATTTAGTAGGTTTGGAGGTGGAGGGGGAAAGGGTAGGGGTGCAAGGTAAATAACGGTTATAAATCTATTTAGCCAAACATTTAAATTTTAAAACGCAAATTAAATAAATTTCAGTATTTAAAATTTTATATTTAAAAAATTATTCAAAATTTTGTTTTATTTGGGGTTTTTTATAAATATCAAATTTTGTATAACCATGGCCTAGTCAAGAAAGTAAACAATTTTAATTGCGGTCAATCAGCATCACCATGGAGTCTTAACCCGTAGGATATGACAAGGTAAATTAAAATTGAAATGAGGCCTGTCACTAATGCTGCTCTTCTAAATGTTGATTATGGTGGTGTTGTTTTGCTCAAAATATATTTGAACCATATAAAGTTGATCAATCACAGGTACAATTCAGACAGAAACGGGAAGAAGCGGCAAGACCATTTTCGGATTTGTTACTGTTTTACTAAATTTAAAAAACAATCAAAAATATCTTCTTTAAAAGTGCGCAAAAGGAGCTACCGGTCCAATGTCGAATCGTCCGAATGTCGAAATCCTGAATATCGAAAGTCCGAATGTCGATTAGGACAAAATCGGATTCCCAATGTCGAATAATACAAAAACGTCTGAATGTCGAATAGAACAAAAACTGCCCGAAAGTCAAATTTTTGAATATTGAATAAAACAAAAAACTGTCCGAATGACAAATTTCAATGTCGACAAAACAAAAACTGTGCAAATGTCGAATAGTACAAATACTATCCAAATCCCACGGAGGGCTGGGAAGCCTGTGCGTTGATTACCCCGGGGCTGGAAAGCCTGTGGCCGCGTAATACTTTTTGGGTCTTTGGACGATTCAGAGCGGAAGTTCAGCCTTCAGCTGTTTCAGTTTTTGTTGTCCAAAATTTTCTTCTATTGGTTTGGGCGTAAGTCATAAGACTAAAATAAAATTTCCGGGAATGGGAATTTCAAAAAGCACGGGACGAGAATCCCGTACGGAAATGAAAACTTATTAAACAATATTTTATTAAAATAAAATATTTTAATAAAATAATTTTTTTTAGTAGCATAAAAAAATTTCGATTACTTTCGACTTTCGATTTTCGACGTTTTTTTGCTTTCGATTCGAATTTTTTAGTTTCGACTTTCGATTTCGACTTTTTTTTTAGTTTCGGCACAGCCCTGATTGTACGGCGAAAATGTTTTTTTATTTTTAACAAAAATTTTTTTGTAAATTAAAAATTTTCAGAAATGCCAATACAGTTAGTCGCCAGACTGTGTAAAATAAGTTCAATGTTTTTGAATAGAATATATTTTTATTTAAATAATTAAATTCTTCCTGGGCCGAAAAAACCTGCTGGAATGACTTTTGAACATTGGAAATTCATTTGGAAGACGAACAAATTGAGGAAGCGGTTGATTGCGAATGCCAATTTTTCATTCGATAATTCACATTTTTTTCGTTTAATTGTATCTTCCCCGCCGCTTTCCGACCAATCAGCGATCGATTGATCCCTTCTACACAAATAAACTTCTATTTCATTACGGTCGGCGGGTCAGTTAAAGAACCATCGCACAAATTTTTGGAATTTGGAACCGGAACCGGTTCCGGAACCGGTGCCGGTTCCACAAAAATCCGGTACCGCTTTAGAATCGGAACCATGGAACCGCCAAAAGTCCGGAACCGCTTTGGAATCGGAACCATGGAACCGCCAAAAGTCCGGAACCGCTTTGGAACCGGAACCGCGGTTCCGCCGGAAAATGGAACCGGGACATCACTGGTCCAATGTGCCAAATGTCCGATAGCCGCGCCTATCGGCTGCCGAAGTCCCTCAAATGTGCAATATTCTGTTTGTTTTTTGATTTTCTGCTTGTATTGACATCAATTAGATTTCTGTAACAAATTTTGTTAGAGAACTTGAAAAAGAAATATGTGACGACCCATTTCTATTCCTAAAAAGCTTCAAAAAAGTTTAAAATTTTGGGTGCAAAAAATCTGTTAACAAATTGAGTCAAAAATTCAAAATTTTCTCGGCGGCGCCTATCGATTTTTCCCGTTCCCGCACGGGAATAACTTGTGGGATTTTTGCGGATGCGGGAAAATGCGGGATTTCCGTCCCGCACTTTTTGAAATTCCCGTTCCCGCTCCCGCAAATTTTATTTTACCCATCTCTAGTCGAGTGAACTTTTGTATGTTTTCATTTTCGATGAACGGAAAATGCCGTTAAAATTTCATTAAATAAAATTAATTAAAGCAGAATTTCCTCCTCAGCCCCTTCGCCCCAATTTCCTCCTTCGGATGAGTCATCATCAGAATCCGTTGACATCAATTCAACTTTGTCATCACCGGCGTCGTCTGCTGCTGCTGCTGCTTCGTCCTCCTCTTCGTAATCGCTACACACTCCTTTAATTACATTCTATTTAAAATTATTTATTTTTAATATATTTATTATTATAACAACTTTTTATCAATCCAAATTAATAAAAAATGAGGAAAAATATCTTTTAAGATTATTTTCAAGTTAAGAAATATCAACAATTTATTTTGGTCTGAATTGGTTGTTCAGAAAATTTTGATTTTTCAAATTAGAGCTTGGACCGGACTAGGCCACCGGGCCCGGTAGTCCTGATCCGGATGTTTAAAAAACCCCGGATTCCGGGTCCGTCCGGATCTGTTTGAGCTTAGAAAATCCGGGTACCCGGGCCCGGCTTTACAAAATCCCGAGCTCTAATTCAAATTATGCTGTTTTTACCGGTGTCCTCTCCTCCCACGCCTCTTTCGGCCTGGCCGTCCACCTTCCCGTCGTGGTCGTCGTCATCATCCTCCACAGGAGGTCGATCCGCGACGTCCTCCTCATTCCTTACGGCACCGGCAGCGACAGTTTTGTTGTGTCCGGCGTTGCCCCGCACAGTGTTGCCGTCCAACGGCGATGCCAACTCCACCACTGTGGCGGCACCGCCGCCAGCAATGCCACCGTCGCATTCCTCGGCGCCCGACGTTGTGGCCGGGTCCAGCAGCGTTATGCTGGTCGTCGGGTCCATGCCAACCGACGAGGTGGTCGGCTCCAAGTCGACAAGACAAGCCAAGCCAACGGCACTCGCACAGGGCCGCAGAACGTTGCTAAGGACAATGAATAAAATGTGTGTAAATTAAATGCCAACTCTGGGTTTTTTTTTCTGCTGATTAGATTTACAATTGATTGTTATTGTCTTCGCCTCGGGCAATGTTCCCGTCCATGTTGTTGTTATTATGGCCAGAGGCAATGTTGTTGTTGTTGTTGTTGTTATTTGCGTTCAAAGCAATGTTTTGCTTTTGCTGACGGCGTCGAACTGTTGAAGCTGTACTTTTGAGTCTGTTCAGCGGGTTCGTCAACGTTATGTGGCCTTCCAAAATTCGTCGGCACTCTTGAATTCGAATATTGCGCTAAAATTTCGTAGACATTTAAATACCGTATAAAAATGGTGCCTAAACAGGTGAAAAATGTTCCTTAAAAAGGGTAAAGCTGAAATAAATAGTCCAAAAATTTTAGATTGCCCTAGTCTTGAGAAGAGATTAAACTCGGACTCCTGAATCGAACCCTAAAATTTCGGGTAAAAATTGGAAAACCAAAAATTTAAGGAATTCCAACCAAAAATTAAAATTTCCAACCGAAACCGATCCGAAACATCGAGTGCCGGATCCAAGCAAAAATTGTTGGGTTGCTTCAACTGAACCCAAAATGCCGCAACCAAAACTAAAAACGAAACAGGATTTTTTTTTGTTCGTTTAGCCGGTCGATTCGGTTCAGCTCGGGTTCAAATTGACAAATTTCTTGCTTATATAATTGTATTTTTCCCCTAATTGCTCCATTTTGTGCGTAATGAATGTGTTAATGACCAATTCAATTTGTCGCTTTATCTCCGCGTTCTCCTTCATCAACTGCTGGTACCGCAACTGTTCGGTTCGGTTTGCCGTCGTTTCCTCTATTTGTTGCTGGTTGCTTTGCTGTTGTTCCTCTTTGGTCAGCTGGGGCCAATGGTAAATGAACAGCAATTTCGGCACAAACACCAGGCCCAAGCTGACGAAGATGCAGGTCAGAACTGCACAAAATGTTTTTTGTTTGATGTGAATTTTGGCAATTTTTTGAAAATTGAAAACTTTTATTTAATTAGTGAAGGCGCCGGCGCCCGAGGGGTTTGGTTGATTGATTTTTCAGCCAAGCCGATCGGAATATATTCAAAAGCCTCCCCGCTCTCTAAAACCCACAAATATTTATTTACCAGTGACAGAAACAAATCCAAAAAATGGATTTGGTTGATTGCGCAAGAAAAACGCAATGATCGGCCCGGTCAGCAAACAAAGCATGCCGACGTTGCACACGGACAAAGTTGTTGAGCGAAGATCGCACAAATACCGGGGCTTCAAATGCCGCGTTTCATATGCCAAAAAAATGCCAAGCAACAGAAGAAGACCCTTGTGGCCAAGAACAATCACTGAAAAATCATTAAAAAGTGAAATAAATTCCAACTTCTCACCGGTCCATATGTCGTGCCAATGACTTTGGCACAATTCGAGTATCGGCATCAACATCACATCCTCAGCACGCATTCCAACTGGTGGATCCTTAAATTATTAATGCTTGCGTGGACTTCAATTTGAATATTTTTGCATGTTTGCTAGTTTTTTAGACTAAAAAAAATTATAAACTTTTTAATGTATTTATATATTTTAGTGTCGAAAAACTAAAGTCCCGATTTGAAAGTGTAATCCGAGAATTTCAAGATAAATTTTGAATAGAGACGATTTCAATTCACTTTGTTAATTAAATCAATCCAACTGGCGGATCCCCAATTTTATTAAATGTTATCAATTAATTCTGAGATATTTTTTCAAAAGGACACTTCAACAAAATAAATAGATTAGTTATTTCTAGGGTGGCACGGGACCGGTTCCGGGACCGGGACGGGACGGGATTTCCCGGTTTTTTCAGGTCCCGGTCCCGGTCGGGACGGGATTTATGAAAAATGAAAAATCCCGGTCCCGGTTTTTTGGTCCCGCCGGGACCGGGACCAACCGGGAAAAAAGTACACCCCTAATGATGGCATCATCGACCGACAATTTCAACCATTTTTACTTATTTCACCCAATAGGTCGATGGCCTAGTGGTTAACTTTTTGGTGAGTCTTATGTTATGTGTTGGGTTCGAACCCGCTTGAGTGCAAACACTTATTTATTGGTTTTCCTCTCTACTCAAATAGGCATCCCCTCATTAATAAGATTTTTTAAATAAATATTCTAATATTTTTTAATTAAAAATGCGCGCAAAAAAAGAATAGATACAAGAATTTTTGAAATAAATTCATCACGTCTTTGAATTTTTGCTCAATTTCCTTAACAAAGATTGCCAATTTTTGTAAAAATTTTTCCGGCGGCGCCTGTCGGCACCGCCGACCCTCTATCACTCCCAAAAGTCCCGGTCCCGTGCCACCCTAGTTATTTCTATTTGAAGTTATAATCGAAATCAGGTAGGCTTTGATTGTTCGATTTTAAATTTAAGTTTTAAAAAACAAATATAAATTGGAAATAGAAACTCCAATTTTTTTTAATTTTATAATTAAGAAATTCGGGTTTCACTAAGTTGTTCAATGCAAGATTTCGTTTCGACAAATGACATAAAAGCGGAAAAATGTCGGGAAAACCCCAAAATATTCGCCACCACCTGAAGTGAGAAGTGAATTTTCAGTCGTTGCATTGGGTCCAGCCCAACCCAAAACACGGTGATGACCAAATCGACAAAAGCCATTGAGCCGATCACCAGGTAGAATTTGCTTGGATGGATTTGCTAAACAAATGAAATTTTAGTTCATTTTTTTCACCTTTCTATATTTATTTAAGCACAAAAACAAATGCGTAACATTCTTTAGGAAGTAAATTTTATTTATTTTTTACTATATATTTTCGACAAAAAATATTCTCGGAACGTCCCCCCCCCCCCACCCCGCCACCGCCGCTGGTACCAAAACGAGCAAATTTATGTTGGCGGTCCGTCTTTGTGCGCTGCCGCCACCGCCGCCTTCGGACAAATTGCCGTATGAAGAGTGCTGAGAAATTTTCCTCAACGCGGCGCTTATGATCGGCTGCCGACTCACCACGCCGGCGAACAATGTGCGCACCTGGGGGGGGGGGGGGGGTTTTCAGCCAAAAATATTTAAAATTTTCCTAAAAATAGATTTTAAAAATTTGACGACAGTGCCTTTTGACGCCGCTACCGCCGGTCAAGAAAAGTTTCAACTATTTGATTGTTCAATTAATTAGGTAATTTAATGTTAAATCAAATTAATTTATTTATGTATTTGTGACCGTACTGAATCGCCCCAGGGGCTGCTGGCGACCGCGTGTCCAGCGCCGGCACCCAAAACGACTGCTGTACTCACTGAAATTGTTTGGGCAGCCGAGGTGGAGTCTTCCTAAAAATCAAAAAAAAAGAAATTAGGAAAATGTTTTACGACGGTTTTCTTATTTTACCTCATTGTTTGGGTATGTGGCCGCCATTTGACGCCTTTTTTCCGCGCTGTTCAATTTGTGCGCCACCCAAATTTTGGCAAAAAGTGCACCGTAGGCCAATGTGAAGCCGAACATCAGCAAGAAAAGGCGGAACTTGAAAATGAACAAAAATGTAAGGGACAAAAGTGGCCCGGCTGGGGTTGGACGGTTAAAACGCCGTGGCATAAAAAAGCATAAGAGGGGGGACACGGTTGGTGGGACGCTCCGGTAAGTCCGGCGGTTAAAGAGCATTGGCTTGGGAGTAAAGCAGAGATGTACCCGGTTCCGGTTTCCGGATATATTTGGGACCGGAATTCCGGATATATTTGGGCCCGGAATTCCGGATATATTTGGGCCCGGAATTCCGGATATATTTGGGCCCGGAATTCCGGATATATTTGGGCCCAGAATTCCGGATATATTTGGGCCCGGAACGCTTTCCGGAGTTTTTAAGAGGCGGAATTCCGGATTCGGACTTTTTTTGGCGTCCGGTTATATCCCCTGATTTTTGCCTATCTCTTACTATAAAAGTTCAAATTGAATATTTATTAAAATTTATTTTACATGACAAAATGCACTGAACCAGCCGGGGCTCGACGGCAATCGTAGCAACGGCCTACCACGGAACACAACATCCGTTGGAAAGCCCAGAAAAATGAGCGACAACAGACAGAGAATGGAGCCGATCAGCAACATCCGATTACAATGGGGCTGCGATTGAATGAATGCCCTAAAAATTTAATAAAACACTGAAGAAAGAATAAAGTATCAAAGATTCATATTTGAATGGCTTAAAATCAATTCGAATAATTTGATTTGAAAAAAAATGATTGGCCTTTGCACCTGCGGTTCGCATGTCGACAACTGAACAGCCAAAGTGCAATTATAAATGCGATGCCGGCACACATCAGCACCATTGTGGCACAGTACAGCTAAATAACCCGTCATTGGATTGTCTACGGTATTTTAGATGGATGAAATGAACTTATGGGGTATATATCAGGGCTTGGCAAAAATTCGGATGAAATACCGGGATTTTTGAGGTTTTCGGATTTTGGATTTAAAATCGTTTCGTATTTTTGGGGTTTCGGAATTTCGGATTTTATTTTCCGATTTTGACCAGCCCTGGTATATATATGGCTTGAATGCAGCAGCGGACGCGATACACGAAAGCCGAAATCCGACCCCTCTTTCGAGCCAATACTCTTTCTGAAACCTGACCTTCCCGACCGTTTGGACAAATTGGCATTTTAGGCATCACTTCTACGCGCTTTGGACCCGATGTTCCCAAGCCTCCGGCTTTATTGAAGGCATTTTACAGCAACTAATGTTTAAAAGAATGTGTGATTCGTGCTGACCAGGGTTGCCTGCCAGCTTAAACAGAATTGGCCCGATCAAAAACCAGAAAAAATCTTTCGATTTGTTTCGATAAAATCTACGTTTTTTAAAAACCTGACAACCCTTCGTGACTTCAAAATCAAAAAAGAAGAAGCAGAAGAAAAGCTGATCACAAATTGTCAACTTTTTCCAAACCCACCCGAAAGTCCACAGTGATTGGCCACTGTTTCACGCGCGTTGAATCGGGCGGCGGGCCGCGGGAGCCGACAAATTTCTCGCGACGTATCCATTCCAACGTTTGGGAGTTGGAGTCATAAAAGCCCAACACAACATATTTTCCATCTAAAGCATTATTCAATATTTAAAATGTAAATATGTAATAAATAGAATTTATTTAAATAAATAAAATTTATTTTTTAGGAAATTCCCGTTTTATTATACATCCCCCCATTTATTACCTTGCATTTGCTCAATTTGCGTTCGCGCAATTCGATCGCCCTGATCACTGAACATGACTTGGCCCTAAAAGCCAAAAGTATCAAATAATTAGACCTAATTTGCCCACCGAAACGCCTCGGAAACGCGTGTTCTTCATGCATTTGAACATTTTTCGTGCAATTCGAGTGCTGTTGTAGGTGAACTGCTCCAAAGAGCTGACACCGGACGGCAATGCGCCCATTGTGCAGTTCAGCATCAGCGCTAAGGCCCTGATAAAATTGCTAATAAATAAATTTGTATTTAAAAAATAATAATGAAATTATAAATAGAGTTGTCAGTGAAAAGGGAAAAGTTACTAAATAATGTTAAAAATAAAATTTTATTTTAACATAATGGAAAATCAACAAAATTCCATTAGGTTTAAGTAAATAAAACGTTATCCAATAAATAAAAATAGAATTAATTAGAATCGTTTAAAGAACACAAATTTTAATGCGCGAACGAGCAAAGCACTGACCACACGGCATCAGTAGGCCAGCGGAGACTCGGGCCAACCGCCAGTTTCATTCGGATCAGTGCTGATCCGTCTCCGCAGTCTGTCCAGAAACTGCTCGCCGGTCATGCCGGAGATTGCGGGCTGCAGGTCGCGCGACAACATCACACTCTCCGTGGTGAAGTGGAACTGTGCGGCACGCTCCATTTGGACGCGCGAGCAGTTCAGCGCCTCATCCTCGGGCGGAATAAACCAGGCGTCCGAATACCAGCCGATCATGAACCACACTTTTTGTGAAATTTAACATTAATAATTTGATGGTGCCGGCTTGCGATTTCCGATCTGATCAACAATTTAGCTAATTGAATCGCGGGTCATTTCAAATTCCAAAGTTTGATTTTAAAATAATTTTGAATGATAATGTCAGGTGTTAAATCAACCAAATCTGCGTCCGTAGAGTCCGTGTAAATATGCCTGAAAGCCAAAGCCATAAACATGCACAGATTTCACATTATTTATACCTGGCAGAGAACACGTCGTGCCTAAATGGCATTTTTAGTCGTTACTTGGAGAAATAGGCAGGTACAAAGCATTGATCGGACAGGGTCGGGATTCCGATCGTTTTAATTTTTGTGGACGGGAATCAGCTGTACTCCCCAATCGGTTTATCCGATCCGAATCTCCCCTCCCCCTAAAATAGACCCCTCCCCCTTGAAATAGAACCCCCCTTTTGGGGGGGGGGGGGGAGGGGTTGAAAAATAGAACCCCCGGGGGTTCTATTTTAGGTTAAACGATAGTGCTGAATCCACACACCTCAGTTACATAAAATAGTCCAACAATGATTCGCGCATCTTGGCGTCGAATTGCCTTCAGGGCATCCGTTGGGTCTGGAGTAGGGAAGTGTAAAAAGTTTAAACAATTTTCTCGACCGCGCCTCAGGCAATTTAATATAATTTTTTTCATTCCCAAAAAAAATCTTCGGAATTGATCGGGAATGTTTTACAAAACTATTTGAAAGCGTCTTTTTTTTGGCATCTTCAAATATTAAGTTTGATTTGCAAATTGACCAATTTTGAAACCAGGCCACAATTTGAAGCAATGTTTATATTAACAAAAATTAAAAATTCTTTGAAAGATTCAAAAAAATGCCACCTCCATAAAAACTGTGTCTGTCGACGCGAATTCCTTTTTCGCTGCATTGCTCTTCCAAATCCTTGAAAATTTTGCTTTCATCAAATTTATAATTCTCCGCCAAAACCTTTGCGGTGGAGTCAAACACTTCTTCAACTGATTGGAGAATGGTGATCCGTTTCCATTTGAACTTTTCGAACAAATGGACTCTGTTCAAAATTGAAATTAAATTAAATCAAAAAATTTTGATTTAAATTTTTGCATTAATTTGAAAGAAATTTGTGCCTCGTCGGATTTTGCATATTCGCCGACGGATGTGTCCTGAACAAAGTGGGGAATCGGGCGCGATTGGACAACGCGGGAGACGAAGCGCCGTAAGAAAGCTTTGGAAAACAAAATATTTACAAAAAAAGTCATAAGAAATATTTAAAAAATATATAATAATTACGACGAGAAGATTCCAGACGTGCGCAGCTTCTGCCACCTAAAAAAAATTTAACAACATTTTTTTGTTTGTTTTTTGTACGAGTTTTAACCATAGTTGTCACCGGACTGCAACCGGAAAGCAGAATCAACTTTGTCGGCGGCTTGTAGAGCAATTCAAACAGTTGCCATGCCGCAAGTCCGAGTTGGCACTGCAATTTTAAACAATTTAAAACAATCCAAAAAAAAATTTTTTTTTTTGCGAGTGCCGTTGCCTTGCTATTAAACTGATGAAGACGTAAAGCGTAGTTTGGCAACAAATCTGGCTCCATATTCACATCGTCGAAAGCCATTTGTATTGCCGGCAAACACGCCTAATTTGAAGAGCGATTGGAGGGGGGGGGGGCTTATAAAATTTAAAAAAAACAAAAAATAAAAACCTGCCCTCCCGGCCAACCACCGGAACCAGCTTCCATCGGGAAAAAAGCGCCGATGTGAAGCTCCTTCACCGGAGTTATGCATTTGACAATGGTTTTGTTCGAAATTAAAAAGAAAAAGAAAATCGAAATGGAAAAAGTAAATTTCATTTTTTGATTTGTTTCTAAATTTAATTGTTACAATTAAAGTTTTGGGGTTTTACAATAAAACAAATAAAAGGTTGTTTAAATAGTATAAATAATGCCGCTATTTCACGTTCAATAATGGAGATAATTGCACAATAATGTCGCTTCTCAACATTTTTTCCTTAACACCCTTAAGGTTTCAAAGTGCCCTCGGGCGTTGAATTTTGAATTTTTCTTTTGTTTATGCTCCCCCCCCCCGAACATCCATTTTGTCCTCAGCTTCAATGCAAAAAAAATTGGCAATTAGCCAGAAAAGTAAGTCGCTTTGGACAAAGGTCGTGTGCCGCCGGCACTGATCCCGACAAAATGTTCGGGCTTATGCGCCTTATCGGTCCCCGATTGGGGCATGAACTGCTTAATTTTGACATAAAAATCACAATATGTACATAAAGGCAGGCGTGGGCACGGATACGAATTTTCGAATCCATATCCGTCCGCGCTCAAAATCTCATATCCGTTATCCGTCCGTATCCGTGACCTTTCAAAATCCCATATCCGGATATCCGCGGATATACAGCGGATATATCCGGATACGTGGGGTTTTCATATCCGTTATATCCGTCCGTATCCGGATATATCCGCGGATATCCGGATATCCGTGCCCACGCCTGCAGGTAACATTATAAAATTTTAAAAAATGTTACTTTTAATAAAAAATATGGATTAGCAAAAGATCCCCCAACCCCTCCCCGCCCCCATTTCCTCGTGGGAATGGGCCCCCGGAGAATCTTTCTGTCGTTTTTTTTTTGCTGAAAATGAACACAAAGCCAGCCAGCACTGTCGAAAAAAGGGGGTCCCAAGAATGTTTTCGGCCTGAAGATGATAAACGAGGGGACACATTCTCGAGGTCCCCTCCGGGTATATTCCCTCAGGGGGTTTTCTCGCTTTGAAAGACCGTGAAACTGACTCAATTTTGGCGGATGGGACGGACGGACACTGGCGAAAAGTGGAAAATTAGCCGCTGCCTGAAGAGGGGTGAAAAGTGAATTGAATTTCAATCTGTGGACGGGCGGACGGACGGACGGAAAATAAATTATTGCATTTGTTATCCCCAAAGGGTACGGATGAAAAACGATTGATTTTGGTGAACCTTTCGATAGGTCATTTAAACACGACAATCATTCATATTAATTTTTAATTTTAAAAGCATAATTAGAAGATGCCAATTTTAAATAAAAATATATTTTTCGATTACACTGAGAATGGGCAACGCGATGTTTGTCCCGGAAACGCGGCATTTGTCGGGTTTTGCTGAGTTTCTACGCTTATGTCTGGATATATTTGGAATGGAAAATGAATTTAAAATCAAAACTCTCAACGGCTTCTAAAGAGAAAAGGTGATGCATTCCCATGATGGGCGGATTCCGCTTTTTCGAGTTCCGAAATTTTTGACACCCCTGACTTCTAATTTCTGAAATTTTGAGCAAAAAGTCGGAAATTTTCGGAAAAATCGATAAACAAATCTCGTTAAGATCTTAAAAAAAATTTCCCACCGAACCCCTCCCATTCTCCTAATGCTTCAAAAATTTGCGTTTTTTAACTTTTGACATTCGGACGATTCGACGTTTACTTCTTCCATCAAACACTTCTTTTTCTTTTTTGTTTCATTTCAAACGTCTTTTTTCACAACGACTTCCTTATTTTTAAATTTCAAATCTCCTTTCCCCGCTAAATAACATCCAGACAACATCTCTCAAATAATATAGGATTCTTGGAAGTAAGGGTTTTCATTTTTTTCAATTTAAAATTGTGTCTCTTTTATTAAGAGAACTCTTCCCCGCATAGCTCAGAAAGGTTGCAACAAAAATTCTTCAAGTAAGGACCAAAAAGAATGAATTGGACCACATTTTGAGTTACATTTATTGGTAATACCTAGTTCGCTTTGTACCCCCCCCCCATTTTTGAAAAAAACATTTTTTTTGTTTAAGAAGTCGATAAAGAGGTGTTTCTAGGGGTATTCAGAGGCGTAGCATCCGATTCTAACATCCATTTCTACAAAGTTCAAACCCCGGTCCTGAGAACAATAGAACCAATAATACTTATCGACTTGTGAACTATTGGGGGGCTCTTTGTTTTGTAAATTAAAAAAAAACCAATTTTCTTTAAAAAAAGCTTTTAAATAGCTATTACAAATACCTAAAACTATAATGACTACAAATTCACCCAACACAACCGATGGTGACATAACGGCAGACGAAGGCAAGAACATGGCAAATACCTATTCCAAAAAACATCAACAGCAGTGTTGGCCCCAGGATCTGGCCCCAAATTTCATGGCCCGTCAACCCGTTCCGCCTTCCCTCACTCCAGAACTCCCCCCTTTTCCAGCACATATCTTCCTCTTTCCCGTCCTCCCAATTCCTTCCTCCGTCCCTCCCTCTGCTCTTCCATACCCCCCCCCCCATCCCTCCACCGTTCTTCTCTCCCGGGAAAGCCAACTAAGCACCGGACGTTTATGAAGAAAAAGGCACCATGGTATTGAGGCCAAATGAGCGCCAGATTTTTAAAGGTAGGAAAAGATATGGTCCCCCCCCCCCCCCCCCCCAAAAAAAAATCTCGACCCGCCCCACCAAACCAAAAATGTCAAGCGTTATAAAAAACATTGTAAATCGTAAATTAACCCCCCTCCCCTCTATTCACATCTACCAACACGCATGCTCTTTGAGATTATAAAAGATAAACTTAAATAAAAATTATAATATTATTATGATAAATATGAGCAAGGTAGATAAAATACTGGAAAAGGTCTATTACGACCTCAAGTCTCCAGCAAGTTTTGCGGGGGTAAATAAAACTTTAGAGGAAGCAAGGAAGGTAAATCCAAAAATTAAAATGGAGCATGTTACCAATTTTTTCGAAAAACAAAGGACATACACACTCCATAAACATATTAAAAAAAGATTTCCAAAGCTAAAGACTGTCCCTAGCGGCTTTCACACTGACTGGCAATGTGATCTATGTATTTTTGATCAACTGACAAAACAAAATAATGGATTTAAATATTTATTAGTATGCATTGATGTTCTGAGTCGAATGCTTTTTGTTGCACCAGCAAAGTCAAAAAGGAGTGAAGACATGATAGTGGCTTTTGAAAAAGTCTTCAAAAAGGCCAATGTTTTACCTATGAAAATATATAGTGACGCGGGACTTGAATTTCAAGCAAATAAAATGAAAAGATATTTTAAAGATAAAACTATAATAAAACATGTTATGCATAGTCCCCATCTTCACGCCGGCGTGGTGGAAAGGGCTAATCGAACAATAAAGGAGCGTCTCTACAGATATTTTACCCAAAACAATACCCAGAGGTGGATTGATGTTATTGATAAAATTATTAAAAATATTAATAATAGTGTACACAGAACAATCGGCATGAAGCCAACAGACGTAACGTTTAAAAACGCCAGAGCACTATGGGAGAAAGTATATGGTGAAAAGGAAGAACCACAAAACGAATCGAAATTTAAGGTCGGGGACACCGTTCGGATTACAAAAGAAAAAGGTGTATTTGCAAAAGGGTATTATCCAAATTTTACAGAAGAAATATTTAAAATTGCTAAAGTCCTTTCGACCGTTCCCCAATCTTACCGTATTGAAGATTTTGACGATAACTTAATCAAGGGAATTTTCTATAATCAGGAACTTGTAAAAGTATCAGAGGACTCCAGACTTGCGGAGATATTAAAAACGCGAGTTCGTAAAGGGGTCAAAGAACATTTTGTACGATGGCTTGCAGACACAAACAAACCAAACAGTTGGGTAAAAGATTCGGATATTGAAAGGGAATAGGTGGATTATTTATTAAAAATTATGACAAATTATATGACTACGGCATGACGTATTATGAAAAACTATGCTTATTGTATGAAAACTATGGCTATTATGCCGCAATATGTCTAAGTATGATCAGGTATGAGAAAGCGTGACAAAGTACGAGTATTATGATAAAAAGTATTAAAATTGTATGACCATTTGTGACGATGGTATGTGACACACTATTACTAAGTATGACAAACAGTATGACTACTATGACAAAATATTTCTAATAATGAACTCATTATGACGATTGTATGAGAAACTATGCCTATGACACGAAAAAATAATGACTATTGTATGATTAAGTATGACTAATTATAACCATGTCTGACAAAGTATGACAAAACGATGACTATTATGCCAAACAGTATGACTATGACATGTGACAAATGATGAAACAGCATGACAGATGACAATAATATGACAATAGCGACTATGATGAGGATGACAGCGATTAGTAATGATGCATGTAATATGGTACAACGATTAAAATGCCGTATGACAATGGGGAAAAAAATAAGGGGTAAAATATATCGTATGATGACGATGAATAGGATCTCTTTTGTTACTCTTGCTATCAATAAGATGTGGTGTCACTCCCGTTCACAACCGATTGCAAACGGGGCCAGGTGGTCGATCCCTCTCAAACCAACGAGCGAAAGTCCATCATGAGGTCTACAAAACCTATCTAGTCTGTGAATTTTGATCTGTTTTTTACAAACGATATACCATTTGAAAGAGGAGATTCTTCTGCACAGAATTACTTCACAAATATTTTTTTAAGGACCAATGAACGATACAAAGTGCTTTCAATATATTAGTTAAAATTTCACCCGATTTTCACCTGTTTGTCACCTATTAGGAGTTTATCCCCGTTCAACATCAAACTCATCATAGACAGGCATCGCGCCACTAGGGAGTGTGGGAATAACTGTCGGTCTTTTCGACCCCGCAGGGCGTTTTTCGTTCTGGATTTTAGCACGGCCTCCGGATTCTCTAACCTTGTCTGCTAATTCGGCTATTCCGAGATCAGGTTGCGTATAGGCGTTTCTATAGGACTCTCCAATCTCTTTTCTATACTTTTTGGCTTCTTCGAGAGCATTTTTGGCGGTATTTGCCAGTTCTCGACACATTATAAGATCTTTACGATCTAAGCATTTTTCCATATCGTTTTTAGCGGTTCCTATTTTGTGTGCTTCATCGTTTATTTTGTCTGCCAAACGATGCACTTTGCGGACACCTTCAGCCAGTCTTTCAAACCATAATTTATTTTCGTTGGTAGGGTTTCTGTCCATATTTTTCCGGGCATCCCTTCTCGCGGTATGTGCTGTCGTTGCAAAATCCCGGGATTCATGAACTAGTCGACCAACATCGGCATATGCCCTCTCGATGGCACGCCTAGCAGAATTTAGTTGTTGCTTTTCTTCTTTAGAAAGATCGCAACTTTTTGTGCCCAACACAAAAAGTCCAAATATTAATATCTTTATCATTTTTTTGGTTTTTGTATATTTGTTTTTTTCTTTTATAGTTTATTCTAATACATCAAGAAATGCTAATACTTCAGACTGAAGCCAATTTTCTAGATTTAAAATCCGGGAATGAATACGCTTGGCTTCTGAATGGAAGATTTTCGCAGCAGTTTGCCCTTTCAACAAAGTCTTTTCCAGCTCTCTCACTCGTTCCACATCTGTGCTTCTCCCAACCGCTTGCCATACCGTTTCGGCTTTATGCCGCTCCTCGTGTATTTTATCTTTCGCCGCATATAATTCCCAAATGGAATTCGTAATTTTCGCGGTACTAATAGGGGATATGGCAGTGCCGCGCAATAAAGTTTTATAGCTATTTTTTCATTTTCCCACCCCGGCTCCGTTTCCTTTTTCTTGGCATCATTAATAAATTTTTGGATGTTTTTAAAATTTTTCACAAAATTCTCAAAGGCCGCTTTTTTAAAATGAAACGTTGTTACGTTTTGGCACATTCAAATGTTTTGTCCTCTTTAACATATGCGGCCAATATGTCGTAAAATTCGGCATCGTCTGTATTCGGGAACAGGAAAGATTTAAGAAATTCTGGAAAAATATAATGGAACGATTTACATATATTAACGCATTAAACGTTTTTTTCTGAGAATACAAAATAGGAAACAAATTTATTCAACATTAAAAGAAAAAATAAATCTATCCGCGTGACGTGCTTGGTCGTCTTCCTTTACCCGTAGGGTATGAGTAAGTCGCTACAATGATAGACATCTGCTCGCACAATAAATTAAGCTCCCGATAAGATTGTTGTAGCTTCGGGAACTCATGCAACACATCCTCTGGGGTCAGATTGTGCAACGGGCGTCCTGGAAGGATGATCGGGTCGGACAACGCTTTGCAGTATAAGTCAATTGATATTTTATCCATGACCCAACCAGGGGCGGTCTCTTTTTTCTTTGCATCATCTATGAATTTTTGAATCATTTTTTTTAAATTTTTCTCATAATTCCCATCGGCGGCATTTTTGAAGTAAAATGTTGTTACATTTTGTCGGATCCCAAACTTTGTATTCTCATTAACATGACTTTCCACCTCTTCATAGATTTTTTCCACGTCTGGGGACCGTCTGAAAAAATTGCGCGTATTTCTCGCTCTTCGTTTTTCAACAGGGACTTGAAGAAAAATTTAGATGGCATTCTGAAAATAGAAAAAGAAAGAAACAATACAATTATATCAGATAATATATGGGTTTAAACATATGATGAAAAAAAGAAACAATAACAAAAAAACATTTATTCAGTAATAACCAAAAGGCAAAACATTATATTCCTTATCCAAAATCCCCTTCTTTTGGATCGGTTCATAGTCTTTCGTCACATCCTTCGCAAGAACCCTGTTGTCTCTCGTCGGCCCAATCTTCTGCGGATAGTAAAAACGCTTCTTCCTGCCTGCCACATAGTCTAAAACCATCTTCTTTAGGTCCCCATACACTAGTTTGTTAGCCATATCCATTGTAACCCCCCGAATCTTTGTTTGGTCCCAAATCTTCCCATCAGATTTCCTCCTCAGTTTCAACGCGTATTGTTTTGGGCCTTAATAATTACAATAAAAATGCAATGATATTTTATTTTTACCTCCTGAGACGAACTCCAAAATATCGTTTTCTGCGTACTCCCTAGTCATTTCCCCTAAAAATTTCCCCTCTTTCAAAGGACAGATACCCTTCGGGTGTGTGAAAATCAAAGAGTCCGTGTCACAATACAACAATTTGCACCCCTCGGCCCTGTACACCTGCTCCATATATTCATACAGCTTTATTCTCGCTGCGCTCGTCGTCCTAAATAAAAATTTATTAGGAATACTATTTTCTAAAAAACTAACCACAACGACAAAAAGATGTTCGAAACGTTGTGTTCCTTAATAAACGGCTCCTTCTTATTGTAAACCGCCCGTATTAATTCCTTATTTATTTCCACGGGGCGCCTAAACACTATCGTATCATCCTGATAAAGTTCCATCCATCTTTCCATGCTATTCACAAGCTCGGTTGTTGAGAGGGTGTTTCTCATTGCAAACTTTCCCCATAAGGAATTTAACCCCAATTTTGCGATCAGCCTCAGACCCGGATTTTTCTTCATGTTTTCCGGCTCCAAATAAATATCGTATTTACCCCTATACATGTCGATAAACGCCTGCTTTTCCTCTTCCGTCTTTACATCCGAAGCCCATCCCGATGCCTCAACTTTAATCTTCAAAAACATCCTAACATAACCCTTGAACAGCTGGGTATCAAACTCCTCAAAATGGTACGCCCGATAAAATCGGATGACCTTGTACCCCAACTCCAGCGCCTTGCGCAACTCAATCGATGTGAATGTTCCCAACAATGCCCTCTCTTCATCGCTATGCTCACATTTCTCCACATCCCCTGCTCTGACAAATTCTTTTTTAGCCTTTTTCGCGCAAACCCCACAATTTATGAAAAGTAACATGTCGTCAAGGAGAAGGGGCAAAAGAGGATACATTAGATCTTTTGGGGGGACGACTTTCACCTTCAACAAGCCGTCGTATGGCACATCCACGGGCTCAGTCCTTAAAAATTATCAACTTTTAGTGGATATGAAATAAATTTTTCCTTTACCAATTCACAATATAATTCTGGCTCTGAATAATCTTTGGGATGCCAACGGGGTACGGCGAATCATAATTCACAAAGGGGTATAGTGAGATGATGTCGAACATGGAAATTTCGACTTTATCCGATGCAGCCGCAAACAAACAAAACGGCATGGTCCTCCCCCCTGAGAAAGCGTCCCTCGGATTGATCGGGCTTAAACGAAAACCAAATAAAATAAATTTGTTTTTATTACCCTTTGTCTGGTACCCCCTCGAAAAATTTCTTCATCTCCCTATTCCGCTTCAGTTCTTTCTTCACATCACATTCCTAAAATTTGGATTTTACCCCAACATAAAACATGTGTCCATGTTAGCTGTTTCTTAAGCATTCTGGAAATAAACACTTTCCCAGACATAAAAAATATGTCCAGATTAGCTGTTTCCTAAACATTTTGGGAAGATGTTTAATAAACACATACCCAAACTTCCTCCACCGAGAAATTTTTGCATGTTTCTCGCAAACAATCCATTTTGAACTCCGTTCGCCTAAAATTCTCATCCGTGCATAACCCATTAGGCCCAACCGTCCAAGGCAAATAACATTTTCCGCATCCGTGCCATGCGCAGCCCTTGAAAAACAATTATTTAACATAACTGAAATGTTTTTTATACCTGGAACTCAATTATCCTCTTCTGGGCTCCAACCACGCAATCCACTTTGTACCCGCCGAATTTCAACTCTCCCCCATTTAATGCGTGTCTGACTTTTACCCCCTCCCTGTGCGCTAACCACTCAAAATATCGCACTGCTATTTTGCTCTGCTTATCCGCCTTTTCATAACCCCCCTCCGGAACGATAGGAATGTGTCTTTCCTTCAAAAACTTTGCCCTGAAGACTTTCATCACAATACCGGCAATTGTCACACTGTCCTTGATCACGTCCATGTCCTTTGTAATGTCCAAAAACAATTTCCGAAACTTCAACACGGCCGCCATCAAGATTTCTACATCATTCTCACAATAAATCCTGAGCTGCTCCCCTAAAAGCTTTTTTTCTTATATTTATTTTGGTTAAAATTTTACCAAGTTCAAACTCCGTTTCATAGTTCTCGTTGTACCACTTCTCAAACTTCTCATAATCTTTTTCCTTCTTTCCGCCCGGGAGATAATCTTCAAACGGGGGCAAATGTGGCAACCTTTTCCCAAAGTTCTCGTTCCTATTGTATTTGTGTGGAAAATACAACTTGGCCGGCATTTCCAGCTCCAAAGTCTTTGGCAGCTCGGACAAAGGATTCTGACTTAACATCCAGAAATCCCTGAAACACACTTTGCCCGCCTTTATCTCATAAATCTTCAAGTCCGCCATCAGCATGTCTGTTTTGATCCCTCGGTTTGTCAGCTCCCTCAAAACAAAATGAGAATCAAACCGGCCTAAAAATGTTATTATTTATCTGAATACCCCCCCCCCCATTATTACTTGCATAATGCGCAAATGCAACAGTTTCAAAATCCTTAAATCCCATAACCCAGTCAACAAAATTGCTTATAGGATCAATAACCCCCTCTGCCTGAGACCATGTTATCATCTTTGGACCTTCCCCACAAATTTCACATTCCTTCTCTTCCCCTGAGCAAACGCTGCACGTGACTGCTGCAGAAACCAGATTTGGCAGATGCTCCCCATCCACTAGCGTCGTCTCCAAATCATAAGCAACAATACGGTACCGGGGGAGGTTAGGACGAATTTTGTGTTTCTTGATGAAACATTGCCTCGCCGGATGGTACACAAAACATATTTTACAGAATTTCTCCCCACAGGTGTGCTTATTGTCCCTCGTTCTGTACATCTCATCGCATTTTTTACATTTTTTGTATTCTTTACAAATTCTCTTCTTGTGAGCTTCAAAACACCCCTCGGTGTAAAATTTCCTATTGCATTCTTCGCAATAAATCGACTCACCTTCTTGTTTACATGGAAAGCCGAACCCCATTCGACAACACTTTTTACACCTTTCCTTGCAGTCGAGTCTGTGCCTTTCGGGCCGGTCGTATGTCATCTCACAGCTCACACAGAAATTCCGGACTTTAAAAAACTGGGTCACGCTCTTCATCCCATCCCAATGGCCCTTGTCCAAAACAACACAAACTTCGTATTTTTTCACGGCTTCCCCTTTGAATATCAGTTTAAGGCCCACCACCTGAAAAAATTTTTTGAAAAATGCCCTAATGTTTTTTTACCCTACCAAATCAAAAGCCACGATTCGATACATGTCCGGAAACTCCTTGTCCCAAAAAGCCTGAACGACTCCCAGATGCCCAAGCCCATAAGATTTCGCGTTCCCATCAATTCCTAGATTCCCTATCAAATCCATGATCATTTCGCGTTGCTTTTTGTCCGATTGCATCAGATAACGGTATTTCTTACGAGTAATCTCAGTATCAACCAATTGATAATTTCGGGCAAGCTCCAAAGCATAAAACAAACTAAATTTCCCCTTCGGGGTAGGAAGACGACCCAACTCCTTAATTTCGACCAAAGGGTTGAAGCGAACCATTTTCAAAAAAAGGTTGAAAATAGTAAAGAAAATAAAGAGCAAATGAGAAATAAAGAGCAAATGAGAATATTTATCTAAAAAATGAAAATGTTATGAATAATTGCTAGTAACACATAATTTTTTTTTTAAATGAACAGACGAAAAAATGCAAAGTGTGAGAAGAGGCACCGAATGCCGCCTTAAAAAGGAAATTTTAGGATAGGCGGCGCTTACACTGACGATCCGAAAATGGGATAGGCGTGGCGTTGGATGACGGTGTGTGAGTGAAAGAGCACAAGTGTAGGGGACAGTGGCGACTGGCACGCGGGCATTCGGCCGGCGGCGACCGGGCAATTTGATTGACGGCTTTTTGAAAGAGGGGTGACACATGGGCAAATTTTGTTCCATATTTGGAGTGACCGGTCGCAAAAAGTAAGGTATTTTGATTGACAGGTGACTCGATGGCTCGGTCTATTGCACATTAAATGCCTGGCACCGATTACGAAAATAAGAAATTTTGATTGATGGGTATAGAAAAAAGTGACAGTTGGCTTAGATGGTTTTTCGTTTCACAATAACGCCGGTGACAGCCGGGTGCTCCTATGCCTTTTTGATTGATGGGATTTTAGGGTGGTTGGCACGAAAACCTATTTTATTTCACTATTTGAATGAAAATAACTGACGGTTGCCAAAAGAATGAACCGTTGATTGCCAGCTCAGAGGGTAATGTTTTCATGCGCGACGAAAGTTTGATTGACAGGTGACTAAATGACCTTGAGAGATGCGAAGTGAAGTTGAATTTTGGATTAGGCATTCGGCTCGATAGGATTTAGGGGACCAATTTAATTATTTGGTTTGTGGTTGTGTGTAATCCGGGCATTTTTTTGTAGAAAACAATCAACGGCTTGGATCGGGGTAAATTAATGGATTACTTTGATTTTTCAGTAGAGTTTTTTATACCTATAGCCTTAAAATAGAGAGAACATAGTATTGTTCATTGGCCCTTAAAAAAATATTTGCGAAGTAATTCTGTGTAGAAAAATCTCCTCTTTCAAATGGTATATCGTTTGTAAAAAACAGATCCAAATTCACAGACTAGATAGGTTTTGTAGAGACAATTGAAATTTAGCGCTGAACAAAATTTCGTTCTTTTTGGCTTGCATGTATCTCCGCGAGCGGACTGCGAGTTTTTTATCATTCGCATTTTTTGTGATTTTCTGTCGAAACTAAAGTTCCAAAAACCAAAATTTGGTTTTTGGCGATAAATTAGAACGATGTGAACACTGAACGTCTCCATCCTTCGGCGTGTTGTAATTAACAAACCACACCCAAAACCATTCACTCGCATACTCATCCAATTCACTCGTTTCCCTCCTTCATCAATCACTTTTAATGTTGAGAATGAGCAAAGTTCGCTCCAATCAACCCGCCCGCCCATCCAAAAACCAATCTTCTGATTGATCTTCAACTTCACATTTGGGGTTATTTAAACCGCTGTAATTTCCCTCCGTCCCCAAAATTATTTTCATAGTCTTGAAGAAGCCTTCCTTCGTCCACATCAATAGCACATTTTGCCCGTTTATATTCTCAAGCAATGCCCTTTCGATCACATTCAATTTGTAGTCAACCGTTGGTTTTATGTTCAAAAAAATGTTGTCTTTTTTCTAGCTTACGAACATGCCAAAAAGGGGTTTCCGAGCCTTGCACCTGCAAAATGTACGTCGCAAACAAATCGCGACGGATGAGGAAGCTCAGAAAAGCCGCCTTTTAGAACTGTTTGAGCGGACATCTCCTCTGCCCTCTGACAACGAGATCCAGCTGCTGGGCCCAAACGTTCACAGACTCGTTCTCGTTGCCTTTGCGCCGGCCATGCGGTTGAAATTTCCGCCGGTAGCCCAGAGGGACTACTATGCCTGTTCTCAAGAGGATTGGGCTGGTTACCTTCCGCCAGCAGGCCACAAAAGGCCCAACCACAAGTCCTACTCTCTTTTTCCGCCGCTGTACCATTCAGATTTTAGTTTTTTTTCAATTCGCCCTTAATGCGGACCCATTCTCGACCTTGGGCAAAGCTGATTTGTGCATGGCGCATGAAGCACTGCATTGTCTTTCAAGACAGGCTCTCGGCGACGACGAGAGTTATTGTGCTTCGATGAAAGGTGAAAGGAAGATGTCCGAGAGTTTTCGTACTCTCCGTGAACAACTGCTGCTCACCTACCCTTTTATGTCCGATTTGCTTGATGTTTGTGAATGAGAGATTTGGATGTTTTTATTAAGCTGACCAAGGAACAAGGGGTTACGCGAGAATTGTTTTATTAACAACCAAAAACATGAAAAAATTTAACGAAATGCTAGAGAAAGAGTGGGCAGAGTAGGATTGGTTACGACTAATCATTTGAATTTTATTGCTGATTTTAGGGAAGCCTCAACTTGTTTACCTCATCATACAATATCCTTGCGCTCTTTCTGTAGATTTGTTGCCTTTCATTATTAAATGATTATTCTGCTTTTGGTTCCTTGTTGAAGATTAGTAAACTCTGTTGAATTAATGGATTACTTTGATCTTCGAGTTTTTAAGTACCAATAGCCTAATTACATTGAGAGCCCATAGTATTGTTCAATGGATCTTAAAAAAATATTTGTGAAGTAATTTTGTGCAGAAAATTCTCCTCTTTCAAATGGTATATCATTTGTGCAAAACAGATCCAAATTCACAGACTAGATAGGTTTTGTAGACCTCTCGTCGGACCTTCGCTCGTTGGTTTGAGAGGAATCGATCACCTGGCCCTGTTCGCAATGGGTTGTGAACGGATATGACGCCACATCTTATTGATAGCTGGGTTTGTCTATCGTCTACTGTTTGGCATAATAGTCATACTTTGTAATACACTCATCATACAATCGTCATAATTTGTTATATTAGGGATATTTTATCATGCCATAGGCATACCGGTGTCATAATTTGTCATCATTATCATCTTGTTTGTAATTATAGTCATACTTTGTAATAATATGTCATACAATAGTCATATTTTCATCGTTGTTACACCTTTGTCATAACAGTCAACCATAGTCATACTTTCTCATACCCACGTCATAATACTGTCATACTTTTTCATACAATAGGCATACCATAGTCACAAATGGTCATGCAATTTTAATACTGTTTATCATAATACTCATACTTTGTCATACTTTCTCATACCTGAGTCATACTTAGACATATTGCGGCATAATAGCCATAGTTTTCATACAATAGGCATAGTTTTTCATAATATGTCATGCCGTAGTCATATAATTTGTCATAATTTTTAATAAATAATCCACCTAATCCCTTTCAATATCCGTATCCTTTACCCATGCATTTGGTTTGTTTGTGTCTACAATCCATCGAACAAAATGTTCTTTGACCCCTTTACGAACTCGTGTTTTTAATATTTCAGCAAGTCTGGAGTCCTCTGCTACTTTAACAAGCTCCTGATTATAGAAAATACCTTTAATGCTTTCACCGTTAAGATCTTCAATACGATAAGATTGGGGAAAAGTGTGCAGGACTTTAGCAATTTTAAATATTTCTTCTGTAAAATTTGGATAATACCCTTTTGCAAATACGCCTTTTTCTTTGGTAATCCGAACGGTTTCCCCCATTTTAAATTTCGATTCGTTTTGTGGTTCTTCCTTATCGCCATATACCTTTTCCCATAAAGCATTGGCATTCTTAAACGTTACGTCTGTTGGCTTCATTCCGATTGTCCTGTGTACACTATTATTAATATTTTTAATAATTTTATCAATAACATCAATCAACCTATGGGTATTGCTTTGGGTAAAATATTTGTATAGTCGCTCCTTTATTGTTCGATTCGCCCTCTCCACAACTCCCGCATGGAGATGGGGGCTATGCATTACATGTTTTATTATTGTTTTGTCCTCGAAATATCTTTTCATTTTATTTGCCTGAAATTCAAGCCCACTATCACTATATATTTTCATAGGTAAAACATTGGCCTTTTTGAATACCCTTTCAAAAGCCACTATCATGTCTTCGCTTTTTTTCGACTTTACCGGAGCAACAAAAAGCATTCGACTCAAAACATCGATGCAAACTAATAAATATTTATATCCGTTGTTATATTGTTTTAATTGGTCAAAAATACAAAGATCGCATTGCCAATCGGTATGAAACCCAGTAGGTCTTGTTTTTAGTTTTGGAAATCTTTTTTTAATAGGTTTATGGAGTGTGTATGTCCTTTGTTTTTCGAGAAACTTGGTAACATGCTCCATTTTAATTTTTGGATCTACCTTTCTCGCTTCCTCTAAAGTTTTATTTACCCCCCGCAAAACTTGACGGAGACTTGAGGTCGAAATAAATTTTTTTCAATATTTTATCTACCTTGCTCATATTTACCATAATAATATTATAATTTTTATTTATGTGTTTATCTTTTATAAACTCAAAGCGCGTGCGCGTTGGTAGATGTGAATGGGGAGGGGGGGTTACTTTACGATTTACAATGTTTTTTATAACGCCTGACATACGTCTATTTTTGGTTTGGTGGTGCCGGTCGAGATTTTTTTTGGGGGGGGGGGGGGGGTCCATACCTTTTCCTACCTTTAAAAAATCTGGCGCTCTGGCCTCAATACCAGGATGCCATTTTCTTCTGGCGCTCAGATGGCCTTCCCTGGAGGGAGGAACGGTGTGCGAGTGGGCAGGGGGGGGGGGGGGTTGACGGGCCGGGAGCGAGGGAAGGAGGAAGGGGGTGACGGGCCGAGAAATTTGGGGCGGGATTCGGAACCAGATTCTTACCGTTTTCCTACCTTTAAAAATCTGGCGCTCATTTGGCCTTCCCGGGAGGGAGGAAGGGTATTTGCGCTGGAAGGGGGAGGGCTCGATAGGGAGGGAAGGGGAAAGGGGTTGACGGGCCTAGAAATTTGGGGCGGGATTCTGGGGCCAACACTGCTATCAACTCTTCCGTTTTAGCCATTTTTTAAAGATTTTATTAGGGAAATTGCACAAAAATGGATTTGGTCGAGTAGAATTATTTTTGCTCTGCAACTAAACTATTTTTATAGGTAAAGGTGGGAGGGGTCATAAAATTTTTAAAATGTGTTTTTGTTAAGAGTTTGATTCTAAATTTGCCGAAAATCAAAAAATTTAAAAAAATTGCTTTGGAAAAAAGCATAAAATCCAAAAAAACTCACTTTAAATTGACTTTTTTTTTTGCTCCACCCTCCCCCCTCACGCCAACCGTTGCTCAGCCCGTCTCTGAACTTTCAGACCAAATTCAAGAGATTTGTGTCGATGATGGTGTTGAGACGGAGCAGCACCAACAGCAGACGATTTCGCCGACTCCAAGTGAAAGCGTTTTCAGTGTGGTTACTGAGCCGACCACCAACGGTATACTGTTGACAAAGTCGCGTTCGTAATAAATGGGGGTCTCCCCCAACTCATCAACAATCAAGGTCGGGCACTAACTTGCTTCAACATTAACCGATTTAGAAATACTTATGCCAATCGAAAGATCTCAAAGAGTTGAAGCTAATATTATGTTAAAGCTTTGTGATTGGACAAGTTTCAAAAAAGTTATGGCTTTAACAGTTGAGAAAGTTTAAGAATTCCGATTTTGGGTGGTTTTCTGGCCATAAATTTTTTGAAACTTGTCCAATCTTGATTGGTGATGAGTTGGGTTGTTGATGAGATCGGGGAGACCCACGCCAACCGTTGCTCAGCCCGTCTCTGAACTTTCAGATCAAATTCATGAGATTTGTGTCGATGATGGTGTTGAGACGGAGCAGCACCAACAGCAGACGATTTCGCCGACTCCAAGTGAAAGCGTTTTCAGTGTGGTTACTGAGCCGACCACCAACGGTATACTGTTGACAAAGTCGCGTTGGTAATAAATAGCCGAGTTAGATGTTCATATTTTTTGAAAAAATTTTGGTTTTAGTTAAGAAAGGATTTTTCTAAGGGGTTTTCAGGGGCGTAAAATCCGTATCTGACCTTTATTTCAACCAAGTTCGAAGCCCACACATTTGTTCTAAAATTTAAAATGTCTAACAATCAATTTTGGCCCCAAATGTTCAAGTTACAACAAAAAGGAAATTTGTGATCGACGTGTGCTTGTTTAAACAATTTGGAGGCCAAAATTGATTTTTGGTGATTTAGAATTTTCGACCAAATGTTCGAATTTGGGTCCGGGGTTTGGAATTGGTTAAATTTAGGTCAGATTCGGCTTCTACGACCCCGAATTCCACTCAAACACTTTTGGATGGCATTTTTGGGACAATAATGCCAAAATTTCAATATTCAGGTGGCATTGGACCCGGAAATGATTCAGTTGCAGACTCTCTTCGCAATGTAAGGATTGCTCAAAATGAATTTGAGAGGAGTAAAAAGATGAGAATTTGGATCCAAATTATAATTGGAAATAAATTTAATTTGTTTTCAATTTTTAAAAAACAGCAGGACCAACTCAGTCAACAGCTTCAACCAACAACAATTGCGCAACCAACGGTGAAGAAGAAATGTTTGGCCGTTGTTGAAGTCGAACAGAAGAACAAGCCGACCATTTGTCTGAAATACGCGTTCTTTGTGCCGGAAACCGAAACAGTTTCTGTTTCTGGTAATAAACACTGCAATCCGACGGTCGAGCACATGATGCGAACACTTCTGCCGAATCATTTGCGGCTGAGCATGGAACAACTGACGGAAAACTTTGATCTACAATTGCAACACCTGGACAACGAGTTCGAGCCGGCCAGGTTCATCGACATTGACCCGCGCGAATGGGGTGCTGAGTGGGTGAAGAATCGCGGCGAGTACAAAGTGGTACTTCACCGGAAATTGGACGACGACAACAACGCCGGCGGCATTTCAGGCGGTGGGAAGGTTGTGCCCGAAAAGGTTGGAGATGAACATCGTCGGGATGGTGAAGACGTGACGATAAGCGAGCCACAGAAAGCGAACACCAAACAAGAATCATTGTGAGTCAGTTTATGCAGGCATGTATCTAGCTAGAGAGCCGCGAAATTGCAAAAAAAAAAAAACGTTTTTTAAAGAATTTTCACCATTTTACAAAAAGCGGATGAATCGGACGGACTTTTGTGCAATCCTGCAGAATGCGTAGAATCCGAATCTGATCTCCATTTTGCCCGATTTTGAACCCCGGACCCTAATTCGAATTTTTCAAAAAATCGATGTTCTAAATTTTACAGTAAATATTGAAAAAAGTCGTTTCCGGGGTTTTCTGATGCGTAGAATTCGAATCTGATATCTAAAAATCCAAATGCGTTTGGTTGTTGTTTTTGCAAAAGAATAGTTTTTTTTTGAAATGAAGGCTATTACCAAAGTCAAGTAATTTGATGAAAAATCTTAGACAAAATCAAAGGTTTGACAAAATCTAAGGTCAGATTCGTGATCAGCACCCCCGAATATAAATTTTTAGCTCAAATAACAAAGTATGAAGTAGGGACAACCCATTCTGCAGGATTGCCGACTTTTGAGTTACTAATGTATGTATTTTTAATTTTTGAGATTTTGTTACAAAATTTTCCTCAAATTTAGCGATCGTTTTCTGGTGTCCGGAAAGGCAAACCTCGGCAACCTTTATAACGCATCAACGGACAACTTTGTCACTTCTGACGATATAAAATACATCCGCAAAATTTTCAACTTGCGCAACTACACAAAACAGAGCGGTGGTGGAACAACAATTGGAAAACAAATTGTTGAAATAGACGACTTGAACAGTTCGGAGGAACGGACCAAAATGTTGGGGCCGGAGCAGAAGGTCCCCGCAGTGGTTGAGAGAGAGCACATTGAGGTGCCGGTTCCAAAACCGGCGGGACCGTAGGGAAAGTCTCGGGAACGCGAGACCCTCATGCTTAAGAAAAATGCAATAAAAACGGAATAATGCACCCTTAAGAATCGACTTCCCCCCCCCCCCCCCCGAAAAAATTTTCTGGGTACGGTCCTGATTGCATTTATGGCTTGGAACACATTAAAACCAAAAATTTTTTTTGCTCTTTGACAAGAAGTCGTTGTTATTGTGATGCAAGAGGTAATCAATCATCCATCAATCCCTGACAAATGAGTAACTTTGTTGATCGATCATTCATTTTGATTGATTGGTTTTCTGTTTTTTTAGCTGAGTGTAATCAGCCGATTGGCGCTTCTTGACGGCGTTAGCCCTCTTGGACAATTTCTGTCAGCAGCCGCAAAACAAAAGGAATTGAGCACCACCAATTCATTTGGCATCATTCAAATGTCGTTGAAAATGGTAAAATTTGCGGCACTCTTCATTAGTTTACGGGGGCGCTACCAATATGAGATACTTGTGCGTTATGAGCAGGGACGTAGCTAGAAAAAATTTCGGAGAGGGGAATTGGTCCGTCTGAGCGCGGCGCTCAGATGGCATTTTCCCCTTTGAGCGGCCCGCGGTGCCGATAGGCGCCGCTGGGAAAATTTTTTGTTCTGGTATGGGTACACTAAGACAAGGACGTAGCCAGGGGGGGGTGGGGAATTCCCCCCCCCCCCCCCCCAAATGAAATTTGAGAAAAAAAAACAAGAGGGGGGACCCTTTTGTTTTGCACTTTTACAATTTTTCGACCAATTTTTTAACAAATTGCCATCAAAAATCAAAAAAAGCCTTTTTTAAACTTTCTGGAAATTCCTTAAAATAAAATACCTTGGCGCTCAAATGGGAAAGCCATTTGAGCGCCGCTCTCAGATGGTTTAAATTCCCCCTGGCAAAATTTTTTCGGGCTACGGCCCTGGTTCGGTGTCGGGTACTCGTAGAATTTCAAGGAACCGACAACCCCTAATCAGTAGTAATGTTTAGATAAGTTCGTTGAATTTGGACGATTCGAAGGTGAGGAAGTCCGTGTTGAAACAGAAGGATCGGGACGATGAAGCCACACATTTTGTTGGGTCGGCATGTTTTGGAACACTCGTTGCAGCAATTCTGACTTTTGATGAACAGACTTCATTGGAGGAAGCGAAAAAGGTGTGTCCATTAGCGGCGATGGTCGTACAATTAATTCTAATGATTCAAAGCTTGCGCTGTTGCATATCCGTGGGAACGCAATGTCCACCTCGGAAAGTGACGCTCTCAAATCGCTGAACAAATCCGTCCGGATCAGCGTTTTTGTGGACCCAACCATTGGCGCCGGCGGCACTGATTTGGTGAGTGCTTTTTTGGGCATTTTATTTGTGCCCATTAAAAACAATTAATCTTTCAGGACTTTGCGTGTGGCCTCAACCTTTTTGTGGACTCATTCAAAAAGAGTTCTAACATCAACAACGGATTTGGGCATCCGATCACTTTTTCGCTGATCCCACTTTCTGCCATTGCCGACAAAAAATCCAAACACACATTCCGGCCTGTCCCCATGATCGAAGGTGTTTTGTGCCAACATTTTGGCTCAATATTTTGTTCAATTATTTTTCAGCCAATAATATTTATGTGCAAATCCAATCGTGCGTGCAAAGTGTGGAAGAATTTGAGTTGCTGTTGAAAGCGGCCGGCCAATCTCAGAACGAATATGCATACACTTTGACGTCCGAATTATTTAATCAAATATATTTAATTAATTTTGAAAAACTCTATTTAAATCATTATTTTGATTCAGCAAGGATCAGCTGAACAATGCGATACAAATGTTCGGGGATTTGGAGACGAAGAAAGTGGCCATCGACGCTTTAATAAAAAAGTGCGTCATTCGTTTGAGGCGGCACCCGGGCACTTCGTTTGACGCCACGGGCACAGAAGAAGCTGAACAATTGTCGATTGAGACGCTTGAGGACGCGGTCCGCCAATATAAGACGGACGCTGGCTATATGTTGGAGCTTTGTGACCAGAAGTTGCTACCAAAAATTGAGCTGACCGAGCGATTGAAGTCGAAAGGCACTGCACACACACACAAATTTAGGGGTGTGGAAATTTTTAATTTTTACACATAAAGGTGTCAACTACATCGGCGGACGTGGCACTCGACGGCTGGCGGATGTGTTTAAGGGCAACGATGAAAGCGACCTCGCTTCCGCTCTGCATTTTGTTCTTCTGTACAACCAGTTGGAAACAACTCCACCCGTTGTTGGCGAATCGTCGATTCAGAATGACCCGGAAAGATTGCATAATCAATGTTTGGGCCAACTTTTTGAAAAGGCCGGACGTGGCACGAGTTGCACGTACGTTGACTGGGATGTGCTGCGGAGTTACGACGATTTCACCTCGATAAAAAAAGAATTGCCGGATGACATTCGCGCATTGGACGGATTTCCCAACAACATTGGAATTCGGCTGGTCAAAATGCGCGGACACAAATTGCTGACTGCCGATTGCGTGACGGAGGAATGCGATAAATTTCGAACCTACATTGCTTGGGTCAGTTACAAAAGCGAAATGTTTTTTGATCGAACCCAAACCGTTAATGGTTACGATCTTGGAGCAATGCCGAATTTGAACATTTAATCAAAATTTGTTTTGTAATATAGTAATAATTGTTTTGCATAAAGGCACATCTAATGCTTACAACTTAGAGGATTGTTCAGATCGAGAATTCTGAAAGGATCGAAGTTGGAGCAGTACCGCCAGCTGATCAGACGACAGAAGCGTGCAGTTTGCCATGCCCCCGCTCCGAATGCTATGGCGGCAAGTGTCAGAACAACGACTTCCACTGGGGATGCGATGCCTGTGGCCAAACATTGACTTTCGTAAAACAGGACAATGTGAGTCAATTATGGCATATTTTGCAATTCGAATCTTTCCCCAAAGGTGCCAGTTACTCATTTCTATTGCGCCTGCGGTGCCACACCGGTGGAGGAGTTCTCTTTCCGCTGTTTGGATGTGAAAACTCATGGAAACGAATTTGAGCATTTTGCACCAAATGCATTGGCCGTCGAATTGAAGAGAATGAATGATAAAGGCATTTTGAACATTTTGCTCTTGGGAGAAACTGGCGTGGGCAAATCAACGCTGATCAATGCGGTCGTCAATTATCTGAAGCATGCGTCTTTCAAAGAAGCAATTCAGGTGGGCGTAAAAGAAGGCATCTGATCTGTTGATTATGTTGACTGACCCCGGATGTTCCGGTCCGACAGACTTGAATGACACCATTCTTAAATCAGATTATTTTTAAAAAATTAAACAATCTGTCAACAAATTATTTGGAACAGGCTGACAAAATTGAGTGGGTGATACCGACAAAATTCTCCATTGTGGAATACGCTGACCACGAGTTTTCGGTCAAAAGGGATGTGCAATTGGGAGAGGAAAGCGCGGAAGAGCAACTTAAAACCGGGAAATCGCGGACAAAATGGCCAAAGGCGTACATAATCACTTGGAAAGGTGGTCGGAGAAGACAAGAAATGATAAATAATATGCTAATGACAAGCCTATTTTTGATTATTTTCTCGCTTTTTATTGATTAGCAAAGCCTGGTTTTTTAAGTAGCCTGTTATAGAACGGGAGTTTAAAAATAAATTAGGTTGCAACCTTGGGAAGGAGGCATATGTAACTAGAGCCCGGAACGAGACGAGATCTCGAAAAATCTCGACGAGATTCTTGAGAAATCTCGACCTCGAGATCTCGCTCGACTAAAGCTTCGCGAGATTTTTCGAGACCGAGATTTTTCGAGAATCTCGACTCGAGATCTCGCTCGAAGCTCAACTCCGGGTTCTATATGTACAGAGGGGCGAGTTTGGCATAGGATAGGATTAAGAGGATGGCTTGGCATTGAACAGGCATGTTTATGGGGGATGGTTTTGAATCAGAGGCAATAATATGGGGCACTTTACAATGTAGCAAATACGCAAATTGTGGATTCAGCAAGTTTAGCACATAGAAGTTTTTAGAATTTTTGATGTGTTTTAGGAGTACCTAAACAAAGATTGTCACCTAAAAGCACGAAAACAACAAATTTCAGGGTACAAAACTCGGTTGATCGATTCGGGGGGCATTCTCGACACGGGCGGAATCAAAGAGGACGACAAAAACTTTCACAAGACGATCAACTACAGCAGCACATTTCCTGAGCTGCACGCAATTTGTTTTGTTTTGCGGTCCGACTGCACGATCGCCGGGACAGCATTCAAATATTGCATCAATGAACTTCTCAAGTACTTGCACAAAAATGCCGCTAAGGTAGGGAGGGCAAAGGATGGAATGAAGAAAATTGAGTAACATTTTATTGTTCTTTTAGAACATCATTTTTTTGGGCACAAAGGGGCGTGGATCCGGATACCAAATGGGTTGGTTGGTTTGTGTTTGTTGTAGCAAAAGACGGATGTGTGAATGGTGCAAATTAATGAAAAAAACACTTTTTAGTAAAAACGCTGGAATTGTTACCGGAAGAGTTAGCGCAAGTTGAATCTAACCATAAGGTGGGATTTAATGTTTTCTTATGCCATAACTTTTTTAGACATAAACGAATTTACTTTTGCACAAATTCGTCATATTTCTTCTCGCAAAAGTGACCCTACTTTCTTTAAGGTGAAAATTCCGCTCCATCCGAACCGAATTTATTGTATGGACAACGAAGCGTTTGAACATTTGTGTCTCATCAAAAAGGCCAACGTTCAATACTCCAAGAAAGAGATGGACAACTTTTCGGAGAGTTGGAGACGGGCTGATCAGGAATTTCAGCGAATGTTGAAGAACGTTTCCGCGTTGGAGCCCCACCGTACACGGGAAACCGTGTCGCTCAGCGAAGCCCGTCGGATCATCGTCGACTTGGCTCCCGCATTGGCAGACATATCAGAGGCCATTCAAGTGCATAATGGGAAAAAATTGAAAAACTATTTGTGTTTACATTTGCCCGCTTTACAGGACAACCTCGTCCGCATCGAAGCTTATGAAGAAGCCATCAGCAGAGGGGAACAGGAGATGACCACCGCGCCCGTCCTTAAAACTGTCAGGCGTGAGCTGTTGCCATACCCCCGCACCGTTTGCACTTCGGTTGCATTTAATCGTTGCCCCTTCTTTGTTTGAGTGTATTATTGGTTTTGGGCAAATCAAAAATTGTAAAATTTTAACACCATATATATTAGGATTGATTCATAAAAATTGAAATAGGCCCCTGGTCAGAGATAAATGTGATCACTCAAACACTGCATTTCTCTTATGGGCATTCATTTATGTTTTTTTAACATTTAAATTATTAAAAAGGATCGATGCACCGAAGTAAAAAGGACTGAGGAGGGCGACTTCAAAGTGTACAGGCGAAAGTGTCACAAGCACTGTTACTTGGAAGGCATTCCTCTGGAGCTTTGTGATCAGGAGGCGCTGAAATATTGTTGGGCAATGGATGGACAGGACAAGGGCAAATGCAGGGCGAGTTTTTGGAGCGAATGTATAAGAATTTGCGGCGTCGTGCTGTCGAATTTGTGTTGATTTATATAAACTAGAGATGGGCGGGAATGGGCTTTCCATGTGAAAGTACGGGATTCCCGTTCCCGCCTCTTTTTTTTTGCCGAGCGTCATTTTATCCGAATATGACTCTTTTTACCGAATTCGAACCCCAAACCCGAAGTTCGGAGGTCGAAACATGCGCGTTTCAGATCGATGAATGTGGCTGCGATTGGAGTGTGCACATGCACATCACTTTCAAACAAAAACTTGTGCCTCTCGAACTCGACGAAGCGACTCGGAATAAGTTTGCTGATAAAAGTGAATTATTGAACACATTGACGCGGGACAAACTGCAGATAATGCATGAGCGAACTACAATCTATTCTAAGGCATAAAAAATAAATAAGCATTGGAATCAGTAAAAAAATCTGTGATTTTTGACACTCCGTTTCAAATTTTGACCACTGTTCAGTATGCGGATAGAGAAATAAGTGATTAAATGCAAATCTAAAACATTTCAGGCAGCTCCGCTTTGCGGCTTCGTGAATAAATGGGCGCTGATGCCGTCCAACGACTGCATGGAGCCGTACATCAAGCTGTCCATCGAAAATGCGAAACGATTGGCTAATAAAAGCGAAGGGGCATCCGATCATGAATTGAATACGAAGAAGTTGAAAGGGCTTGAAGTCAGTTTTATGGGAGATGTTCAAAAAAAATGATGGTTTTGCCTGAAAAATGATGTTCAAGTAAAAATCAAAAGAACCGCCGAGACTGCCCGGATATTTTAACCCGGTCCGGGTCCGCGAGAGCTGAAAAAAGAACAGTGAAAACCCGAGTAACCGGGCCCGGTTCGTTGGACCAGGACTAGAATATGGAATTTGTAATAAAACGATGTCTAAGCAAAATATAAAAAATGTTTAACCACCGATGTTAAGGAATCGCTCCGTCTCTACAGAGAGCAAAAGAAGCTCGTTGAAAATGCAAAGTCCGACAACGTTAACACACCAAGCGAAGTTACCGCGGAGGATGTGAACAAATTGTTTGAGGAACTTTGTGAATTGCCAATGTTTGGCAAAAGCATTCGACAAACATATGAGATACAGCAACAGGCACGGCTTAAACTTCAGGAAGGGTATACGGAAAAGAATCTCGTCACTGGGCTAGTGCCGAAGCCGAGCAGAAACATAGACGGTAAGGGCGTTTGGAACTGATCAGATCAAGAGAATAATACAGACGATCAGTGCAAAACACTGCTTAAGACTTTGAAATTAGCTACAAAAAAAACATTTTTGTTTAAGCGGCGGGCAAGCAAGCAAAGGAGCAGCATCTGAACAAGTTGGAGCAAGGTGAGTTTTGAGTAGAGCCCGGACTTGAGGACCAATCGAGACTTCGATCGAGAATCTCGAAAAAAATCTCGGTCGAGTCTTCGATCGGTCCGTGTGCTCTAGTTTTGAGTCGCATAAGCAATAAAAGAGTTCGCTGGCTTAGTATTTAGCGCCAAATTGAAGAGTAAAAACCCAAAAAGCAGAAATCGTTCTTTGTTGTGTCCCCGGTTAGGGGTTTTGAGACCTTTTGCACGTCCAAGGAAAAGCAGCATCATTAAGAACAATTGATCGGGATTATCAGGGAGAACAGGGATTTGGGTTTTGGGCTCGTAAAGGCCGTCTTAGCTTAAAACCCTAAGCCCCGGCGTGCAAAACACATACGCATTATGAGACGATGACCATTGGAACTTTTACTTTGAATTAATATGACAATTTTCGTATGGTATGGTACTGTATTTTTCAAATGCACTTAGATGGGGAGCTCAAGTCAACCGTGAAAACTGGAACGTTGTGGAACACCGCCTGCTACAGAGCTCGACGTAAATACTTACCTAGAGTCCGAACTTAATAAAATTTTGTTCAAAAGAAAATCCAACCAAGATTTTTGTAATACATTTTGTTTGCTCATCCGGTTGCCCGGTCTTCTAGTCTTACTTGAATTAAAGTAGCACAGGCGTTTGCCCTCTAACTATAAGGTCAAATTCCCGTTATTTAAAAAGGACCTGAACTTCATTGAAACTCGACAAGGCAGACAGTTCTTTCTATCCAAAATGTCAAAATCTGAAAGACTCTAAAATTACCATTTTGAATGCTCCTTTTTTGGGGATCACTTTTTAAGAGCTTTTCCAATCGATTGGCTCTTCTGCTTGTTGTTTCTCAGCAGTACTTTAATTTGTATTTTATTTCTGATCGGTCGAGTTTGAAGAAAATTATTCAAAAAATTAGAACTCAGTGCTTCGTGTTTTGTTCATAATGATCAAACAGTTTTTTCAGATTATGCGGGAAGAGTGCCCGTGATCGGCCGTTTTGTGAAATCTCAAGCGCAACCTTCATCCTCATCCGGCACCAGCAATCGTGCCAAAAAAAACAATCACTAATGAGGGGGGGGGGGACAACCGAGAGAATTGTGATTGGGGTGTCAAAGTTTTAACATTTTTCAACATTTCATTCTCTTTTTTTGTTTTTGTTTTTTAGTATTCATCATTTCTATTTCTCTCAGAATTCGATTAAGATTTGCATTTGATTTTTCTTATCGACCACATATATTTCTATACGATTAAAGTTTTTGAATTCAATTTTTGGCTTTTAAACTTCTTAAAACAGCGGGTTTTATGGTTTATGAGGAAAAAAGCCCGCCTGTTCTAAGCTGATCCCCGCCCGACTTTCCCACCCCCGAGGGGCCGGGGACCAACTTGATTTTAATTTTTGCTTCACTTCCCCCCTTGAGCTCTTTCATTGGAGCCTTTTTGAGAAATGCCATCAATTTATCGCCGTTAACGTTTGCAACCCATAGCGATTGTGCAGCTTCTCCAACGGAATGACAAAATGCGCTTTTTCGCCAACATACGGCACACCGAGCAGCTCAAACTGAATTTATTTTTTTCTTTAAATGGCACAAACCGATTGATTTTGGTGAACCTTTTCGATAGTTCATTTAAAGCCGACAATCATTCATATTATAAAAAGCATAATTAGAACATGCCAATTTTAATTTTTCGATTTCAATGAGAATGGGCACCCGGAAACGCGGCAAGTGCATTCCCTTGCCTTAAGCCTTAGAAATTTCTTCAAATTGGCGCTTTTGAAAATATTTGCTAAAGCTAACTTTAGCAGAACACAAAAAACTATCAAACGATTTAAATTTTGATAACCTGGCAAAGGCGGCACGGGTGCTCAAAAGGCTGACCATTCATTCCCCAGGAGTTTCATTTTGGGATCATCCATCACTTCTATTACACCAACCCCACCCCCTTTTTAGTGTCTATTTGGGACTTTTTGAGATTTAAATGCCTATTTTGACCATTTTTTTGAGTTTTTAGTGGCTAAAAATTAGCGTACTAATAATATACTATTAGATTTTATATTATTTCTATGCATTTTTGAACAACAAGGTGAATGGGAAGGAATGTGTTTATTGTCGTTCGAGTTCTTCAACAAATCTTGGCAAATTGATTTTTTAAACGAATTTTTAGTAGATATAATTTTAAAACGATAAACTTACAAAAATTAGGGTTGAAATTGAAATTTATTCTGACATTATTTAAATACGTAAAAGAAGAGACATTTAGCAAATAATTAATACATTTTAATTTGTGCTTTTTGGTCGTCCTAAATTTTTTTAGCTTATAATAAAGCTTTTGCTCATATTTTGAAGTTTTAGGCCCTAAAATTAACATCCCTCCTAATTATGTTATAAATTAAAATGTTGTTGGCATATATTTTACAAAGTGTGCACCGGAAATTCTAAATTTCAAGCATTGTACTTGCCATTTAAGTACATAGACGACCTGCCATAAAATAACAATTTTAATTTCTTAAATCAACAGAACATTTAAAAAACTATTGCAATCGATCGAATAAACATCTTAAAGCTCTCGCAGCTCTAAAGTGGCTGTCAATATCGGAGTTTGGACATTCAGAGAGTCTCCCAAAATAAAAATGTTCTTTTTTTGCGACGCTAAAAGGGCGGCAGCACGTTTTATTTGGGCACATTCACCAATTCTGGCACATTCTTAAATTGTAATTTCCATCTGTTAAGTGTTCTGATAGGAATTTCCAAATGCGCCGCAATGTCTCCGTCTTTAATCTTCGGATTTATTAACTTTATTTCATAATATTCTTTCAGTTTTTGCAGTTTTTGTTCATCCGAGTGCCATATTTTATCAAGTCCAAACTGATTCTTCCATTTAAAAATTGTTGAGTGACTGACACCAAGTTCCTTGGAAACATTGGCCTCAAATTGCTTCCATTCATTTTGCGAATGTTGTTTTTCTTGCATAAATTTATTTTTTAATTCAATGTATTCTTGGACAATTTCACGTTTTTGGTCATCAGAATAACATTTGAACTGCTTCTGCCACATACAAATGGTATGATAATGGACACCGAGATTCTTCGCCGTATTGACATTAAATTTGTACCATTCTTTTTTTGAAACTTTTCCTTTTTGGCGATATTGCCTTTTTAATTTAATATATTCTTGGACAATTTCACTTTTTTGGTCTTCAGAATAGCATTTCACTTTCTTGTGTCCTTCTGAGCAAGCTTTTCCATTTTCTAGATTATGTAGGGGATTTGAATCGACAAGTTCAACAGGGACTTGATTGGACTGAATATTGTCATTGAGATCAATTTCAGAGCGATCATTTCGTTCCCAAGACTTTTCTGATTCATTTTGTTCGTTGTGATCAGAAGTTTCATAGCTTGGCGAAGCTTCCATTCTTTGCGATTCGTTGGGCTCTGATAATTTAGGCTTCTCCTCATCCCCCCAGCCTTCTCCGAATATTTCATCAAAAGTTTTATAAAGTTTTATATTATTTAGTGGCGAATTGACCGATTCAATTGAATGTGTTGCATGGCATAACACCAAAATTAATAGCCAAAATTCCATTTTCATAAAATAATAATTTAGAATGATTTATAGATAAAGTAAACGGCTTAATTTTAAATAAAGATGCTTAAATATAAATGATTATAACTCCAACATTTCTTGCTTATTAAAATATGCTTATGCATACGTTGCAATTTGGTGAATGAATATTCTCCTTTGCACAAACATTCCATACATATTTAGATTTAATCAATTCCAAAACAAACATTAAAACATAAAATTCATTTATTTATTCCGACTTAGGAATCCATAATTATGTAATTTTGTTGCTGACTTTTCGCATTTTATTGACAAAATCATCAACAAAAAAAAATGCAATTTTTATTTGATGTAATGTTTCAGCAGCATTTTGTTTCATTCCTATGTGCCAGAGAAAAGGAGAAATAGCATTTACTCCCGGGGATGGAAGAAATAGTGCCCCCGGGGGTAGTCAGAGAAAAGAAGAAATAGCATTGGCACCATAGTGCCCCCGGGGGTAGTCAGAGAAAAGAAGAAATAGCATTGGCCTTCGGGGATGGAAGAAATAGTGCCCCGGGGGTAGTCAGAGAAAAGAAGAAATAGCATTGGCCCCCGGGGATGGAAGAAATAGTGCCCCCGGGGGTAGTCAGAGAAAAGAAGAAATAGCATTGGCCTTCGGGGATGGAAGAAATAGTGCCCCGGGGGTAGTCAGAGAAAAGAAGAAATAGCATTGGCCCCCGGGGATGGAAGAAATAGTGCAACCCGGGGGTAGTCAGAGAAAAGAAGAAATAGCATTGGCACCATAGTGCCCCCGGGGGTAGTCAGAGAAAAGAAGAAATAGCATTGGCCTTCGGGGATGGAAGAAATAGTGCCCCGGGGGTAGTCAGAGAAAAGAAGAAATAGCATTGGCCCCCGGGGATGGAAGAAATAGTGCAACCCGGGGGTAGTCAGAGAAAAGAAGAAATAGCATTGGCCCCCGGGGATGGAAGAAATAGTGCCCCCGGGGGTAGTCAGAGAAAAGAAGAAATAGCATTGGCCTCCGGGGATGGAAGAAATAGTGCCCCCGGGGGTAGTCAGAGAAAAGAAGAAATAGCATAGGCCCCCGGGGATGGAAGAAATAGTGCCCCCGGGGGTAGTCAGAGAAAAGAAGAAATAGCATTGGCCCCCGGGGATGGAAGAAATAGTGCCCCCGGGGGTAGTCAGAGAAAAGAAGAAATAGCATTGGCCCCCGGGGATGGAAGAAATAGTGCCCCCGGGGGTAGTCAGAGAAAAGAAGAAATAGCATTGGCCCCCGGGGATGGAAGAAATAGTGCCCCCGGGGGTAGTCAGAGAAAAGAAGAAATAGCATTGGCCCCCGGGGATGGAAGAAATAGTGCCCCCGGGGGTAGTCAGAGAAAAGAAGAAATAGCATTGGCCCCCGGGGATGGAAGAAATAGTGCCCCCGGGGGTAGTCAGAGAAAAGAAGAAATAGCATTGGCCCCCGGGGATGGAAGAAATAGTGCCCCCGGGGGTAGTCAGAGAAAAAAAGAAGAAATAGCATTGGCCCCCGGGGATGGAAGAAATAGTGCCCCCGGGGGTAGTCAGAGAAAAGAAGAAATAGCATTGGCCCCCGGGGATGGAAGAAATAGTGCCCCCGGGGGGTCAGAGAAAAGAAGAAATAGCACCCGGGGATGGAAGAAAGTGCCCCCGGGGGTAGTCAGAGAAAAGAAGAAATAGCATTGGCCCCCGGGGATGGAAGAAATAGTGCCCCCGGGGGTAGTCAGAGAAAAGAAGAAATAGCATTGGCCCCCGGGGATGGAAGAAATAGTGCCCCCGGGGGTAGTCAGAGAAAAGAAGAAATAGCATTGGCCCCCGGGAATGGAAGAAATAGTGCCCCCGGGGGTAGTCAGAGAAAAGAAGAAATAGCATTGGCCCCCGGGGATGGAAGAAATAGTGCCCCCGGGGGTAGTCAGAGAAAAGAAGAAATAGCATTGGCCCCCGGGGATGGAAGAAATAGTGCCCCCGGGGGTAGTCAGAGAAAAGAAGAAATAGCATTGGCCCCCGGGGATGGAAGAAATAGTGCCCCCGGGGGTAGTCAGAGAAAAGAAGAAATAGCATTGGCCCCCGGGATGGAAGAAAGAAATAGTGCCCCCGGGGGTTGTCAGAGAGAATTTCCCCTTCCTCTCCCCTCCCCTTCCATTGCTTTATACAGGGAAATAAAATGCATCCAACTACCAAAAATAAATATCTAACAAAAAAAAATAAAAAATGATTTGTAAATTAATTACGCATAAATCTGAATTTACATTTATGTTTTTTATAAGAATTTTTATTCCATAAAAATTATGGTTCTTTGATGTAATGCCGAACCAAGTCACCCCTTCAAATTTGTCAGATCGCATTCAATGTTTATTTGTTGTTAATCGACGCAACTCCAACACTTTGTGACCAAATTCAAAAATTGGAAAGTTCGAAATGAGATGTTACGGCGACGGATTTAAAAGGCGTTTAAAAGGATGACCAAAAGGCTGCCCCATTACCTCAAGAGTTTCAGTGTATGTGTTGCGGAAAACTCGTTGAATTTCCCGGGCAATTTTGGAATTTCCCGCTCAAGGCGGTAAATTTTAAAATTCAAAAATCAAGACCGAGAGCCAAAAACCCCGTGACCTTTCTCAAATCGATACTCGAGCCCGAGACTCTCGTGCAGCACTAAGCACATTTCGTTGTCCATCCGAAGAAGTGAAAAGACTATGAGCTGTTTTGCATGCCAACAAAATGCCAAAGCCACGAAATGTCAAAAAAAAATTCAAAGCCTATTAAAAATTTGAATTTTCGAAAAAACGTTAGAAGTTACAAATTTTAATTGGTTATACAAATATTTCAATTACATACACAAAATGGATATTAATCTTTTTATATCATCATTAGAAGACATCTGGCTTGGCCATCGACATAGCAGCGTTCCTATGCTGACAGAAAATCAGTCACAGAACAAAAGTGACCCAAATACCTAAAAAGCATAACATCAAACGTACCTAACCGTGTTTGATTTAATTAAAATGCCCGACCGCCTCCATAAAGCGAAACACGTACCAAATGCAATCAAAAAAACAACAGGCTTCAACACGTTCGACTCGGACTTCCTGGCCTGGTCGGGCTTCGTGGCCTGATCACCAGGCTGCGGAAGCGTGAACTTAGCATTTGCCAAGTCTTTGTCCTTTTCACCAAAGGTGCAGTTGCAGGAATAATCAGTTGCCTGTGTCATGCTCTGCATCTGGGTTTTGGCTCCTGCAGCGCAACTTGTTTTGTCATCATCGTTGGTGCAGGCCCAAAGAATGACTGCAGTGCTTGGCTCTGAAAGTTTGTAATCCAAAAGCTCTGATCATTTTAAGGCTCCATTTGAACGAACAAATTATTTTGGGATGTTTTTTACAAATTACACAAATAAAAAAAACCGGATTTAATACGGTAAAATGTTTTTATTTTATTGACCAAAATTAATTTATTTTGTGATTTTAAACTTTCTGGCGCTTACCCCGCGAGCAAATGCTTGCCACACAATAGTGATTATTGCCCACGGGGCATTCTACAACTTTGCTGGTTTCGACCGAATTCAAGTTGGCATCTCCCATTTTGCATTTGAGTCCTTTAAGTTTTTAAATTGCTTTTTAAAATGCAAAAATTACAAAAAAAAATGGCACCGGCGGAATGTTCCAAGTTGGCGATAATGGCACTCAGAACAAACAAAGTTGCGACGGATTCCATGGCGTTAGAAAATATATTAGTTTTTTTGTCTAACCCAATAGTATCCAGAATTAGGGTTGAACCGAACCGTTGAAGCGGGATTTTTTTTTGGTTCGGTTTGGATAACCGAAAATTTCCCAGGAAAACCCTAACCGGAATATTCTACAATATTAAGACAAATGCATTGCAAAATTCCTTACAAATTTATGATTGAGTTCGTTCGGGGTTGAAATTTGTGTTTGATAAAATTTATGGCGAATGAAAATGTGAAAATTATAATGAAAAACTATTTAACATAATTTTTATTTGTGCACTGAAAAAAGCGTTTTACTCCAATGCCCGCCCCTCCGTGCGTCACCGATGTGCTGTGCAGCGGATCAGCGAATGATTCAGCGGCAATTGATGCTTTTTTTGATTAATATTTTTTACTTAATATTCGTTAAAATAATAATTAAAAACATATATAAAAACGGGAAATAAAATCATTTTTTTATAATATTATTAGAAATTAATAATTAAAACTAGGGTGTTATGTTAATTCTTGTCGAGTCTTCAAAATTTGCGGTATTCTTTGATTCGCTCTTGGTCTTGAGTCTCGGGATTAAGTTCAGTCTCGAGCATCACTAGCGCATTGGTTTCCTTTGCGGAGACTCATCTCAATCTCGGACTCACTCCATGATGGGGGGGGGGGCAATACTAAAGCTACTTTAAATGGATAATATTTAAACGTGCAAGTGGTAAGCGTATGAGCGATGCGCTTCTGAAAATCAGCAATGCCTCAAATTGTTGCCAAATCATAAAAATTTTAATACCATTCAATTTGTCTCGATTAGAGGGTGTGTTATGCGCGAAAAAGTGCGGTTATTAGTGTCCTAATATTTATTAATTAATTTTATATATTCTTATGCATTTTTGAACAACAAGATGAAGGAGAAAAGGCAGAGTTATTCAAAAAATTGTTCATATGCTTCGTTTTGTTCCGCGAAAAGTTTTGAATCGAATACAGTTTCTCTCATTTTGAACCAGCAGCTGTGCCGTCTGCGGTGGCGGCGGCGGCTTCCACGGCATTGCGGGCATTTGGTGTCTTCTAAAATATTACATTTTTTGTAGTAATAAATATATTTATGGGGTCGGGGAGTTTTTACGTTTGCGCCATCTGCGCAGAAACAGTCAGAGCCAAGCGGAAGGCAAGTCACACAGCAACCCTGCGGCGACACGCAGCCACCGTTGCCGTCAGAAACGCAGCATTGGGCGTCCACCGACGGCACTTCCATGGACAGCATGGCAACGGCAATTACCAACGCGACAATTATTGTCTTTTGTGCGTTCATTTTTGTAATTGTTTCTGTGTGCTTACACAAATTAGGATTGAAATTTATTTAATTTAAAAATTAAATTATTTAATTGGCCATTTATTCAGAAATTATTTAAAATGTAAAAGCAGAGATTAATTAATTTAGCAAATAATTTAGTTGGACATTTTAATTTGAGCTTTTTGGTCGTCCAATGCTTCCTTTTATAGAGTTCCTAGACTTTTGGCTTCAAAATTTATCTTTCTTTTTTCTGCAAATATTTGCAAGATTAGAGAATAGAATTTAAAAAGATATTTTACCCAATTAAAACACAATATAAATGTTACAAAAAAAAATGCCGCATTTTCTAAAGCACGGATTATAATTGGAAAGTTCGAAATGTTATGGCGGCGGTTTTAAAATGCGATTAAAAGGATGACCAAGACCGAGACCCAAAAAAATCGAGAAATTTCTCGACTCGAGAACCGAGAATCTCGAGCATCCCTACTAATGACTAAGTTATAACTGATCGCGCCAAAATGGACGGCGACGAAACGAGCGGACCCGGTGCGAAGACTGCAACATTGAATTGCATTATTAAATTACCTAAATGTATTTTATATTTCAAAATTTATGTATAACATATTTTATTGAATTAAAGGTTTATGAAAAAAAAAATTGTGGGGCTGTCGAATCAATTCAGAAATATTATACGTCAATCAAATTTTATATTGGAAAAGTCATTTGGAAAATTTATATATAATTAAAATTCGATAAAATTGCTTTTAAGTTGGAGAAAATTTAATTTTTTTTCCTTGAACTGAATAAAATTGTCCCTTATGTCCTTGGAATCAAAATATTTGTCCTTGAATCTAGCCTTGACAGTTGGGAGCCCTGTAATAACTTATTGTTATCTACACTAAACACAATATACCTATGTCTTTTTTCTGCAAATAATTTCATGATTTGAGAAGATAGAATTTGAAAATTTTACCTAATTAAACCGCAATAAATTACAAAAGATTAAATACCGCAATTTCTATTGTATAAATATTTTTGCACGTCCCCGAATCGCAAACGGATCAACTTCGATTGTTGTTTGATTGGCATAATTTAATAGAAAATAAATTTATTTATGCAGCAAGCGGAATAAATACGAATATAATCGTCAAAAAAATTAGTACAATTTTATATTTACCTATTTTATTATATTGTTATTAATAAAAACTGATCACAGAACTGTTAATGTGGAATTGGGGCACTTAATGTTTTCTTCTTTTACGGTATAAAAAATAATTAAGTTGATTAAAAGCTTTTTTCGCGTATTATTATATATTTTTTTAGAAAGTTGAATATATTTGGAAAAAGTTCCGGTAATTTAACCGTCTGGCCAATTCATCGCCATCCTGGCTATCTCAGCTCACCATTAGAGCGTAGATCATTTCAGCGCGGCTATTGCAAATGTTCAATTTTTTACGGTTTTTTCGAAAATGACTAAAAGTCTATCGTTAAAGATGAATTATTTTTTAAACAGCAGAAATCAATGATTTTTGGTGTATTTTTCAAATTTTGCCCAAAAAAAGTCCAAAATATGCTTAAAATATGCAAAAGTGCCAAAATATGTTTTTTAAAACTTGGCCAAAAAAGCTCAAACCCAACGCGAAAAGACTCTAGCTTCATATGGTTGCCGCCAAAAAATTTCGCATTCATATATTAAAGACCGATGGGAGTTGAATGATATGAATTTTTTGAATTTCAAGAGGTACACAGAAAATACAATAAATGAAGAATAAAAAATAGAAGATAATATTAATTGAAAGATGATAAAAAAGAAAAATATTAAAATTTATTACATTGAATGATTGGTTATACTTAGTATATAAATAGATGGAATTTTTAGTTTTTTAAATCTAGGTTTGGACCATAGGCTTCGAAACGGCGGATGCTCTGCGATCACTGTTTGTCGAGTCTGTAAATGGGAGTTGGCCATTCCCAGGTTACGGTTATTTGGAAGCCGTAAAAGTTTTGATCCCAAACTTTGGCTGATCACTTCCTGAAGTTCAGATTTGGCATTTTTCGGATTATCAGGAAATCCCACCGGTTAAAAAATTGAAAATCCGAGTCCGTATCCTTGGATTTCAAAATAATGGGAAAAATAACGATTTTGGACACCCGACTCCTTTATCTAGTATCTTCAACAAAATGAGTTAAATTCTCTGAAATTCAAATTTTGACCAAAGTTTGGGTGACCGACCGGCCGGTCTCTAGTAGAGAGGCCCGGCGGGCGCAGTGATTACAAATGAATCAAAAGCTTCATTTAGACATAAAAGCATTAAAATTAATTTAAATTTTCCAACAAAAAAACTCTGTAGCCAAATAATTTAGAACCAAAAATATAATGTCTAAAAAAAGTTTTGTAATGTATGAAAAAAAATTTGAGACCGTACTTCGATTGTGAATCATCCATCGCGTTCAGCAACGACTGCTGCACATTAATGAGTTTGCGTTCATTTAAAAATTATTCAAAACCAAATTTCATTTTTACCTCCGGATTTTTTTTGTTCAGTGGCGGCAAATTAATGTCTTGGCCGGGCGGTACGTATTCGTTGGACATATTCGCATCTTTCGCTCCAATAAAACAAGTACAGTAACCGTCAGGCAGGAGGTTACCACGAAGCTTTTGGCATTGTGAGGCTTTGTCTTCGCCGTCAGCACAACAACCATACTTATTAAGGAATCGTTCGGTACCCTCTAAAGATGAAAGTCTCGCCGCTTTTAATTATCGTTGATTAGCAGCAGATGTTCTGAGTAGGGTAGGACGGGACCGGGGCCAGTACTGAAATGTTTTTTCTGGGACTGAAATTTAATCACGGGTTTTTTCAGACACTCCTATAAATGGTCCCGGTTTTATCAAAATCGTTTTTTTGTCCATTTTTTGACCGGGACTAATTTAGTCCCGGTCCCGGTTATTCCCAAAAGTCCCGGTCCCGTCCTACCCTAGTTCTTGAGTATTGGCTAACCTTTATCGCAACCAATGCCGAAGCAATAGTGCTCATTATGAGGGCAATCCATAGCTTTTACTTCTGTACCATCCCAGGTGCCACCAACTAAGCACATGAATCCAGGCTTCGTGGGTTGCTTCTATAAACATAATTAGGTAAATATACAAAATATTCGATAATTATCAAAGTACAAGTTTTAATTCTACAAAAACTGCGAGTTGATTGCTTCAAATGCATGCAACTTCACACAATTAATTGTTTTTTCTTTCTAATTTAATTTTTGCTCCAAAAAATTCTCATAAAATTTAAAAAATTCACAACATTATTTAAGTTGCGCATATGAATGATTAAATGCTTCTTTTGTTTGGACCTTCTCATGTTCCGCTTACTAAAGCATTTTTGGAAATTTTGAATTAGAAATTTTCTAAAATTCCTCCTCAACTGCTGGGCAGTTCGTCAAGGGACGGAAATCTGGATTCCGGAAAAGACGCAAAACAAAAAACTGGATCACCGGTTTTGGGCCGTTTTTTTCACTGGCAATTGTGGCCAAAATGAAGTGGCCGTTGAGGTCCATGTTGTCCGTATTGCTCAAGTCCAACACACCGTCCTCCAGCGTGTCCAGGTCCAACTTCAGGCCACGAATCTAAAACAAAAAATGGATGAAAAATTTGTAAAAAAAACTCCCCGATACCCTGGAATGGAATTTGAAAAAGCATAATTGTTCCAAAATTTTAGACAAAAAAATTTATGGATACTAAAAATACAGCGCTTTTAGATTTGGAATTTTTAAAAAGAAGCAACACATTTTTTGGGTAAATCCAATAAATTACCAAATAAATTGACTATAAATTTCGAATGAAAATCAATGGGACAATATGCCTAGATATAAAATGAAATTTATTTGATAAAAATAAATTTTTGAATATTCTCAGCCTTTTCTTTCACCTGCATGACGCGGTCATGCATCGTTTGGTCCGTGGTAAAAACATCGATGGTCGGAATCTTGAGGCTGACCTGGATAGGGGGGGAGTTTTCCAATTTTTTATTTGGTTGAAAAGTAATATTTTGAGAATAAATAAATTAATTCAAAATTGTTTTATTTTTTAATTTTCAAAAACAGCAGCGCACATTCTTTTCTTTGCCCGTGCAGGTGTGCGTCACCACCAGACTGATTTCGTACTTGTAGCTAAAAAGTGTTTGCATGTGCCCCTGGCCAATTAAACATTTGATGGGTTTAAAATAGGGTTGGCACCCGGACATTCGAAGAGGGAAAAGCCGTGAGACGAGCTTCAAAGGTAAGAGGAACGGGTTGGGGAATTACACATTTTCGGGGTCGGAGGTTGTCGGGGAAGGCAATGTCGGGGGGGGGGGGGTTGTCGGGGAAGGCACTGTCGGGGTCGGGGGTCGGGAATCGAGATTATCAAAATGTATTAAAAATATTTAAAATGATTTTACTCGAGTGGTTCGATCACCAAATTGGTTTCGTTTGGCAGCACATCTGCAATGCCAACCATTGGACAAAGGCTGAAAAAAAATTGTCAGTCAGACATCCGGGATTTTCCCCAATCACAATCCGGGATTTCAGCTCCCGGGATTTCTATCCAACGACAAAATAAAATCATTTTTATAAACACAGTACGGTATTCATTTTCATTTTAAATACGGTACAAATCACTCATTCGTTCTTTAAAGAAAGCACAGTGACAATTATTTGTCTTTTTAAGAAAGTACCGTACCCAATATTTTTAGTGCATAAAATTTGTTAGTTTATACCGTTCCATCAACACAACGCCATACACAAAGGATGCCTTGCCTTTGTCCAGTTGAACAGCTGTGTGTCTAAAATTTCACTTTTTAAATTTGAAAACAAAAAATCTTGTGCCCATTACGTATAGTAATTCAAATAACCCGGGCACACACCGGCTTGTCTTCGCTAAAACAATTTTTTTGTATTAATTTTTTATTTTTGTTTTATTTCACTGGTTTATAAAGTTGCGCAACACTCAGATTGAGTGCCGATTGCATTCCTGCACTATTTTTGCACGAAACGCAGCCGTCCACCAGCAACAGCACCATGTCTGAAAATTTGTGTATACAATCTTAAATATTTTTTAGAATTTTTATTTTAATATGAGTTTCTTGAGCAGCATTAAAAAATTTAGAATTAAGTCCTTCTCAAACAAGAATGCAGAAACCAGAACACGTCGTTTCCTAATTCTTCTGGAAAAGGCCAGAGATCGTATTTTGATTCTGGTATTTATAAAATTCAGTATTTCAGAGTTAACCGCACCCAGAATGTTATATAATACAAGAAAATATCAAAAAAAGTATTCCGCATTCACTCTGAATATTCAATAAAATGTCAAGAATTTCATTGTGTACCCACAAAAACTGGCAAACCCAAAAATGGTGCCACAAATAATAAATCTGAATTCGGTGAAGTGATGCTAATTTTTGCGCCATAAAAAATTGACCCTGCATAAATCCGTATTTGTCGAACTCGACCATGTCCTTAAATATTTGATTCGGCGGCTTTTCCCCTCCGAAAAAGGTCTTGTTTATTCCATTCACTCCATAGAAATTTGCCTGCAAATGAATAATTTGAAAATTCTTTTTGGTTTTTGCTGTTTTCCCCTGCCTTTGCGCAATAAGCCCATGTGCTGAAAATTGTGAAATTGTTTTTATTGAAACGATTTTTTGAGACTTTACTTGAAATCGGCAGTTGCGCACGTCGGTGAAAGCACCTGTTGTTCACTCAAATAGGTGTTCAAATGTTGGTTCCTCTCTTCTTTAGTTTTCTTCGAAACGTTCAAGAAGTCGACCTGAAATATATTTTTGTTTTTTTTGTATTATCAGAAAGTCTCGAGTATCGAGTCTCGACTCGAGAAAAGTATGGGTTTTTTGGGTATCGGTCTCGGTATCGAGTATCGGGGTCAAGTCTCGATATCGAGTCTCGAGTATCGGGGAATTTTGTGTTTCGTGCAGCACTAGTGGTCTCACCTTTCCGTTGAGTACAATGTCGCTGTCATTTTCCGGTGCTTCAGTAGACGCTTTGGAACGGCAAAAAGAAGATTCGTTGTCAAGCCAACCAACTGCTTTGCTTCGGCCAGGGATGTTGGGGACGTAAGTGGCCTTTTCCGGTTTCAATTCTGTGCCGTTGCCTTCGACCAGTCCGGACGAGACAGAATCTTTACAAAATAATTAGTTCTGATCTGTTAATTAATGCTGCTAAAATTATTGATGTTGGATCAATTTATAAAAGAATTGAAACCAAAATGCTTTGGAAAGTTTTTTAACCAAATTCGTAAAGGTCAAAAACTAAATGTTCGGAAAGTTGGAAGAAAAAATGTTTTGGTAAGTTTAGCCAAAATTCGAAAAAGTTTGGAGTTAAAAGTTCGGAAAAGCAAATGTTTTGGAAAGCATATAATTTCATTTTGTCTCTATACCTTTCTGAAGGTCCTGGTCTTTGCCCACATCATCGCCATGGACCGCGCCACAGAAAATGACGATCAAGAGACTAAAACACCGTTTAATAATCCCAACCGGGATCGGGAACTAGTTTAAATTTACTAATTCTAGACCCGGAGCCATTGGAAGCTATAAATGTCGTGGCCAGGGTGACCATAGTGCTTTATTTATCAGGTAAATACCCACTTCGTTTTTTTGTGTGTTAAAGAGAGATAGAGAAATAGTGTTGTTTTGTAAGAGAGCAGAGAAAAAAACAAAACTTAAAAAAAACGAATACAAGACGCAAAACGTATGCCTTAAATCAGGGCTCGTATCGGGGTAAGACATTTTCCAAGGACAGACATGTTGATTTCCAAGGACATAACAGAAAAATTTGGCTAAATCCAAGGACGCTCAAAAAATCTTTTCCAAAACCAATTTTTGGAGTCAAATTTAGGGGTAGGGGTCAGTCCCGTCCCGGCCAGTCCCGTCCCAGCGACTTTGAGACATCATAACTTTATTTACACTGGACTAAATCACTTAAGCCTTATACCATTGGAAAGCTCTAGATGAATAGAAAGTATTTGTAAACCTAAACAAAACAGTAAATCAAAGTTTAAAAAAGTTATGATTAGAAAACTACAAAAAATCCCGATTTTTGCTTTTACATTATAACTTTTCTGAAGCTTATCAAACCACTACAACTTTGTTGTAATGCTTCTTCTACTCATTTAGAGCTTTCGAATGGTATAAGGCTTTACTGGTTTGGTTCAGGTTGAGAAGAGTTCTGATGCATCAAAGTCGCTGGGACGGGACTGGCCGGGACGGGACTGGCCCGCTTCGCAAATTTAGTGTTTGAAAATTTGAATACCCTATACACAATGCCAAATCATGATTTGTCCTTTAAAATTCAAATATTTAAACTTCCAGCCAAATCTTCATTTTCCAAGGACATTCTTGGAAATAAGGACATTTTCCGTTTTCCAAGATCGAGGGTCCATTTCCAAGGACTGTCCTTGGCATCCAAGGACGAATACGGCCACTGCCTTAAATCAATGATGTAAAAGCCTAGTAAGCTGTGAAAGTGAAAAAAGACCTTGGCGCGGTACGGCGGCGCCGAAACGTCCCGCTCCCCAAGCAAATTTTTTTAGACTCCCCGCATTTTGGACAAACGTAAAACGGAAAAAAGGGCCAAAAACAACGGAAAACGGAAAAATTTTTAAATAAAATAAAAAAATTTTTTTTTTTTAAATAATTTATTTAATAAATTTTTTTTTTTGAAATATTAACAATAATTATTTTTAAAAATTTTGGAGGATGTCTTTTTTTCAGCAACGTTCTAAATCTATTTTAAGCTTTTGGGTGGGGGGGGGAGGGGTCGGCGGTGCCGATAGGCGCCGCCGGAGAATATTTTGAAATTTTTACTTAATTTGCTAAGAGATTTTCAACAAAAATTTAAAAAATCGGCACTTTTTTTGAAGTTTTTAGGAAAGGTAAGCGGCGGAACCGATAGGCGCCGCCGAGAATTTTTTTAAAAAACTTAACAAGATTTGTTAATAAAATCGCTCCAAAAATGAAAATTCAAAACAAAATCCCCCTGTTTTTTGATTTCGTCCAACAAAAAATGAATAAAAGCTTGTGAATTGTCATCTAAAATGTTTGTTTCTAAATTGGAAAAAGGTAAAAAGAATTTTTTAAATTGTTTAATAAACTAGTAGGAGTCTAGGTAAATTGCTCCCCGACCATTTTTGGAAAATTCCTCTCGGAAAGTTGCTCTCAGCGGAAAATTGCTCTCCGTGAAAAAAGAGAAAATTGCTCTCGGAAAATTTCTCTCCACCTGGAAAATTGCTCTCCGTGGGAAAAAATAAAATACTGGGGGGGGGGGGGTTGAACCCCGATTTTGTAAATGATTCTTATAACATTCGGTGAGTGTCTATGCACCTACGCCAAATCTTGCAAAAAACGGACATAGGATAGAGAACATTAAATTAATGGAATCGTGTCGATAAACAGCATTTTGAGTTTTTTTCTTCAGTAGAAAATTGTCACGCACTTCGCTCTGGAAAACTTTTTTTTCCTCTGGCCAATTTTTCTCAAACTTTCACCATCTCTTGAGAACAAAATAAGGAAATGCATAATAGGTCGTTTTGATGTGAAAATAGGTAGTTTTAATGAGTTATAGTCAAAAACGTTTAAATTCTTTAGACCAATCCAAACTCCACCAAATTTTGGTAGGGGTAAGAAGGAAGCACTAGAGGCACGTCTGCAAAATTTCGTCACGAAATATAAGCATTAGCCTGTGTTATAAGCTTTCGAAAATCGAAAGGAAATTCAATGGTGGGGATATAATGTCTGACCACACGCTGTCTGCCACTCGGTTTTTTCGTCGTTTAAACAATGAATTTCCGTTAGTATCGAAACGATTTGTCTGTATGTATGTAATATCTCTAACTACAGGCAATGTCCGCCATTTGGCATAGGTGGTTCATTTATCAGGGGTTTCCTGATTTTACCCTGATTTTTTGGGTTTTGCCGATGGTCACCCTGGTCAGGGCCCAATTCCTAATCATTGTCCCAAAGTTTCAACATCGGTTGCAATCCTTAATTTGTGATTCCGGGCCTTTGAAACCGGAAATTGAACCCAATTTCTAATTCTTAATCCGGGATGCGCGGATTGGTTTAACCATCAATTTCCTATTTTCCTTTACTTACACAAGTGAATTAATGGTCCACTTGTTCATCTTTGACGGTCAGAAGTTGGAGGTGTTGGAGCAGTATTCGGATGATTGGCAAGAGATTCTCAATGTCTAATTTGAATAGCATAAAGAGGGCATTTAAATTCAAAATCAATGCGCCACCCCCTCCCTTTTTCTAATACAAATGATGGAAATGTTTAAAATGAATGAAATGGGGGGGGGGGTCATCAGCGCTAATCGTCACTGATTATCTGACTGATGGCTGGCTGTTGGAGCGTCCGTCCGGTGGATGGACAGAAATGCGTTGGGTGACGCATAAATCGTTCGTTTCGTCCCAAACCCATCGTCAGGGAATGATAAAAACGAAAAAAGTAAAATCGTAATTAAAATCCACAATTTGCATCCGGAGATTTGATGATTAATACACCTAGGTATGTGGAGGATGTGAAATTTACCAAGCTTCCGGCAACAGGAAGGCTATTATGAGTTCTAAAATTAAATTGAAAAATTAAATAACTAAAAACATCTGTCCATTCAAGAACATTTCAAAAAATTTCGAGATCCGCCAAATTTTACCACTATGTTAATTTTTGAAAAGTTCAAAAGTCAAGGATGTTAATCGAATTGCCCATAGAGAATTAAAAATTAAAATTGAGTTTGCTCATTTTTTAAAGTACAGCAAGCGAAAGCAAAATAAAATACAGTACATTTTTATTAGAGATTGGACCGATCGAGATTCTCGATCGAAATCTCGGTAAATCTCGACGAGATTTTTTCGAGAAAAATTTTGGCTCGACCGAGATTTTTCGAGATTCGAGATTTTTCGAGATTCTCGATCGAAATCTCGATCGAAAAAAAATTGATCTGTTTTTTTTTTAATTTTGAGAATTCAACAAGTTATAGTCAAAAATTTTCACTGATAACTTCCAAAATTTAAGAAGTGTTGGCCGAATTTCGTTAAATTTGAAGCAATTTGAAATTACAAAATTCCCTTTCACTTTCGAGCTCTTTAAAGACGATTAATCGGATTTAAAAATGCTTGCCTAGTGAAGACATTGCTGAAATTTTTATTAAAATTAAAAAAATGCTGAAATTTTTATTTAAAAAAATGCTGAGATTTTTATTAAAAAAAAAAATTTATGAACAGATTTTCTTCAACCCCAACCCACGACCCCGACAATTTGGTCGTCCCCGACCCCCGACATTTTGAGAGATGGGGGCGCGAACATGAAAAATGCAAACAATTTCTGAGTTTTGAAAACAAATTGCAATATTAAAATCTCGAAAAATCTCGTTAAATTTTTCGAGATTTTTCGAGATTCGAGATTTATCGAGATTCTCGATCGAAATCTCGATCGAAGAAATTTTTTCGAGATTTATCGAGAATCTCGATCGAAATCTCGATCGATCCCTAAGTCCGTTCTCTAATTTTTATACATAATTAAATATTTCAAAATTCAGTCACCGATGCATTGGTGCGCAAAGAACAACAATTTCCTGTCCATTTGGGCACAACAATGACCGTGTTTTGGCCAGAATAAAATTAAATCAAAAGAAACCTTACACAAAAAATATCCAAAATCCCGCATTCCGTACCCAAAAATTTTCAGAATCCAGCATTCCAGACTCAAAATGTCCGGAAATCAGGGATCCGGTTAATCTCTGAAATATATATACCTGCTTATTTTTGTAACAATTTTTCGGTTGAATATTTTTTAATGAATTTGGCAAAGAAAACTTTTTAAGAAGAATTTGCTCTAACACTTAATTTAGTAATAAAAAAATATCTTTTATACTAAAAAAAGCGTCAAATTATTTGAGATATTATCTCGGCAAAGCCATCAGCGGGGTGTTTTTTTGTGCATTGGCAGTGTAAATAGCATCGCTTACATCATTCATTCATTCATTCATTCATTCATAGCTTTTTGAATTTACGCTCCGATCATCAAAAAGTGTGTGATCGATTAATTCAAAAATTTTATTTCCTAAATTGGGCGTTCGGTTCATTTGAAATTCAGAATATTCGTTTATCCGAATCCGACACCCAAACTAGAAGAAAAACTGCGCCACTAAATACCGCTTCTATTCCATCCGATTTGACACGGATCTTCGGGCACTTCGGGTATTTGAGAATTTTTAATAAAATTTGATGCCCTTTTTGCAGTGCCAATCACTCAAAACAAAATGGCACCGGCACCGAGTCAAATGGCATCTTCTGCTGATTTGACCCTCAACTTGGCCACTGTATTTGTTGTTCTGTTAACCCAGACCGTCCAATTCTGCAGTTGCCAACCGAATAAATCGCCTTTGTCTTCTCTAACGTCATCGGATGACGGTCCAATAATTTCTTAAAACAGACAATGTGCCATGAATAATAAGAATTTAAATTCCAGGGTTTAACGCCAAAGAATTGTGCCGTGCCATTGAGGGCACTGAGTTCCACGAGCAGTGCCTGCACTCGGAGGTGGTCAAACAGAAGGGCTTCATCCCCCGGCATTTGCGTCCGCCATGGCTGAACTCCTCGCTGTTTGAGGACAATCAATTGCCGGAGGAAAAAGCGTTGGCCAACGGATGTTACGGCTGTTACAAGGGCTCAACGGCAAGCAACGGCGTCAACCCAGACGAGGAGTACTGTGCGTGTGCGGTATAAATTTTGTGCTATTGCGAGCAAGAAATAAAAAATAATTTGTAATCATTTTTTAATTTTGTTAATTAGTTATGAAACGCCAATTTTACAAAAAATAAAATAATAAAAATTATATTTAAAATAATGCCAACAAATTTTAAAGGCTATAACCTTTTTTCAAATTCAACCAAATTACCCAACAAAAGCACCCAGTTGAAAGCTCGACGTAAAGCTATTGTTAAGCCAAAGCTAAACAATTAGTCATTTTGTTTGTTTGATTTGATTGAGTTTAAAAGTTGAAGCCTTTCAAAATTTGCTGACACTAAAAATCTTTGCAAAAAAAAAGATTGATTTAAGTATAAAAATGGAACTCCAAATAAAAAGTTTGGCAAAATTTTTGGCACTTTCAACTCGGACGGCTCAACTTGTCTTCAGGATTTCCACAAAATGGCATTGGTTAAATAAAATTGAATTTTTTAATTTTAATTTGTTTCCCGTAGATGCCAACTTGCGGAAATGAATATTACGACTATGTGAAGCATTGTGCCATGGCCTGATCTTTTTTAATAAATTTACGATCAAATTTTTTTTCAGGTCCATTTCTACAAAAATAAGCCTGAAACGGAGCCGGATGACTACAAAGATCGTAAATTAATAATAAAAATGATTAATTTAATATTTAAAAAATATATAAATATAATTATTTAAGGCACGCTCGTGCTTCTTGATGGGTGCATTACGGGTGCAAGCCATAATTACACGGCAAATGTCAAAATTCAGTTTTCGAAGACGCGAAATATTTGTTATGGAGAAAACATAACAGTTTTTGAGAACACGTGAGTTACCTTTAGTTATATTTTTTTGCAAAATTAATTAAAAATGCCATCCCTAGACATCGGCGCCGCTTCAACGTTCACATTCCCTTTGGAGTTCAGACATTGGGGCTGTCGCAGCCGTTGGCATCAACTTTTCGAACTCTGGGAACGCCCCTATTATGATTATATAATGATCATCATAAGCGGCGAGTGCGTTCAAAATTTAAATTTTACGCACAAAAACATTTTACTTTTCAAGTTTTGGCACAAAAAGCTTCAGTCTGCCGCAGCTCACAAGCTTCAGGGTTAGTAATGATTATAGCTGGGGTTTATTTTGACTAAAACCCCCCAAAAAATGCAAAATATTGATTAAAAATGTGCTAAAACGGACCAAATCCACGTGAAACCCTTCAAAATATGTCAATCTATCTTTATTATTTTCCTTTTACAATTGTAAATGTAATTTTAGGGTTGGTTTTTTGTTTTATTGCATCTTTAAAAATTTTCGGAAAACAAAAAAACCATGAATGTCCCAGCATTAGTGTATAAATGATGGACGATCAATGGGGGAAGCTTCTCAATTAAATTTTATTGAATTTGATACAAATTTATGCAAAATGATTAAATTTTGCACTAATCATTTATTTGCTGCAGGGCCGCGTGCAGGAAATGCGCGGGCTGCATTTGGACCTTCGAGAAGAAGTTGCCGCCGTTCAGTGGCGCGACCAATTTGGTGCTTATGATTATGTCCAACGTAATGACCTTTGCTGGCAACCGACCGACTTGAAGCTCATCAATGATTATGGGATGCCCAATCCGGAACTTATGTACCCGCACTTTGTCACGAAATGTAAGCTCGCGCGTTCACAAGAATTTATTGGCACTTTTCGAGTCACACATATTTTTTGGTCATTAAAATTAGCGCAGAGAGCGGGGTCGGCATTTTGATAAGAAAATCAGGATCCGGATTGACTTTTTTAGTCGATATCGGTATTTAAACAACAATCACGATTGAATTGGCCAGAAAAATCCGGGAAAACCAAAACGGAATAACCCTCATAGTCGGGATCCCTTATACTTTGAATTATAATTAAAAAACCGTTTTATCATTTGTTAATTGCTTTATTAGCCATTGGCCACGTGAATTTTTCTGTGGACATAATGAAGATGTTCTACCAACACAATAAAAAGAATGCGGTTCAGTCGCCCCTTTCGGCGGCCATTGCACTGGCCATGGCTTACATTGGTGCACGAGGCCAAACAGCGGTTGAACTTGGCAAAGTGTTGGCGGCTGGCGGTATTTTGAGCATTTGAATTTAACAAACAAAGCGTTTTTGCCGTGCCAGATTCGTCCGGCCCGTCGTTGCGCGACAATTACGGCAAATTCTTGCAAGAAATTGGGTCAACACAAACGGACGCTAATTTCAAGCTGAAGATTTCCAAAAAATTATATTTGTCGAACTCTGTCAAAGTTTTGGATGAGTTCAAATTGGCCATCAGAACGCATTTTGGGGAGGACAGTTTCGAGTCGATTGATTTTGGCCAACAAATCGAAGTTGCCGATGTAAACACAAATAATTATATGAATTGAATTATTTAAGCATCAATTATTTTAACAAAATATTTCAATTTTTACAGAAAATCAATGCCTTTCTTGACAAAGCATCGCCGGGGGGCAAAAGCATTGAATCGATTGTACCGCAATCTCTGAACCCGTCGGACACAAAGCAAAACTATTTAAACTAAAAAAATGTGCTTTTATAAATCCATTTTTTGTTAGGTTGGTGCTCGTCAGTGCAATTCATTTTGAAGCAAAATGGCTTCGACAGTTCAATCCACAGTATAACGAAAAGAAAAGATTCTATTCGATAAATGGCCAGGAACCCGAAGTATTCTTTTTATATTTAAATTGAAATAAATGAAAAAAGCAAAATTTCCTGTTAAATTATTGAACATTTTTGCCTATAAATAATCTTTCTTTAGATGGATATGATGACTCAAACAGGCCAATTCATGCACATGGAGACGGAAGATGTATGTGCAGAAGAAAATAATTGTGCCATTTAAACCAAAAAATAAATAAACAAAAAATTCAGTTTGAGCTGCTCGGTGTGCCATTTGTTGGCGAAAAAGCGCATTTTGTCTTTCTGTTGCCGAAGCCTAAGCGGCACTGGGATTATGTTTTCCAAAAGTTTAACGGCGGAAATTTGGTGGAATTTCTCAAAAAGTCGACAATGAAAGAGCTCAAGGTGGAATTTGTTCCGGGCCCCTCGGGGGCAGGAAAGTCGGGAGTCGGGGTTGGCCATGTCGGGGATCGGGTCGGGGGGGGGGGGGGGGGTCGGGGTTGGCCATGTTGGGGATCGTGGTCGGCGGCGTCCAATTTTCGGGGTCGAGCGAGGATGGAGAAAATTTGAAAATTTTAATAATAAAAATTTTAGCTATGCCCTCAGTGGGCAAGCATAAAATTAATTTAAATAATAAAAAATCACTGCAATTTCTCGACATTTTAGGTCATTTTGCCAAAGTTCAAAATTGTATCATTGCATCAAAATTTGGATGAAACATTGCTGTCGCTTGGCATCAAACGCGCATTCCGTCCAAGCAAGGCCGACTTTTCGGGCATAAATCGCAACAATTTGTCATACACTTTGTACATCAACAAAGTGATTCAGAAAGCGCATTTTTCGGTACTTAATAAATTAGAGCGACTTCTTTTGTGTTAAAAGCCGGGTGGGGTCAACTTGGCACCAGGGTGCCGCGGGTGACCGAAACCCGAGAGCCGAAACACGGTCTTTTTCTCAACCAGAAACCCGACCCAAGGTTTTTTGGGTCGACCCGACCCGAGATCCGGGTTTTGAGGGTCGGGGGAGTCGGCGGTGCCCAAAGGCGCCGCCGAGAAAATTTTGAATTTTTGACTTAATTTGTTAAGGAAATTGGTCCAAAAACTGCAGAATTTTGCCCAATTTTTCGTTAAGGAGAGGGGCTGAATAATATTAAGTAAAGAGTTCGCTTCGAAATTTTATAAAATAAAAACAATATAGATAAGAATGTTAAGCCAAAATCAGAACAACATTTTTGAGATTCGACCTGGACAAAATGTTGTTTTGCCCTATTATTTACCAATTTATGATTTTACCTATTAATTTTGATTTTTGGCTAATATTTTGAAGAAAAAAATTTTAACCCGAAGACCCGAAACCCGATGAGCCGAAACCCGGCTTTTTTCTCGACCCGTAAAACCCGCGGCAACCCTGCTTGGCACCAAAAATTTAAATCTTTGGGGTAAACTTAGCGCCAAATTAATTTAAAAACTTACAGATCGATGAGTACGGCACAGCGGCGTCTCCTTCGGAGTCGAAGAGTATTGGCAGCTCTTTCGGGTTGCCGCAACTTTCCTTTGCCCGAACCTTCCAACCCGACAGTCCGTTCGCTTTTTTCGTCACCCTCCACAAAAAGCACGTCATATTCAGCGGCGTTTTCACTGGCGAACAATGAGAAGGAAGCAAAAAAAATGATTTTTGTATTTGGCAATCGATTTAAACACATTTTTAATGTTTGAATTTCGAATTAAAACCAAATTAAATAAAAGTTTTCAAAATTTACATTAAATTTTTTTACCTGAAATAGTAAATCATTTAGAAATTGTTTTCCTTGCCAAAAAGTTCACACAAATTTAAAAAAAATTGAATATATTACTATTTTTCCGTCCGGATTAAGCTTAGGTTGGCTTAGGCCTAGGCCTAATAAGGAAACCCAGTTTCTGGATTTTATCAAACACTAAAAAATTTAATTTTCCGGCAACACATATTGTTGATCTTGTTCGACGTCATTGTCATCATAATTCTTTTTTTTAAGATTCTGCTTTACTTTTAGGGAGGGTTGGGGTCGGCGGTGCCGATAGGATCCGCCGGAGAAATTTTTGCAAAAATTGGCAATCTTTCTTGAAGCAAAAAGTGTTTGCATTCAAGTGGGTTAGAACTAGGGTTGTGCACGGTCGGTCCCGGCTCTGTTAATTGTTTTTTTTCAACATTCTCTGAACTATACGGTGTGTAAACAATTCAAAAAGTTTTTTAAATTCGTTTTTTTAATTTAGATACTATTCACAAGTTTGATTTGACGAATTCACTCAATATTTAAAATAAAAAACTTTGTTCTTGAGTGACCCCGTTGTAATTATTTTTTATCATTTTCGGAGCATCTATAGTGGACGAAACAAATAATTAGAATTCAATTTTTTCTTTATAAAATTGGTAATTATTGGACCAATTTTCATAACAAATTTGTTAAATCTCAAAAAAAAAAATTTCCCCGGACCTTTATCACTCTTAAGAAGCTTCAAAAAATTGCCGGATTTTTAATTTGTGGTTGCAAATCAGTTAACAAAGTGAGTCAAAATTCAAAAATTCTCGGCGGCGCCTATCGGCACCGCCGACCCCCCTGCCTCAAAAGCTTAAAATAGGCCTATAAAAAAGGCCACTGGCGGAACCGTAGCCAGAAAAAACTTTACGGGGGGCAGAAATTTGCGGATTTTCGAATTTTTCAAGAATAAAATTTTTGCGAATTCTGTTTCGCTTCTACTGGAGGGGGGACCTGAAAAAACAGGGAAATCCCGTCCCGGTACCGGTCCCGATCAACTCTAATTAAATGTAAAATTAAAATGTAATAATTGTTTAGGGCGCAAAGCCACTGAATCTTGGCATTCCAATTGTCAGACAGGTGATGAAATATTGTAGAACAAAATAACAAACTTAGCAAAACAAATTAAAGGCAAATATCAGTAATTTTACACAAAGAATAAACCATTGTAGAAGCTTAAAAGAGACGCAACTCGCGAGACGCAACTGACCCCTACTCCCAAGACTACTGCTGTGCCTTGACCAAAAATTGTACTCCAGTCACAAATGTGAGCGCAGGACTGAATTGTTCATCGCCGAAAAGGGAGTTGAGCGCGGGAATCAATATCACCCAGGGTTTCCAGAAGAAAATTTTTAAAAGCCTCATTTGGCAGGCAAAAAAGCCTCATTTGGGACCAAAAAACCTCATTTTGCTAAAATCATGTTTTTTTGCGCGCGTTCCAAATACTTTTTTTAGTGGGGGGGGGGGGTGGTCGGCGGTTCCGATAGGCGCCGCCGAGAAAATTTTTCGCATTTTTTACTCGATTTGTTAAAAGATTGCAACTAAATTTGCAGAAGATGTGATGCTTTTTTGCTTTAAAAAAAAATTGACAACGAGTTTTTTTATTAAGAAAATTTCCAATTATTTCAAACCGGAACACGCAAAAATACACAGAAAACAACGGAAAAACATTAAGCCAAATATTCAAATTAGAAGATTTGCATTCTACCAGTGAAATTCTCAAAAAAAACGCACTAAAATCCTCAAAACACACAAAAAGTCTCAAAAAACCTCATCAAACTCCAAAAAACCACAAAATGAGGCTAAACCTCATTTTAAAAAATTAGCCTCATCGGACTATCAAAAAACCACAAAATGAGGCTAAAACCTCAGATCTGGGAACCCTGATATCACCACATTTCTCCGATTTGTCTACCGTTTTGGTGCCAGCTGTCATTTTTTGCCTCATGGCCCTTCTTCCCGGGATAGGCATTTTTAAAATGAAATCCCGCGCAACAAAAAAAAAAAAAATTTTTGAAAAAAATTCATCACATCTTTATGATAGGCTTCAATTTTCTTAACGAAGATTGCCAATTTTTGTAAAAATTTCCCCGTGCGGCGCCTGTCGGCACCGCCGGACACCCTACACTCTTACGTAAACCAATTTTTTCCGTAAAATTTTCGGAAATTCCAAAGCAAAAATTTATCTTGACTAATTTCTGTAGTTTTTATCCCGTGTTCATAACTTTCATATTGTTATCGCCAAAAAATTTCACATTCATGCATTAACGACCAAGTGCAGTTGAATGATATGAATTTGTTAAATTTCAAGAGTTACAATTCCACACTTTCCCCATAGAAAATACAATAAATGAACAATAAAAATAGAATATAAATTTAAAATAATATTAATTGTTAGAAAGATGATAATAAAAGGAAAATATTAAAATTATTACATTGAATGATTGGGTAGACTCGCTGAAAAAGTGGTTTAATTAGTAACAAAATGTTTTAAGAATCTGAATCCCTAATTAGTAGGTAGTTTCAAATGTGGGGGTAATGTTTTTTGATAAAATCATTTTTGGAAATTCAAGCGACAGACAAAAATGAGTTTTTGCTAAGAATTCTGTACTAAATTCTCGCAAAAAATGCGGCCTGCAAGGTGTACTTTACCCGAAACCCGAAGCTCGAAGTTCGAAGCTCAAAATACCCGAAGTTTCGCGAAGCTCGAAGCCGAAGTTTCGTCCATCCCTGATTCGGACGGGGGGGGCTTCGTATGCAAAATGTACAGTAAGAACCAAACTATACGCGTCATGTCCGATACAGCATTTGTTGACATCCTCTGAAATTTGAGTTTAAAATTCGGGTTTAAAGTTTAAACCCCTACAGATACGTTTCCAGGGAAGACAGAACACCACCACCTCAGCCCAAGTCACAAGCTTAAAAATTAAAAAAATGTTGCAAAATTGATACCAACAAACAAACATGCGAAGGAATGGCCAGCCACTTAGGGTCGTACGGGCCACATTCCCACTTTTTATGAAATGGCAATTGTATCGGAGGCAATCCTAACACTGCAGCGCCACATCCCCCACGTCAAGTAACGCATTGGCTGCATTAACGACCTGTATTTTTTATTCAAGTTTTAACTGACATTTTTCAAAGCTTTCAAGCTAAGAATTCTGTACTAAATTCTCGTAAATACGCAAATTTAGCCGATTTGTGGAAGCAATAATTCTTGTTAAAAAAAGTTTCAATTACTTCTATGATCAGTCATGGTGCAAACTACCTATGTCAAATCTTGCAAAAAACGGACATAGGATAGAGAACATTAAATTAATGGAATCGTGTCGATAAACAGCATGTCTTCAGTAAAAAAATCGTCACGCACTTCGATACTCATAACTTTTGTTTTATACTTCAGATCCATTTCAAACTTCCACCATCCCTAGAAAACAAAATAAGGAATAGATTTTATCTACTTTGAAATGGTATCTATCATTGGATATTTGTATATAGTCAAAAAGGTTCAAATTTTTCAGACCAAATTAAATTATCCAAACTCCACCAAATTTTGGTAGGGGTAAGAAAGGAGCACTAGAGCCACGTGTGAAAAATTTCGTAACGAAATATAATACCGAAAGGAAATTCAATGGTGTGGATATTTTAAAGCCCTTTACGAGGCTTTGCTCAAAATGAATAAAAGTGCGCCGGAGTTTTTTTGGCTGCAACACCTGAAAAATGCTACAGTAAGAACCAAACAACTCTTTGTTTATACGCGTCATGTCCGATACAGCATTTGTTGACATCCTCTGAAATTTGAGTTTAACATTCGTACAGATACGTTTCCAGGGAAGACAGAACACCACCACCTCAGCCCAAGTCACAAGCTTAAAAATTAAAAATGTTGCAAAATTGATACCAACAAACAAACATGCGAAGGAATGGCCACCCACTTAGGGTCGTCAGGGCCACATTCCCACTTTTATGAAATGGCAATTGTATCGGAGACAATCCAAACACCGCAGCGCCACATCCCCCACCTCTAGTACCGCATCGGCTGCATTAACGACCTGTATTTTTTATTCAAGTTTTAAACTGACATTTTTCAAAGCTTTCAAGCTAAGAATTCTGTACTAAATTCTCGCCAAAAAAATGCGGCCTTCAAGGGTGTACTTTACCCGAATTTCTGATTGTGCCGGAGTTGAGACGTAAGGAATGGCTTTCCCTGGACATCACCAATATAGTGTCGGAAATTTTGCGATTGAGTCAAGGCAAGTCGTATTTCGGTATAATTTGAACGGCTCATTCAGCCTTGGGAGATGCCGTTTTCGACATCAAAGGTAAAGAGTTTATGGTGACAATTAACGGTTTAGGTCACGATTTTTATTATTTAAAAAAATTTTACAGATTTTGGTCCGATTGAAAAAGGACTTTCAAACGGCGCTGCATTTGGGAGCATTTGTGAAAGATTTCGATGGAATGGCATTTCGTATTCTGGCACTGGACCATCACTCATCCATCGGTCAAGATGGCACTGTATTGTGCAGGAAAAGGGTCCGAATTCTTTCTTACATTAAGGGGTAATGATGTCTTTTCGGATTCCCAGTTAAAATTCATCGGAGGAACCGGAATGATGGGCCGGGATTGTCCGGCGGTGAAGTGGCCGGCGGGATCCCCCGCCCTTCGACTGCTAACCAAAACAGAGAAAAAGGGTTTCTAATCACCAGGTAACTCACGTGCTCTCAAAAAACTCTTATATTTTCTCCATAACAAATATTTCTCGTCTTCGAAAACTGAATTATGACATTTGCCGTGCAATTGTGGCTTGCACCCGTAATGCACCCATCGAGAAGCACGAGCGTGCCTTAAATAATTATATTAAATTAGCATTTATTATTATTTTACGCTCTTTGAAGTCATCCGGCTCCGTTTCAGGCTCGTTTTTGTAGAAATTGATTAAAAAGGACATGCCATGGCACAGTGCTTCACTTAGTCGTATAAGACCCCGTTTTGCATCCGCCTGATCGATCAGGCGTATGCAAAACGAGGCCTTTGGTCTGCGCTAAGTAATTGGTACCCCGGGCTATTCCCTGGGTTTAAATTTATATTGTGCATTATAAGTGTTTTTTATTTAAATTTACGGTACTTTTCGGTTTTGGGCAAACACCTCAAAATTTTAAAAAAGGTCAACAAAGGGCTCGCTGAAGGCACGATTTTTGTACCATTCCCATTGCATAAATTAGCGGAGCGATAAAAGACCTCCCCTTTTCGATCTTCAAAAGCTCGGAACAAAAAACAGCACACTCCTATTGTGCGAGTTCATTTGGCGCGAGGATTGCAAAAGACGCTCTGTGGACCCATTTGAAGAAATTTTGCTTCAGACCTTTTTCTCAACTTTGAAAAAAAATGTTTTAATTTTTTTTACAAAAACATAGATGTCGAAATCTTAGATTAGATGATGTCTTATGATAAATCTGACGTCATATTCGTGATCAGCTACCTCAATAACCTCCGAATGCACTTAAAAAGTTGCATAAAACCTTCAAATTCCGCTCATAAATGCTTTTTTCTTACTAAAAAGCGAATCGTCCCAAAAAAAGCGAATGGTCCCAAAAAAAGCGAATCGGCTCAAAAGCGAATAGGGGTCCGTTCGCTGCGTTTATGCCCCCAAAATTGCGGCGTGCGCTAAAATCCTTCAGCGAGCCCTTTGTTGACCTTTTTTAAATTTTTGAGATGTAGGCCCAAAACCGAAAAGTACCAAATTTACTTACCTACATATTCGTAAGCTAATCCCAACTTTCATTCCATAATATCTAAGTCCATTTTAGAAACTAAATTATAAAAATGCTTGAAAATTGCCCAAAATTTTTCAATTAAATAATATTGTAAATAACTTTTTTTAAGCGTTACATATCCTTGCCTTTCAAAATTTTCTTGTTTAAAAATTTAAATTACAAAGGAGAACTAATTGCAAAGATAGAGGAGTATCAGCAGAACATCCATGCGAAGATGGAGGAGTATCAGCAGAACATCCATGCGAAGATGGATGAGTATCAGCAGAACATCCATGCAAAGATGGAGGAGTATCAAAAACAACAGCAATAACGAAAAAACACGAAACGCCCAAATTATCGATATTCAAAAATTTTATCTCCCAAATTTGGCGTTGTCGGTTTTTTGAAATTTCAATAGTGAACCGCGCATTTTCGGTTAACCGAATCCGAACCCAAACTAGAAGAAATAGCGCCACTAAATACCGGTTCTATATCGTCCGAATTGGCCCGGATCTTTGGGCACTTAGGGTATTTGAGAATTTTTGATAAAATTTGATGACCTTTTTGCAGTGCCAATCACTCAAAACAAAATGGCACCGGCACCGAGTCAAATGGTATTTTCAGCTGATTTGGCCCTGTTCAACTTGGCCACTGTATTGGTTGTTCTGCTAATCCAGACCGTAACCGTATAAATTGCCGTTGTCTTCTCCAACGTCATCTGATGACGGTCCAATAATTTCTTAAAACAGACAATTCGCCCAAAAATTAAATTTTTCAAAAAAGTCTCGGTCTCGAGTCTCGACTCAAGAAATTTCTCGGGTTTTTTGGGTATCGATCTCGGTCTCGAGTCTCGGGGTCAAGGAATGAATAAATGAATGAATGTCAGCAAAGAAATAAATGATTAACATATTTCACTTGACCAAACACTCTGTTTGCATTCAGTGAACAAAAAATGAGCCTGGGGCCCTTTGCTCGTCTTCGGGTTAACGCCCTTAATAACGCCCTTAACCCGGGTTAACGCTTAACCCGGGTTTATTTAACCCGGGTTAAGAACCCAAAGACGAGCAAACCAATTTTTCCCTCGTTAACCCGGGTTAAGGGCGTTAACCTCAAGACGAGCAAAGGGCAAAGGGCCCCTGATCGTCGTCGCCAATCCATTTACTTTTTCTTTTTCTTTTTACGGCAGATGAGTTAGAGGGCGCGCCAACATAATGTCGAAGTCGAAGCCACGAAATGTCGAAAAAAAATTGTTTTCAAAGTCGATAAAAAGTTTTTGTTAGGCGTATATAACGGCGTAGAATCCGAATCTGACCTCCATCTTGACCAATTCTAAATCCCGGATCCGAATTGATGCTCTTTTGTCCGGCGAATTTAACCTAAGAAATTCCAACTGTAGCTTTGTGTCTGTTTCGTTGTGCACAACCGAGACGCCTTAGCAAGCTTTTGGGTTAAAAGCGTAAATATATCAACCCAAAAATGTATATTATCGAAATTTTAATATTCCCACCGATTCTTTGATCCAAAATTTACAAAATAGCTTTAGCATTTAATGCATTTTCTGGTTTTTTAAAAATAAAATGTTATTTACTGATTTATTTTCGAGTTTGACGAAAGAAAATACGTGAGAGGCTTTTTAATGGCACTTATGCTGTAAATTCTGTAACCAAACTGCGTTTGACCGAGAAAAAAAAATGCAATTGTGAAAGCTGCGCATGTGCAAAGAAAGTTGAATATTTTTTAATGAATTAATGAATATTTGGCAAACAAAACTTTTTAAGAATATTGAGCTCTAAACTTAATTTAGAAAGAAAAAATCTTTTATCCTAAAAAAGTGTCAAATTATTTAAGATATTATCTCGGCAAAGCCATCAGGGCTGTGTCGAAATTTCGATTTTCGATTTTCGAATTTCGATTTTCGACGTTTTTTTCCTTTCGATTTTCGATTTCGACAAAAATGGGCTGTTTTTCGAAAATAATTTCGAAAGTCGGAGGTCCAGGTTTTTAAATTTTTGGCAAGGATGGGCAGTGGTCTTGCCAACTTTTTGACAAACTTTCAATCTTTTTTACATGCGTCCAACAGGTAAATTTATAGCTCAGTGGTTGTCTTTACGATTTTGTCTTTTGGGTTCGAACCCGCTACAGTGCGATCACTTTTTTAACCTTTCTTCGGCCTTCACATTCTATCCCCCATTAACGGAACATTTTTAATGATTTTCAATTATTTTTAAATTAAAATACTTACAAAAAAAGACCGCCGTACATTCTCCACTCTTATGTAAAAATGTTTTCCCCGAAATTACGAAGAAAAAAGCTCAATTTTGCGAAAATTTTGGTGAAATTGCTTAACAAAACCCCCAAATTTCTCCCAGCGGCGCCTATCGGCACCGACGGGCCGCCACTGAAAGCATAAAGTCGACCAATTCATTGTGGTTTTTGGATCATTTTTCTTAACAAATTGAGTCAAAAAATCAAAATTTTCTCGGCGGCGCCTATCGGCACCGCCGACACCCCACCCTCATAAAAGCTTAAAATGGGCATATGAAGGCCTCTGAAATAAAAAATGCATCCTTCAAAAATTTAAAAATGAACAAGTGAATATTTCAAAAAATATTTATTAAATAAATTATTTTAAAAAAATTTTTTCTAATCACATAAAAAAAATTTTCGATTTTGTTTCGATTTTCGAATTTCGATTTTCGACGTTTTTTTCCTTTCGATTTTCGATTTCGAACTTTTCAGTTTCGATTTCGATTTCGACTTTTTTTTTTACTTTCGACACAGCCCTGAAAGCCATCAGCGGGGTGCATCAAATTTGTTTTTTGGTGCATTGGCAGTGAAAATTAACATCGCTTACATCATTTGCAATCATAGCATTTTTTTTGAATTTACGCTCCGCTCCGATCATCAAAAGTGTTGAGATCGATTAATTCAAATTTTATCTCCTAAATTGGGCGTTGTCGGTTCATTTGAAATTTCAGTTGTGAACCGCTCTTTTCGGATAATCGAAACCAAACCCAAACCCGAAGAAAAACTGCGCCACTAAATACTGGTTCTACTTATATATCATCCGATTTGGCCCGGATCTTCGGGCACTTTCGGGTATTTGTGAATTTTTAACAAAATTTGATGCCCTTTTTGCAGTGCCAATCACTCAAAACAAAATGGCACTGGCACCGAGTCAAATGGCATCTTCTGCTGATTTGGCCCTGTTCAACTTTGCCACTGTATTGGTTGTTCTGTTAATCCAGACCGTCCAATTCTGCAGTTGCCAACCGAATGAATTGCCGTTATCTTCTCCAACGTCCAAAGCATCGGATGCCGGTCCAATAATTTCTTAAAACAGACATTGTGCCATCAAGAATAAGGATTTAAATTTCAGGGTTTAACGCCAAGGAATTGTGCCGTGCCATTGAGGGCACTGAGTTCCACGAGCAGTGCCTGCACTCGGAGGTGGTCAAACAGAAGGGCTTCATCCCCCGGCATTTGCGTCCGCCATGGCTGAACTCCTCGCTGTTTGAGGACAATCAATTGCCGGAGGAAAAAGCGTTGGCCAACGGATGTTACGGCTGTTACAAGGGCTCAACGGCAAGCAACGGCGTCAACCCGGACGAGGAGTACTGCGCGTGTGCGGTATAAATTCTGTGATAAATTTGCGATGCAAAAATAAAAAACAATTTGTCATCATTTTTTAATTTTGTTAATTATAATTATGAAACGCCAATTTTTTAGAAAAATTGAAATAATTAAAAATTTATTTAAAATAATGCTAGCAAATTTTAAAGCCTATAACTTTTTTTCAAACTCAACCAAATTACATAACAAAAGCGCCAAATTAAAAGCTCGACGTTTTTAAGCTTTTGTTAAGCCAAGGCTAAATAATTAGCCATTTTGTTTTTTTGATTTGATTGAGTTAAAAAAGTTGAAGCCTTTCAAAAATTTGCTGGCACAAAATCTTTGCCAAAAAAAGATTAATTTAAGTACAAAAATGGAACTCCAAATAAAAAGTTTGGCAAAATTTTTGGCACTTTCAACTCGGACGGCTCAACTTGTCTGCAAGATTTCCACAACATGGCATTGGTAAAATAAATTGATTTTTTTTTAATTTTAATTTGTTTCCCGTAGATGCCAACTTGCGGAAATGAATATTACGACTACGTGAAGCACTGTGCCTTGGCCTGTCCTTTTTTTAATAAACTTAGGAACCAATTTCTTTTTTTCAGGTCCATTTCTACCAAAATGAGCCTGAAACGGAGCCGGATGACTACAAAGATCGTAAAATAATAATAAATGCTTAATTTAATATTAAAATAAAATAATATTTAAGGCACGCTCGTGCTTCTTGATGGGTGCATTACGGGTGCAAGCCATAATTGCACGGCAAATGTCAAAATTCAGTTTTCGAAGACGCGAAATATTTGTTATGGAGAAAACATAACAGTTTTTGAGAACACGTGAGTTACCTGGTGATTAGCAATACTTTTTCTCTGTTTTGGTTAGCATTTGATAGGCGGGGGATACCCCCCCCCCCCAAATTTGGGATCGGGGAGGTCGGTGAATCCCCCGGACGGGGAGTGCGGGGAATCCCCAAAACAAATATTTTACTTTTAGCATTCATTTGAAAGAATCTTCCGGGAAAGGTAGGGTTTGTCTATTAGTTATATTTTTCTTATAAAAATAGATTAAAACAAAAAAATACATTTTAATTAAAGTGCAAAATTAGTTAAAAATGCCATCCCTAGACATCGGCGCCGCTTCAACGTTCACATTCCCTATGGAGTTCAGACATTGGGGTTGTCGCAGCCGTTGGCATCAACTTTTTGAACTCTGGGAACGCCCCTGGTATGACTACATAATGATCATCATAAGCGGCGAGTGCGTTAAAAAAATGTAAATTTTACGCATCAAAAACATTTTGCTTTTCAAGTTTTGGAACAAAAAGCTTCAGTCTGCCGCAGCTCGTAAGCTACAGGGTTAGTAATGATTAGTTGTGGGATAACTATTGACTAAAAAACCTCCAAATTTGACTAAAAACCCCCCAAAATATTGGCTAAAACCCTCAAAAAGTGCCAAAATTTAAAAATGTGTCTAAAACGGACCAAATGCAGTCAATTTGCGCATCAAGACCTTCAAACTTTGTCAATTTAACTATATTTTTCCCTCTTACATTGTAAATGTAATATTTTTCACATCTTTTGTTTTAAAATTTTTTGGAAAATTTCGATTTTTACGGGTTGCATTTTTTCTTTAAGAAAAGGTTCTTTTTTTAAGAGTGCATTTTAACAACAAAAAAAACATGCAAATCTCAGCCCTAGTAGTGTATAAATTGATGGGTGATCAAATGGGAAGCATTCTCAATTAATTTTATTAAATTTTGTTTAAATTTATGCAAAATGATCATTTATTTATTGCAGGGCCGCGTGCAGGAAATGCGCGGGCTGCATTTGGATCTTCGACAAGAAGTTGCCGCCGTTCAGTGGCGCGACCAATTTGGTGCTTATGATTATGTCCAACGTAATTACCTTAGCTGGCAACCGACCGATTTGAAGCTCATCAATGATTATGGGATGCCCAATCCGGAACTTATGTACCCGCACTTTACCATGAAATGTAAGCGCGCGCCGCGTTCACAAGATTATTGGCACTTTTCGAGTCAGACACATTTTGAGTAGAGCGAGGCCGGCAAATTCGATAGAAAATCAGAATCCGGATTGGCTTTTTTAGTCGGTATCGGGACTTAAAGAAAATCATGATTGGCTTGGCCAGAAAAATCCGGGAAAACCCAAATCGGAATAACTTAGGATCCCTTATACTTTGAGTTATAATTAAAATTTACCGTTTTTATCATTTGTTAATTGCTTTATTAGCCATTGGCCACGCGCATTTTTCTGTGGACATAATGAAAATGTTCTACCAACACAATAAAAAGAATGCGGCTGTGTCGCCCCTTTCGGCGGCCATTGCACTGGCCATGGCTTACATTGGTGCACGAGGCCAAACAGCGGTTGAACTTGGCAAAGTGTTGGCGGCTGGCGGTATTTTTGAGCATTTGAATTTGCCAATAAAACAACAAACGAACCATCTTTGCCGTGCCAGATTCGTCCGGACCGTCGTTGCGCGACAATTACGGCAAATTCATGCAAGAAATTGGGTCAACACAAACGGACGCTAATTTCAAGCTGAAGATTTCCAAAAAATTATATTTGTCGAACTCTGTCAAAGTTTTGGATGAGTTCAAATCGGCCATCAGAAAGAATTTTGGGGAGGACAGTTTCGAGTCGATTGATTTTGGCCAACAAATCGAAGTTGCCGATGTAAACACAAATAATTATATGAATTGATTTAACAAAATATTTCAATTTTTACAGAAAATCAATGCCTTTCTTGACAAAGCATCGCCGGGGGGCAAAAGCATTGAATCGATTGTACCGCAATCTCTGAACCCGTCGGACACAAAGCAAAACTATTTAAACTAAAAAATGGTTTTTACAAATCCATTTTTTGTTAGGTTGGTGCTCGTCAGTGCAATTCATTTTCAAGCAAATTGGCTTCGACCGTTCAAGCCGCATACCGAAAAGAAAACATTCCGTTCAATAAATGGCCAGGACCGCGAAGTATTTATTTACTTTGAATATTTAAATTGTAAAATTAAAAAAGAAAAATTAATTGTTAATTCTTGAAAATTTGAAGTTAAAATGCAAATTAATTCCCATTAATAATCTTTCTTTAGATGGATATGATGACTCAAACAGGCCAATTCATGCACATGGAGACGGGAGATGTATGCGCCAAAAGAAAATAAATGTGCCATTTAAACCAAAAAATTCAGTTTGAGCTGCTCGGTGTGCCGTATGTTGGCGAAAAAGCGCATTTTGTCATTATGTTGACTAAGGGGTACACCGATTATGTGTTGCAAACATTTAACGGCGGAAATTTGGTGGCATTTCTCAAAAAGGCTCCAATGAAAGAACTCAAGGTGGGTAGCGAATCCAAGCATAAAACATATATATATATTTTTTAAAATAAACGCCAATCATAAGATTGATGAAGGTCGGGTCGGGGGGGGGGGTATCTTGCCGGGGATTGGGTCGGGGGTTAGAGTCGGGCCAATGTTAATTTAAAGAATAAAAATTTTACTGCAATTTCTTCGCCATTTTAGGTCATTTTGCCAAAGTTCAAAATTGTATCATTGCATCAAAATTTGGAAGAAACATTTCTGTTGCTTGGCATCAAACGCGCATTCCGTCCAAGCAAGGCCGACTTTTCGGGCATAAATCACAACAATTTGTCATACACTTTGTACATCAACAAAGTTATTCAGAAAGCGCATATTTCGGTACGTAATAAATTAGAGCAACTTCTTTTAGTGTTAAAAGCCGGTCTGGGTCAAGTTGGGCTAAGAATTAATCATCGGGGCCAACTTTGCCTTAAGAATTTTAAATCATTGGGGCCACACGGCGTCAAATTTATTTTTAAAAACTCGCAGATCGATGAGTACGGCACAGCGGCGTCTCCTCCAACAGCCGCGGAGCCGAAGAGTATTGGCAACTCTTTCGGGTTGCCACAACTTGACTCAGTCCGAACCTTTCAACCCGACCATCCGTTCGCCTTTTTCGTCACCCTCCACAAAAAGCACGTCATATTCAGCGGCGTTTTCACTGGCGAACAATGAGATGGAGTAAAAAAAATGACTTTTCTATTTGGCAATCGATTTAAATATATTTTTTTAATTATTAATGTTTGAATTTTGAAATTTTTATGCCTTTTCGACTCATTGAATTTTCTTTGAGTGGTTATAGAGATTAACATCGTCAATCTTTTTATGTTCGCCGCTTTATCTCGGGTCGGGTTTCGGATTTTCGGGTTAAAAATTTTTTTCTTCAAAACTATTAGCCAAAAATCAAAATTAATAGGTAAAATCATAAATTGGTAAATAATAGGGCAAAACAACATTTTGTCCATTTGTCCAAGTTTTATGCTGTTAAGGGTTCTCAAAAGGCGCCGCCTTGTCTCAATTTGTTAAGAGATTTGTAACTAAAATTTTAAAATACGGATTTTCTTTTGATTTGGTTTGTTTTATTCCATTGAAATTTTTATGGAAAAATTTCTAAAATTTTTCGTAACAACAAATATCGTTAAAGCTCTAAGGAATTGAGTTGGATGGATAAAGCAGGGGTCCAATTTGTTATTTTATAAAATATAAAATTTATTTCTGCTAAGTCCAGTAGTCCCGGTTTTTTGACCGGGACTAATTTAGTGCCGGTCCCGGTTTTTCCCAAAAGTCCCGGTTCCGTCCTACCCTAATCAGAACATCAGAGATCATCTCATCAAATTGTATGGAAAGAACGCCAGGGGCCGTATGGTAAAGTCGGTGTTTTGTTCCGCACGCCCTCCTCAATTCCTCCTCGTTTTTAAACAAATTTGTTTCTTCTAATAAAGAAATATCAAATAAAGGACGTAGTATATTCCAAATAAAGTACAAATCTTTAAAGAAAGTACTTTGGATATAAAAAATATATATTTTTTAATTTTTCTTATGCACTGCCTCAATTATCAGCATCTTTATCGTTTGTTCCTCCATTTCATGCTTCTTTTGTTTGAGCCTTCTCAACGTCCGCTTACTAAAAGCATTTTTGGAAATTTTGAGTTAGAAATGACCACCGGGAGCCACTCCTGCACCCATCAAAATTATAAAAAATTGAATAAACTTCTAAGGCGGTGGCATTGTTGGGCCGTTTTCTTCACCGGAAATTGTGGCCAAAATGAAGTGGCCGTTGAGGTCCATGTTGTCCGTATTGCTCAAGTCCAACACACCGTCCTCCAGCGTGTCCAGGTCTAACTTCAGGCCACGAATCTAAAACAAAAAATGGATGAAAAATTTACAAAAAAAAAAACTCCCCGATACCCTGAATGGAATTTGATAATTGTTCCAAAATTTTGGACAAAGAATTTGGATGGGAATTTTTGTACTAAACATCCAGGGCTTTTAGATTTGGAATTTTTTCAAAGAAACAACAATTTTTTTGGGTAAATCCAATAAAATACCATAAATTGTTTTTTTTTGCTATAAATTTGAGAATGAAAATCCATGGGACAATGCCTAGATATAAAATAAAATTTATTTTAATAATGAAAAATAATTTGAATATTTCTCAGCCCTTTCTTTCACCTGCATGACGCGGTCATGCATCGTTTGGTCCGTGGTAAAAACATCGATGGTCGGAATCTTGAGGCTGACCTGGGTAGGGGGAAGTTTTCCAATTTTTTATTTGTTTGAAAAGTAATATTTAGAAATATTTAAATTAATTCCAAAATTTTATTTATGTTTTAATTTTCAAAAACAGCAGCGCACATTCTTTTCTTCGCCCGTGCAGTTGTGCGTCACCACCAGACTGATTTCGTACTTGTAGCTAAAAAGTGTTTGGTACATGTGCCATGGCCAATATACATTTTGATGGCTTTAAAATAGGGTTGGCACCCTGACGTTCGGAGAGGGAAAAGCCGAGCTTCAAAGGTAAGAAGAACGGGTCGGGGAATTACAAATTGTCGGGGTCGGGGGTTGTCGGGGAAGGCACTGTCGGGGTCGGGGGTTGTCGGGGAAGGCACTGTCGGGGACCGGGGGTCGGGAATCGAGATCATCAAAATGTATTAAAAATAATTAAAATAATTTTACTCGAGTGGTTCGATCACCAAATTGGTATTGTTTGGCAGCACATCTGCAATGCCAACCATTGGACAAAGGCTGAAAAAAAATTGTCAGTCAGACATTCGAGATTATCCACGATCAGAATCCCGGGATTTCAGCCCCGGGATTTCTATCCAACGACAAAACACAATCATTTTTTTAAACACAGTACGGTATTCATTTTAAATACGGTACAAATCACTCATTCATTCTTTAAAGAAAGCACAGTGACAATTATTTGTCTTTTTAAGAAAGTACCGTACCCAATATTTTTAGTGCATAAAATTTGTTAGTTTATACCGTTCCTTCAACACAACGCCATACACAAAGGATGCCTTGCCTTTGTCCAGTTTAACAGCTGTGTGTCTAAAAGTTCACTTTTTAAATTTGAAAACAAAAAATTTTGTGCCCATTACGTATAGTAATTCAAATAACCCGGGCACACACCGGCTTGTCTTCGCTAAACAATTTTTTTTTTATTAATTTTTTGTTTTTGTTTTATTTCACTGGTTTATAAAGTTGCGCAACACTCAGATTGAGTGCCGATTGCATTCCTGCACTATATTCGCACGAAACGCAGCCGTCCACCAGTAACAGCACCATGTCTGAAAATGTGTGTTAATTAAAAATCCAAAACATTTTTTAAAAATCCAAAAAATTATTAAAATTCTTTTATTTTAATATGAGTTTCTTTTTTAGATTCTTAGCAACAGTAATCAGTAGGGATCGGATTTATATGCTACAAAGACTTGCACAAATCATCAGTCGGGTTTTTGTAACTTTGTTCAAATCATTTTGAATGTTTTGAAATTTTGCACAAAAATACATAACCAAAAGCATTCATTCACCAACCTGAACGCCAACTTGGTGGTCAAGTTTTAAAAATAGGCTATTTGTAAAAAAGTTTTAATGATCCGAAAAAGCCAAATTTTTGCAACAATAAATATATTGCTCTAATCATTGTGCTTAAAATCAAAAACTTTCGATAAGGTTGGACTAAATGACAAAAATTAGCATATTTAATGCTCAAGTGTTTGGAGCATTAAATCCGACCCCTAGTAATCAGAACTCCACACAATCAGAATTATTTTTTAATTTTTTCAGAATTCTGATTCCATGCATACCAAAATTCTGTAGCCTTAGCAGAAATCAGAACACATAATCAAATTTTTGTAAACACATTCTGAATATGCAATAAAAAAATCAGAATTCTTGCTGAAAACTTAATAATACAAGAAAATATCAAAAAAAGTATTCCGCATTCTTATACATAAATCACAATACTCAGAATATCAATAAAAAAAATCAGAATTCTTGATCGAATTCTGAAAACTTAAGAAGGCCAGAGATCGTATTTTGATTCTGGTATTTATAAATTCAGTATTTCTGATTTAACCGCACCCAGAATGTTATAAAATACAAGAAAATATCAAGAAAAGTATTCCGCATTCACTCTGAATATGCAACAAAATATCAGAATTTCATTGTGTACCCACAAAAACTGGCAAACCCAAAAATGTGCCACAAATAATAAATCTAAATTCGGTGAAGCGATGGTTATGCTATGCTAATTTTTACGCCATAAAAAATTGACCCTGCATAAATCCGTATTTGTCGAACTCGACCATGTCCTTAAATATTTGATTCGGCGGCTTTTCCCCTCCGAAAAAGGTCTTGTTTATTCCATTCACTCCATAGAAATTTGCCTGCAAATGAATAATTTGAAAATTCAATTTATTTTTTGCTGTTTTCCCCTGCCTTTGCGCAATAAGCCCATGTGCTGAAAATTGTGAAATTGTTTTTATTGAAACGATTTTTTGAGACTTTACTTGAAATCGGCAGTTGCGCACGTCGGTGAAAGCACCTGTTGTTCACTCAAATAGGTGTTCAAATGTTGGTTCCTCTCTTCTTTAGTTTTCTTCGAAACGTTCAAAAAGTCGACCTGAAATATATTTTTGTTTTTTGTTTAATTTTGATATTATTTGAAAGTCTCGAGTATCGAGTCTCGACTCGAGAAAAGTATCGGGTTTTTTGGGTATCGGTCTCGGTATCGAGTATCGGGGTCAAGTCTCGGTCTCGGTATTGAGTCTCGAGTATCGGGGAATTTTGTGTTTCGTGCAGCACTAGTGGTCTCACCTTTCCGTTGAGTACAATGTCGCTGGCATTTTCCGGTGCTTCAGTAGACGCTTTGGAACGACAAAAAGAAGATTCGTTGTCAAGCCAACCAACTGCTTTGCTTCGGCCAGGGATGTTGGGGACGTAAGTGGCATTTTTCGGTTTCGATTCTGTGCCGTTGCCTTCGACCAGTCCCGGCGAGACAGAATCTTGACAAAATAATTAGTTCTAAATTTGTTAATTAATGCTGCTAAATTATTGAAAAAGGGTTGGAAAGCAATTTATGGAAAAGAAACAAAACCTTAAAAGAAACCAAAAAGCTTTGGAAAGTTTAACCAAAACCCGGTAAGTCGAAAACTAAATGTTCGGAAAGTCTGAAGAAAAAATGTTTGGGTAAGTTTAGCCAAAATTCGAAAAAGTCTGAGGTTAATGGTTCGGAAAAGCAACTGTTTTGGAAAGCATATAATCTCATTTTGTCTCAATACTTTGCTGAAGGTCCTGGTCCTTGCCCACATCATCGCCATGGACCGCGCCACAGAAAATGACGATCAAGAGACTAAAACACTGTTTAATAATCCAACCGGGATCGTGAACTAGTTTAAATTGCCTAATTCTTGACCCGGTCGGCCCAAGTTGACCACAGTGCCTTATTTATTAGGGTTTCCTGATTTTTCAGCTGCTAATCCACATTTTTTGGTTTTTGCCGAAAGTCACCCTGATCGGGACCCAATTTTAATCATTGATCAAGGGTTTCAACATCGGTTGCAATCCTTAATTTATGATTCCGGAGCCCCTTTGAAACCGGAAATCGAAACCAATTTCTAATTCTTAATCCGGAATGTGCGGATTGGTTTCAAACCATCAATTTCCCATTTTCCTTTACTTACACAAGTGAATTAATGGTCCACTTGTTCATCTTTGACGGTCAGAAGTTGGAGGTGTTGGAGCAGTATTCGGATGATTGGCAAGAGATTCTCAATGTCTAATTTGAATAGCATAAAGAGGGCATTTAAATTCAAAATCATTGCGCAACCCCCTCCCTTTTTCTAATACAAATGATGGAAATGTTTAAAATGAATGAAATGGGGGGGGGGGGGGTCATCAGCGCTAATCGTCACTGATTATCTGACTGATGGCTGGCTGTTGGAGCGTCCGTCCGGTGGATGGACAGAAATGCGTTGGGTGACGCATCAATCGTTCATTTCGTCCCAAACCCTTCGCCATGGAATGATAAAACGAAAAAAGTAAAATCGTAATTAAAATCCACAATTTGCATACGGAGATTTGATGATTAATTTAGGTATGTGGGGCATGTGAAATTCTCCCAAGCTTCTGTCCACAAAAATCTTTTATGAGTTCTAAAATTAAATGACAAAGTTAAAAAACTAAAACATCTGCCCATTCGGGAAAATTTCAAAAAAATTTCGAGATCCGCCAGATTTTACCGCTATGTTAATTTTGAAAAAGTTCAAAAGTCAGAGGATGTTAATCAAATTGCCCATAGAGAATTAAAAATTAAAATTGAGTTTGCTCGTCTTTTAAAGTACAGCAAGCGAAAGAGAAATAAAATACAGTACATTTTTATACATACCGTAGGCCGGGCTGCTTTTAACAGCGAATTGTTATTTTTGTCTAATGAAGGACTTAAGATTTCTAGTTTTTTCGTTTTAAGGCAATTTATCAAGCTTCTCGAAATTTTAAGAGTGCCATGGAAATCTCTAAACCAACTAAAAAAGTCCAGATCAGCTTCACCACGGACAACACTGGGTTCTTTATGCGGAAATCCACGTCCGAATTCCCTGGTATAGCCTGGACTCTGGTGGATTTGGACGTAGTTGGGCTCCGTTACCAATTCTGTTTCTAAAGAAATAATGCTTAAAACAAATCATTTATTTTTTTGCAAATTTTAACACCTCATTAAATCGGGCAAACTGCCAAGGCAAAGAAATTTATGCAATTAAAAAAGGGTAAAAAATTTTACAAATGGGTGAAGAGGAAAGATTAAAGCAAAAGGGGTTTTGGGAAGAAAATTTTTGGTAATACAGCAGAACATTGGTCCCACAAAAAAAAAGGTTTAAGAGAGTTAGGCAATTTGGTAAGTAGTCGAGGGTTGTCGAGGGCGCTGATCACGAATATGAGATTGGATTTATCATATGAAATCATCTTTTTGTGGCAGAAAGCGTATGGTTAGACACTATTATATTCCCACCATTGAATATTCTTCCAATTTTCAAAAGCTTGTAACACAGGCCAACGCTTATATTCGGGACAAATTTTGCAGATTTGCTTCTAGTGCTCCCTTTTTACCTCGACCAAAATTTGGTGGAGCTTGGAGAATTTTGAAAAATTGGTTTGAAGAATTTAAACGTACAGTAGACAATCCGACAGTGAGGACAATCCGACAGAAGTGGACAATCGGACAGTGGACAATCCGACAGTGAATGAAAATTAAAAAAAAACTAAAATTGAGATGAGAATGGGGAAAACCATGTCCATTTGAATGGCGCGGGTTAAAAAACTCCCTTAATTGTTTTATGATTTAAAATCACGTCAAATCGTTCTGGTAGTCGGTAAGCAATCCCTTTAAATAAGCCAAAAATGGTCGATTGGCGCGGTTACGGTAAATGGCACGAATGGCCGCAACTTTCTCCACGTTCTTTTTTCGTTCCATTCCTTTTCCATGAAACTATGCTGTAAATTGTTTTGAAATTCTAGTCAACCAAATTCCAAATGCCTGTCCTCGCCTCCATTGTTCTGACAAAATGACTGACAAAGAGTGGTCGATGGGGAACGGAACTTGTAATGACTGTTGAGGGTTTGTGCCAGCCCTCGAGGCTGTTTGTTCGACGCAATTTAGGTATCAAAATATAATTAAGGGAGTTTTTTAACCCGCGCCATTCAAATAGACATCATCTCAATTTTAGTTTTTTAAATTTTCATTCACTGTCGGATTGTCCACTGTCCGATTGTCCACTTCTGTCGGATTGTCCTCACTGTCGGATTGTCCACTGTCCAATTGTCCGGACCCCATTTAGTCCATAAATGAAGATCATCTCGGTTCCATGTTCTTTATACATTGACAAATTCGCCTCCCTGGACCATAAAATCCTGTTTTAATACACAAAAAGCATACTTTAAACGCGATGCTTGCGAATTTATAACAATAGAGCATATCTTTTTTTCTTAAGATAATAAAAAGTTGCGTTACAATTCTCCAGCAAAATTTTATTGTAATTCGGTTTCAGTCAGTTAAAAGAAAAACGCTCACCCCATTCACTTTTATTAGTCAAATAACATCCGTAAAATATGTACAAAGCTAGCGAATGATGCTATAAAATCTGATGCAAATGAAACTTCCATATTATGAACTTTGGTTGACTACCAATCAATGCTAGTATGAAAACATTTTAAAGAGTACAAAATTCAGTCGAGCCCATCGGAGCTCGGGGGTTGAGAACTTTATTAAAATACTAATTGTCATATTTGGCGGTTTGATCAAAACCGAAAAGCGACCGATCTGATATGTTTTTTTCGAGTTTGAAGAAGAAAGAAAAAAAGGCGTGAGGCGTTTTTAATGGCACTTATGCTGAACAGGAATTGTAAATTCTGTAACCAAAACTGTGTTTGACCGGAAAAATTAAAAAAAATTAAAAATGCAATTGTGAGAGCTGCGCATGTGCGAAGAAAGTTGAATATTTTTTAATGAATTAATGAATATTTGGCAAACAAAACTTTTTAAGAATATTGAGCTCTAAACTTAATTCAGTAAGAAAAATCTTTTAGCCTAAAAAAGTGTCAAATTATTTAAGATATTATCTCGGCAAAGCCATCAGCGGGGTGTGAATCATCAAATTTGTTTTTTGGTGCATTGGCAGTGAAAATTAACATCGCTTACATCATTTGCAATCATAGCATTTTTTTTGAATTTACGCTCCGCTCTGATCATAAAAGTGTTGAAATCGATTAATTCAAATTTTATCTCCCAAATTGGGCGTTGTCGGTTCATTTGAAATTTCAGTTGTGAACCGCTCTTTTCGGATAATCGAAACCAAACCCAAACCCGAAGAAAAACTGCGCCACTAAATACTGGTTCTACTTATATATCATCCGATTTGGCCCGGATCTTCGGGCACTTTCGGGTATTTGTGAATTTTTAACAAAATTTGATGCCCTTTTTGCAGTGCCAATCACTCAAAACAAAATGGCACTGGCACCGAGTCAAATGACATCTTCTGCTGATTTGGCCCTGTTCAACTTGGCCACTGTATTGATTGTTCTGCTAATCCAGAACATCCAATTTTGCGGCTGCCAACCGAATAAATTATTGTCTTCTCCAACGTCATCTAACGACGGTCCAATAATTTCTTAAAACAGACATTGTGCCATCAAGAATAAGAATTTAAATTTCAGGGTTTAACGCCAAGGAATTGTGTCGTGCCATTGAGGGCACTGAGTTCCACGAGCAGTGCCTGCACTCGGAGGTGGTCAAACAGAAGGGCTTCATCCCCCGGCATTTGCGTCCGCCATGGCTGAACTCCTCGCTGTTTGAGGACAATCAATTGCCGGAGGAAAAAGCGTTGGCCAACGGATGTTACGGCTGTTACAAGGGCTCAACGGCAAGCAACGGCGTCAACCCGGACGAGGAGTACTGCGCGTGTGCGGTATAAATTCTGTGCTAAATTTGCGATGCAAAAATAAAAAACAATTTGTCATCATTTTTAATTTTGTTAATTATAATTATGAAACGCCAATTTTTTAGAAAAATTGAAATAATTAAAAATTATATTTAAAATAATGCTAGCAAATTTTGAAGCCTATAACTTTTTTTCAAACTCAACCAAATCACCCAACAAAAACGCCAAATTGAGAGTTCGACGTTTTTAAAAGCTTTTGTTAAGCCAACGCTAAACAATTATCCATTATGTTTTTTTTATTTGATTGAGTTAAAAAAAAGTTGAAGCCTTTCAAAATTTTCTGGCACTAAAATCTTTGCAAAAAAAAGATTAATTTAATTTAAGTATAAAAATGGAACTCCAAATAAAAAGTTTGGCAAAATTTTTGGCACTTTCAACTCGGACGGCTCAACTTGTCTGCAGGATTTCCACAAAATGGCATTGGTTAAATAAAATTGAATTTTTTAATTTTAATTTGTTTCCCGTAGATGCCAACTTGCGGAAATGAATATTACGACTACGTGAAGCATTGTGCCATGGCCTGTGCTTTTTTAATAAATTTACGATCAAATTTCTTTTCAGGTCCATTTCTACCAAAATGAGCCTGAAACGGAGCCGGATGACTACAAAGATCGTAAAATAATAATAATGCTTAATTTAATATTTAAAAAAATATAAATATAATTATTTAAGGCACGCTCGTGCTTCTTGATGGGTGCATTACGGGTGCAAGCCATAATTGCACGGCAAATGTCACAATTCAGTATGGGAAGACGCAAACGAATTGTAATGGAGAAAACATAACAGTTTTTGAGAGCACGTGAGTTACCTGCTGGTGATTAGCAATACTTTTTCTCTGTTTTGGTTAGCATTCGAATGGCGGGGGATGGGGACGGGGAGGGCGGGGAATCCCCCGGACGGGGAGTGCGGGGAATCCCCAAAATAAAACAATTTAATAAATTGTTCTAATTTTAGCATTCATTTGAAAGAATCTTCCGGGAAAGGTAGGGTTTGTCAATTATTTATTTGCTAGAAATGGAGTTGATATTCGCGATCCACGGCCCGAACACCACCAAGAAACACCTTTTTATCAACTTTTTTCTTAGAAAAATAAATTAACAACAAAAAAATTACATTTTAATATGCCAAAATGTTTCTGGTCCAAAGAGGTGCCCGCCGGTCCACGCCCCATTTATTTCAATAAATAATTAAAAGTGCCATCCCAGACATCGGCGCCGCTTCAACGTTCACATTCCCTGCGGAGTTCAGACAACAGAGCTGTCGCAGTCGTTTGGTTCAAATTTTCGAATTTGCGGAACTTCCCTATTATTATTACATAATGATCATCATAAGCGGCGAGTGCGTTCAAAACTTAAATTTTACGCACCAAAAACATTTTACTTTTCAAGGTTTGGAACAAAAAGCTTCAGTCTGCCGACGATCGATATCTTCAGGGTTAGTAATGATTAGTACTGGGAATTATTTTGACTAAAACCCCCTAAATGTGCGAAAATATATTTAAATGTGCAAAACGGACCAAATCCACGTGAAACCTTTCAAAATATGTCAATGGGCGACAATGAGGGGAAGCATCTCAATTAAAATGCAAAATGTTTTGCACTAATCATTTATTTGCTGCAGGGCCGCGTGCATGAAATGCGCGGACTGCATTTGGATCTTCGAGAAGAAGCCGCCGTTCAGTGGCGCGACCAATTTGGTGCTTATGATTATGTCCAACGTAATGACCTTAGCTGGCAACCGACCGACTTGAAGCACATCAATCATTATGGGATGCCTAATCCGGAACTTATGTATCCGCACTTTACCATGAAATGTAAGCGCGCGCCGCGTTCACAAGATTATTGGCACTTTTCGAGTCACATACATTTTGAGTAGAGCGGGGTCGGCATTTTGATAATCCGGATTGACTTTTTTAGTCGGTATCGGGACTTAAAGAAAATCATGATTGGCTTGGCCAGAAAAATCCGAGAAAACCCAAAACGGAATAACCCTCAGGATCCCTTATACTTTAAATTATAATTAAAATACCTCCGTTTTTATCATTTGTTAATTGCTTTAGCCATTGGCCACGTGAATTTTTCTGTGGACATAATGAAGATGTTCTATCAGCACAACGAGAAGAATGCGGTGTCGCCCCTTTCGGCGGCCATTGCACTGGCCATGGCTTACATTGGTGCACGAGGCCAAACAGCGGTTGAACTTGGCAAAGTGTTGGCGGCTGGCGGTATTTTTGAGCATTTGAATTTGCCAATAAAACAACAAACGAACCATCTTTGCCGTGCCAGATTCGTCCGGACCGTCGTTGCGCGACAATTACGGCAAATTCATGCAAGAAATTGGGTCAACACAAACGGACGCTAATTTCAAGCTGAAGATTTCCAAAAAATTATATTTGTCGGACTCTGTCAAAGTTTTGGATGAGTTCAAATTGGCCATCAAAAAGCATTTTGGGGAGGACAGTTTCGAGTCGACTGATTTTGGCCAACAAATCACAGTTGCCGATGTAAACACAAATAATTATATGAATTATTTTAACAAAATATTTCAATTTATGCAGAAAATCAATGGTTTTCTTGACAAAGCATCGCCGGGGGGCAAAAGCATTGAATCGATTGTACCGCAATCTCTGAACCCGTCGGACACAAAGCAAAACTATTTAAACTAAAAATGGCTTTTACAAATCAATTTTTGTTAGGTTGGTGCTCGTCAGTGCAATTCATTTTCAAGCAAATTGGCTTCGACAGTTCGATCCGCGGCATACCGAAAAGAAAAAATTCCTTTCGAAAAATGGACTGTACCGCGAAGTATTTATTTTTTTAATATTTAAATTAAAATGAAATTAAAAAAGGAAAATTTTCTGTTAAATTATTGAACATTTTTGCCTATAAATAATCTTTCTTTAGATGGATATGATGACTCAAATAGGCCAATTCATGCACATGGAGACGGAAGATGTATGTGGCAAAACAAAAGAATTGTGCCATTTAAACAAAAAAAAAACAAAAAAAAATTCAGTTTGAGCTGGTCGGTGTGCCATTTGTTGGCGAAAAAGCGCATTTTGTCATTCTGTTGCCGAAGCCGAAGCGGCACTGGCATTATGTTTTCCAAAAGTTTAACGGCGGAAATTTGGTGGAATTTCTCAAAAAGTCGACAATGAAAGAGCTCGAGGTGGGAAGCGTAAGAAATTTAAAACGTGTTCGTTCCGGGCCCCTCGGGGGCAGGAAAGTCGGGAGTCGGGGTTGGCCATGTCGGGGATCAAGTTCGGTGGCGTCCAAATTTTCAGGGTCGAGCGAGGAAGGAGAAAATAAAAATTTCTTAAAAATTTTAGCTATGTCTTTAGTGGGCAAGCATAAAATATATATATATATTAATTTTATTTAAATAAATGCCAATCATAAGATTGATGAAGGTCAGGGGGGACGGGGACGGGCTTTACTATGTCGGGGATCAGGTCGGGGGTTAGAGTCGGGGGCTAACTTTATTTTAAAGAATAAAAATTCACTGCAATTCCTCACCATTTTAGGTCATTTTGCCAAAGTTCAAAATTGTATCATTGCATCAAAATTTGGAAGAAACATTGCTGTCGCTTGGCATCAAACGCGTATTCCGTCCAAGCAAGGCCGACTTTTCGGGCATAAATCACAACAATTTGTCATACACTTTGTACATCAACAAAGTGATTCAGAAAGCGCATATTTCGGTACGTAATAAATTAGAGCGACTTCTTTTAGTGTTAAAAGCCGGGTGGGGTCAACTTGGCACCAGGGTTGCCGCGGGTGACCCGAAACCCGAGAGCCGAAATACGGTCTTTTTCTCAACCCGAAACCCGACCCAAGGTTTTTTGTGTCGACCCGACCCGAGACCCGGGTTTTGAGGGTCGGGGGAGTCGGCGGTGCCCAAAGGCGCCGCCGAGAAAATTTTGAATTTTTGACTTAATTTGTTAAGGAAATTGGTCCAAAAACTGCAGAATTTTGCCCAATTTTGCGTTAAGGAGAGGGGCTGAATAATATTAAGTAAAGGGTTCGCTTCGAAATTTTATAAAATAAAAACAATATAGATAAGAATGTTGAGCCAAAATCAGAACAACATTTTTAAGATTCGACCTGGACAAAATGTTGTTTTGCCCTATTATTTACCAATTTATGATTTTACCTATTAATTTTGATTTTTGGCTAATATTTTGAAGAAAAAAATTTCAACCCGAAGACCCGAAACCCGGCTTTTTTCTCGACCCGAAAACCCCGCGGCAACCCTGCTTGGCACCAAAAATTTAAATCTTTGGGGTAAACTTGGCGCCAAATTTATTTTTAAAAACTTGCAGATCGATGAGTGTGGCACAGCGACGTCTCCTTCGGGGCCGAAGAGTATTGGCAGCTCTTTTGGGTTGCCACAACTTTCTTTTGCCCGACCCTTCCAAGCCGACCATCCGTTCGCTTTTTTCGTCACCCTCCACAAAAAGCACGTCATATTCAGCGGCGTTTTCACTGGCGAACAATGAGAAGGAAGCAAAACAATGATTTTTCTATTTGGCAATCGATTTAAACACATTTTTTTATTTTGAATTTCGAAATTTTTAATGCTTTTCGACTCATTGAATTCTCTTTGAGTGGGTTAGAATAGAGATTAACATCGTTAATCTTTTTTATGTTGTTCGCCGCTTTTTCGGTCAATATTTTGAAGACAACAATTGAACTCGGAATTTTGAAAAATCCGGGTACGACTTAGTCACAACAAATGAGGAACTGGAATTTGCTTTTCTAGGATTTCAATTAGGGCTGTCCAGGAAAAATCCAGGGTCGCTGAGGCTCCACTGGACTTGGACTCTGGGTACAGGAAAAATCCAGGCTATACCAAGGTCCAGGTCGGTCTCTAGATTTTAATTTTTAATAATGATTGAACATTTCAATTTAAAATCAAAACATTTAGGAAGGCGAGGGACTGCTCAAATGTTTGGGCAAAAAATGCAAAGACAGCAACCCGGAAAACAATGTGGCAAAAACACTTGCCCCGGTAAAAGCAACAAAAAAAAGAATAATTTAATTTTTAATGATTGTCAGAAGGAAGAAATGTGATGTCTGAAATCCACAAAATGCCAAAGAATGCCGACCGAACGCCTTGAATTTTAGCCAATTGGACTTTTATAAATATTTTTTGCTGAATTTTTTTTATTTCTGAACCCGTGCAATTTTGCTCTTTTTTTTGCGACTTGATTGTGCTAAAAGCCAATAATTAATTCATTTAATCAAATTGTCCGAGTTTCCCGATTTTAGTCGGTCCCCATTATCGGGATCCCGGTTTTAAACGGGACCATTATCGGGATCCCGGTTATAGTCGGGCTCCATTATTGGAATCCCGGTTTTAGACGGTCCCCATTATCGGGATCCCAGTTTTAGACGGTCCCCATAATCGGGATCCCGGCTTTAAACGGTCCCCAGTATCGGGATCCCGGTTTTAGTCGGTCCCTATTATCGGTACCCCGGTTTTAGTCGGTCCCCATTATCGGGATCCCGGTTTTAAACGGGACCATTATCGGGATCCCGGTTATAGTCGGGCCCCATTATTGGAATCCCGGTTTTAGTCGGTCTCCATTATCGGGATCCCGGTTATAGTCGGGCCCCATTATTGGAATCCCGGTTTTAGACGGTCCCAATTATCGGGATCTCGGTTTTAGACGGTCCCCATAATCGGGATCCCGGCTTTAAACGGGCCCCAGTCTCGGGATCCCGGTTTTAGTCGGTCCCTATTATCGGTACCCCGGTTTTAGTCTGTCCCTATTATCGGGATCCCGGCTTAAAGCGGTCCCAGTATCGGGATCCCGGTTTTAGTCGGTCCCTATTATCGGGATCCCGGTTTTAGTCGGTCCATATTATCGGGATCCCGGCTTAAACCGGTCCCAGTATCGGGATCCCGGTTTTAGTCGGTCCCATTATCGGAATTTCGGTTTTATTTGGTCCCCATTATCGGGATTTCGGTTTTTACGGTCCCCATAAGCGGGATCCCGGCTTTAAACGGTCCCCATAATCCGGATCCCGGTTTTAGTCGGTCCCCATAATTGGGATCCCGGCTTTAAACGGCCCCCATAATCCGGATCCCGGTTTTACTCGGTCCCTATTATCGGGATTTCGGTTTTAATCGGTCCCCATCATCGGGATCCCGGTTATAGTCGGGCCCCATTATTGGAATCCCGGTTTTAGTCGGTCCCATTATCGGGATCCCGGTTTTGTCGGTCCCCATAATCGGGATCCCGGCTTTAAACGGTCCTCATAATCCGGATCCCGGTTTTACTCGGTCCCTATTATCGGGATCCCGGTTATATTCGGGCCCCATTATTGGAATCCCGGTTTTAGTCAGTCCCCATTATCGGGATTTCGGTTTTATTCGGTCCCCATCATCGGGATCCCGGGTTTAGTCGGTCCCCATCATCGGGATCCCGGTTTTAGTCGATCCCCATCATCGGGATCCGGTTTTAGTCGGTCCCTATTATCGGGATCCCGGTTATAGTCGGTCCCCATCATCGGGATCCCGGTTATAGTCGGGCCCCAGTATCGGGATCCCGGTTTTAGTCGGTCCCTATTATCGGTACCCCGGTTTTAGTCGGTCCCCATTATCGGGATCCCGGTTTTAAACGGGACCATTATCGGGATCCCGGTTATAGTCGGGCCCCATTATTGGAATCCCGGTTTTAGTCGGTCTCCATTATCGGGATCCCGGTTATAGTCGGGCCCCATTATTGGAATCCCGGTTTTAGACGGTCCCAATTATCGGGATCTCGGTTTTAGACGGTCCCCATAATCGGGATCCCGGCTTTAAACGGGCCCCAGTCTCGGGATCCCGGTTTTAGTCGGTCCCTATTATCGGTACCCCGGTTTTAGTCTGTCCCTATTATCGGGATCCCGGCTTAAAGCGGTCCCAGTATCGGGATCCCGGTTTTAGTCGGTCCCTATTATCGGGATCCCGGTTTTAGTCGGTCCATATTATCGGGATCCCGGCTTAAACCGGTCCCAGTATCGGGATCCCGGTTTTAGTCGGTCCCATTATCGGAATTTCGGTTTTATTTGGTCCCCATTATCGGGATTTCGGTTTTATACGGTCCCCATAAGCGGGATCCCGGCTTTAAACGGTCCCCATAATCCGGATCCCGGTTTTAGTCGGTCCCCATAATTGGGATCCCGGCTTTAAACGGCCCCCATAATCCGGATCCCGGTTTTACTCGGTCCCTATTATCGGGATTTCGGTTTTAATCGGTCCCCATCATCGGGATCCCGGTTATAGTCGGGCCCCATTATTGGAATCCCGGTTTTAGTCGGTCCCATTATCGGGATCCCGGTTTTGTCGGTCCCCATAATCGGGATCCCGGCTTTAAACGGTCCTCATAATCCGGATCCCGGTTTTACTCGGTCCCTATTATCGGGATCCCGGTTATATTCGGGCCCCATTATTGGAATCCCGGTTTTAGTCAGTCCCCATTATCGGGATTTCGGTTTTATTCGGTCCCCATCATCGGGATCCCGGGTTTAGTCGGTCCCCATCATCGGGATCCCGGTTTTAGTCGATCCCCATCATCGGGATCCCGGTTATAGTCGGTCCCCATCATCGGGATCCCGGTTATAGTCGGGCCCCAGTATCGGGATCCCGGTTTTAGTCGGTCCCTATTATCGGTACCCCGGTTTTAGTCGGTCCCCATTATCGGGATCCCGGTTTTAAACGGGACCATTATCGGGATCCCGGTTATAGTCGGGCCCCATTATTGGAATCCCGGTTTTAGTCGGTCTCCATTATCGGGATCCCGGTTATAGTCGGGCCCCATTATTGGAATCCCGGTTTTAGACGGTCCCAATTATCGGGATCTCGGTTTTAGACGGTCCCCATAATCGGGATCCCGGCTTTAAACGGGCCCCAGTCTCGGGATCCCGGTTTTAGTCGGTCCCTATTATCGGTACCCCGGTTTTAGTCTGTCCCTATTATCGGGATCCCGGCTTAAAGCGGTCCCAGTATCGGGATCCCGGTTTTAGTCGGTCCCTATTATCGGGATCCCGGTTTTAGTCGGTCCATATTATCGGGATCCCGGCTTAAACCGGTCCCAGTATCGGGATCCCGGTTTTAGTCGGTCCCATTATCGGAATTTCGGTTTTATTTGGTCCCCATTATCGGGATTTCGGTTTTATACGGTCCCCATAAGCGGGATCCCGGCTTTAAACGGTCCCCATAATCCGGATCCCGGTTTTAGTCGGTCCCCATAATTGGGATCCCGGCTTTAAACGGCCCCCATAATCCGGATCCCGGTTTTACTCGGTCCCTATTATCGGGATTTCGGTTTTAATCGGTCCCCATCATCGGGATCCCGGTTATAGTCGGGCCCCATTATTGGAATCCCGGTTTTAGTCGGTCCCATTATCGGGATCCCGGTTTTGTCGGTCCCCATAATCGGGATCCCGGCTTTAAACGGTCCTCATAATCCGGATCCCGGTTTTACTCGGTCCCTATTATCGGGATCCCGGTTATATTCGGGCCCCATTATTGGAATCCCGGTTTTAGTCAGTCCCCATTATCGGGATTTCGGTTTTATTCGGTCCCCATCATCGGGATCCCGGGTTTAGTCGGTCCCCATCATCGGGATCCCGGTTTTAGTCGATCCCCATCATCGGGATCCGGTTTTAGTCGGTCCCTATTATCGGGATCCAGGTTATAGTCGGTCCCCATCATCGGGATCCCGGTTATAGTCGGGCCCCAGTATCGGGATCCCGGTTTTAGTCGGTCCCTATTATCGGTACCCCGGTTTTAGTCGGTCCCCATTATCGGGATCCCGGTTTTAAACGGGACCATTATCGGGATCCCGGTTATAGTCGGGCCCCATTATTGGAATCCCGGTTTTAGTCGGTCTCCATTATCGGGATCCCGGTTATAGTCGGGCCCCATTATTGGAATCCCGGTTTTAGACGGTCCCAATTATCGGGATCCCGGTTTTAAACGGGACCATTATCGGGATCCCGGTTATAGTCGGGCCCCATTATTGGAATCCCGGTTTTAGTCGGTCTCCATTATCGGGATCCCGGTTATAGTCGGGCCCCATTATTGGAATCCCGGTTTTAGACGGTCCCAATTATCGGGATCTCGGTTTTAGACGGTCCCCATAATCGGGATTTCGGTTTTAGACGGTCCCCAGTATCGGGATCCCGGTTTTAGTCGGTCCCTATTATCGGTACCCCGGTTTTAGTCGGTCCCCATTATCGGGATCCCGGTTTTAAACGGGACCATTATCGGGATCCCGGTTATAGTCGGGCCCCATTATTGGAATCCCGGTTTTAGTCGGTCTCCATTATCGGGATCCCGGTTATAGTCGGGCCCCATTATTGGAATCCCGGTTTTAGTCGGTCCCATTATCGGAATTTCGGTTTTATTTGGTCCCCATTATCGGGATTTCGGTTTTATACGGTCCCCATAAGCGGGATCCCGGCTTTAAACGGTCCCCATAATCCGGATCCCGGTTTTAGTCGGTCCCCATAATTGGGATCCCGGCTTTAAACGGCCCCCATAATCCGGATCCCGGTTTTACTCGGTCCCTATTATCGGGATTTCGGTTTTAATCGGTCCCCATCATCGGGATCCCGGTTATAGTCGGGCCCCATTATTGGAATCCCGGTTTTAGTCGGTCCCATTATCGGGATCCCGGTTTTGTCGGTCCCCATAATCGGGATCCCGGCTTTAAACGGTCCTCATAATCCGGATCCCGGTTTTACTCGGTCCCTATTATCGGGATCCCGGTTATATTCGGGCCCCATTATTGGAATCCCGGTTTTAGTCAGTCCCCATTATCGGGATTTCGGTTTTATTCGGTCCCCATCATCGGGATCCCGGGTTTAGTCGGTCCCCATCATCGGGATCCCGGTTTTAGTCGATCCCCATCATCGGGATCCGGTTTTAGTCGGTCCCTATTATCGGGATCCCGGTTATAGTCGGGCCCTATTATTGGAATCCCGGCTTTAAACGGTCCCCATTATCGGGATCCCGGTTTTAGTCGGTCCCCATTATCGGAATCCGGTTTTAGTCGATTATCGGGATCCCGGTTTTAGTCGATTATCGGGATCCCGGTTTTACTCGGTCCCTATTATCGGGATCCCGGTTATAGTCGGGCCCCATTATTGGAATCCCGGTTTTAGTCGGTCCCCATTATCGGGATTCCGGTTTTAGTCGGTCCCCATTATCGGGATCCCGGTTTTAGTCGGTCCCCATTATCGGGATCCCGGTTTTAGTCGGTCCCCATTATCGGGATCCCGGTTTTAGTCGGTCCCCATTATCGGGATCCCGGTTTTAGTCGGTCCCCATTATCGGGATCCCGGTTTTAGTCGGTCCCCATTATCGGGATCCCGGTTTTAGTCGGTCCCCATTATCGGGATCCCGGTTTTAAACGGGACCATTATCGGGATCCCGGTTATAGTCGGGCCCCATTATTGGAATCCCGGTTTTAGTCGGTCCCCATTATCGGGATCCCGGTTATAGTCGGGCCCCATTATTGGAATCCCGGTTTTAGACGGTCCCCATTATCGGGATCCCGGTTTTAGACGGTCCCCATAATCGGGATCCCGGCTTTAAACGGGCCCCAGTCTCGGGATCCCGGTTTTAGTCGGTCCCTATTATCGGTACCCCGGTTTTAGTCTGTCCCTATTATCGGGATCCCGGCTTAAAGCGGTCCCAGTATCGGGATCCCGGTTTTAGTCGGTCCCTATTATCGGGATCCCGGTTTTAGTCGGTCCATATTATCGGGATCCCGGCTTAAACCGGTCCCAGTATCGGGATCCCGGTTTTAGTCGGTCCCATTATCGGAATTTCGGTTTTATTTGGTCCCCATTATCGGGATTTCGGTTTTATACGGTCCCCATAAGCGGGATCCCGGCTTTAAACGGTCCCCATAATCCGGATCCCGGTTTTAGTCGGTCCCCATAATTGGGATCCCGGCTTTAAACGGCCCCCATAATCCGGATCCCGGTTTTACTCGGTCCCTATTATCGGGATTTCGGTTTTAATCGGTCCCCATCATCGGGATCCCGGTTATAGTCGGGCCCCATTATTGGAATCCCGGTTTTAGTCGGTCCCATTATCGGGATCCCGGTTTTGTCGGTCCCCATAATCGGGATCCCGGCTTTAAACGGTCCTCATAATCCGGATCCCGGTTTTACTCGGTCCCTATTATCGGGATCCCGGTTATATTCGGGCCCCATTATTGGAATCCCGGTTTTAGTCAGTCCCCATTATCGGGATTTCGGTTTTATTCGGTCCCCATCATCGGGATCCCGGGTTTAGTCGGTCCCCATCATCGGGATCCCGGTTTTAGTCGATCCCCATCATCGGGATCCGGTTTTAGTCGGTCCCTATTATCGGGATCCAGGTTATAGTCGGTCCCCATCATCGGGATCCCGGTTATAGTCGGGCCCCAGTATCGGGATCCCGGTTTTAGTCGGTCCCTATTATCGGTACCCCGGTTTTAGTCGGTCCCCATTATCGGGATCCCGGTTTTAAACGGGACCATTATCGGGATCCCGGTTATAGTCGGGCCCCATTATTGGAATCCCGGTTTTAGTCGGTCTCCATTATCGGGATCCCGGTTATAGTCGGGCCCCATTATTGGAATCCCGGTTTTAGACGGTCCCAATTATCGGGATCCCGGTTTTAAACGGGACCATTATCGGGATCCCGGTTATAGTCGGGCCCCATTATTGGAATCCCGGTTTTAGTCGGTCTCCATTATCGGGATCCCGGTTATAGTCGGGCCCCATTATTGGAATCCCGGTTTTAGACGGTCCCAATTATCGGGATCTCGGTTTTAGACGGTCCCCATAATCGGGATTTCGGTTTTAGACGGTCCCCAGTATCGGGATCCCGGTTTTAGTCGGTCCCTATTATCGGTACCCCGGTTTTAGTCGGTCCCCATTATCGGGATCCCGGTTTTAAACGGGACCATTATCGGGATCCCGGTTATAGTCGGGCCCCATTATTGGAATCCCGGTTTTAGTCGGTCTCCATTATCGGGATCCCGGTTATAGTCGGGCCCCATTATTGGAATCCCGGTTTTAGTCGGTCCCATTATCGGAATTTCGGTTTTATTTGGTCCCCATTATCGGGATTTCGGTTTTATACGGTCCCCATAAGCGGGATCCCGGCTTTAAACGGTCCCCATAATCCGGATCCCGGTTTTAGTCGGTCCCCATAATTGGGATCCCGGCTTTAAACGGCCCCCATAATCCGGATCCCGGTTTTACTCGGTCCCTATTATCGGGATTTCGGTTTTAATCGGTCCCCATCATCGGGATCCCGGTTATAGTCGGGCCCCATTATTGGAATCCCGGTTTTAGTCGGTCCCATTATCGGGATCCCGGTTTTGTCGGTCCCCATAATCGGGATCCCGGCTTTAAACGGTCCTCATAATCCGGATCCCGGTTTTACTCGGTCCCTATTATCGGGATCCCGGTTATATTCGGGCCCCATTATTGGAATCCCGGTTTTAGTCAGTCCCCATTATCGGGATTTCGGTTTTATTCGGTCCCCATCATCGGGATCCCGGGTTTAGTCGGTCCCCATCATCGGGATCCCGGTTTTAGTCGATCCCCATCATCGGGATCCGGTTTTAGTCGGTCCCTATTATCGGGATCCCGGTTATAGTCGGTCCCCATCATCGGGATCCCGGTTATAGTCGGGCCCCAGTATCGGGATCCCGGTTTTAGTCGGTCCCTATTATCGGTACCCCGGTTTTAGTCGGTCCCATCATCGGAATCCCGGTTTAAAACCGACTAAAAAAATCCGGATCCTGATTTCTTATCAAAATGCCGACCCCGTTCTACTCTACGCTAATTTGAATGACCACAAACGCCAATAAATTCTTGTGAACGCTCGCGCTTACATTTCGTGACAAAGTGCGGGTACATAAGTTCCGGATTGGGCACCCCATAATCATTGATGAGCTTCAAGTCGGTCGGTTGCCAGCTAAGGTCATTACGTTGGACATAATCATAATCACCAAATTGGTCGCGCCACTGAACGGCGGCAACCTCTTCTCGAAGATCCAAATGCAGTCCGCGCATTTCCTGCACGCGGCCCTGCAGCAAATAAATAATTGTGCAAAATTTAATCATTTTGCATAAATTTGTATCAAATTCAATAAAAATTGGAAAATATGGTTTATACTAGAGCCCGGAACGAGATGAGATCTCGTCTCGAGATCTCGAAAAATCTCGACGAGATTCTCGAGAAATCTCGACCTCGAGATCTCTCGACTAAAAATGAGTTTCTCGAGACCGAGATTCTTCGACTCGAGATATCGCTCGAAGGAAGCTCGAGATTCTCGATCTCGAGCCCAAACATTTTTCATGAAAACACTGCTTTTTTTAACAGATTGCCAATTTTTGTAAAAAAATTCCTCCGGCGGCGCCTGTCGGCACCGCCTGACAGTTACCGGCAGACACAAAAATCTCGAATCTCGGCATCCGAAAAAATTTTTGCTGGGCAACCATTCCCTAAAGAGTTACATTACCCGGGACTGAAGTGTCTTTTGACTGGGGACTCAGTTTCTATTGATTAAAAAATGGGAAAAATCACTCATATTGGCTTTCAAAATTACGAATTTGTCGATAGAAAATAAAAATTTAAAATGGGTTTTGAACCGGAAATCGGAACTCGGGATTCCGACACCCCAAAAAATTTACGGCGCCGCCGAGAAATTTTTTGATGGTTTTAACAATTTTTGTTAAGAAAATGCTTCAAAATTAACAAATGTTGCAAACAAAAGTGTCCCCCTATGGTTTTGTTGTCCAACCAAAAAATGAAGAAAAACTTGTGATGTCATCTAAAATATTTTAAAAAAATCTTGAATATTTTTTAAGAATTGTTTACATCACCATAAATGTTCAGAGAAAGTCGGAAAAAATTATCAACACAGTCGGGGATCTGAACCCCGGACGGACCCCGACTCGTTCCACCCCAACTCGTTCCCCACGCCCAACTCGTTCCCTTTTACCCAACTCGTTTCCCTTAATAAAAATGACAAAAAACCTCGTAAATCGTACAAAACTTGTGCGAAAAACACGAATTCGCGGTTTTTGTGTATTTCGAACCCTGGACCCAAATTCGAACATTTGATAGGGAAAAAACTTTTTTTCAAAAAAAACAAATTTTTTCAGAAATTTTTTTTAAAGTCGTTAAAGATCGGAACCGGGATTCCAAACGCAAATTGACCGCATTTGTCCGTTTTAGCACATTTTTTAAAAATTTTTGGCACTTTTCGAGGGTTTTCGCCAATATTTGGGGGGTTTTTAGTAAAATTTTGAGGTTTTTTGGTCAATAGTTTAAGTCCATATTTCTTTTTTTAGTCAATATTTATCCCACAACTAATCATTACTAACCCTGTAGCTTACGAGCTGTGGCAGACTGAAGCTTTTTCTTCCACAACTTGAAAAGTAAAATGTTTTTGATGCGTAAAATTTACATTTTTTTAACGCACTCGCCGCTTATGATGATCATTATGTAGTCATACCAGGGGAGTTCCCAGAGTTCGAAAAGTTGATGCCAACGGCTGCGACAGCCCCAATGCCTGAATTCCATAGGGAATGTGAACGTTGAAGCGGCGCCGATGTCTAGGGATGGCATTTTTAATTCTTTTTATTGAAATAAATGGGGCGCGGACGGGCACCGCTTTGGATCAGAAAACAGATTTTGAGCATATTGAAATGTTTTTTTTTTGTTTTAATTTATTTGTATAAGAATATAATTTATAAGAAAAATATAACTAGTTGATAAAACCTACTTTTGCCGGAAGATTCTTTCAAATGAATGCTAAAATTAAAATAATTTTATTAAATTGTTTTATTTTGAGGATTCCCCGCACTCCCCGTCCGGGGGATTCACCGACCTCCCCGATCCCAAACAGGGCTGTGTCGAAATTTCGATTTTCGGTTTTCGACGTTTTTTTCCTTTCGATTTTCGATTTCGACAAAAATGGGCTGTTTTTCGAAAATAATTTCGAAAGTCGGAGGTCCCGGTTTTTAATTTTTGGCAAGGAGGGGCAGTGGTCTTGCCAACTTTTTGACAAAATTTCAATCTTTTTTACATGAGTCCCACAGTTAAATTGATAGCTCAGTGGTTTGTCTTTACGATTTTGTGTTTTGGGTTCGGACCCGCTACAGTTCTATCATTTTTTTTAACCTTTCTTCGGACTTCACATTCTATCCCCATTAAACGGAACATTTTTAATGATTTTCAATTATTTTTAATCAAAATGCGCACAAAAAAAGACTTAAACTAATTTTTTCCCTGAAATTACGAAGAAAAATGCTCAATTTTGCGAAAAAAATTTTGGTGAAATTGCTTAACAAAATCCCCAAATTTCTCCCGGCGGCGCCTATCGGCACCAACGGACCGCCACTGAAAGCATAAAATCGACTAATTCATTGTAGTTTTTGGATCATTTTTCTTAACAAAATTGAGTCAAAAATTCAAAATTTTCTCGGCGGCGCCTATCGGCACCGCCGACCCCCCACCCTCCCCTAAAAGATTAAAATGGGCGTATGAAGGCCTCTGAAACAAAAAATGCATCGTTCAAAATTTTAAAAATGAATAAGTGAATATTTCAAAAAATATTTATTAAATAAATTATTTAAAAAAAAAATTTTTCTAATTACATAAAAAAAATTTTCGATTTTGTTTCGATTTTCGAATTTCGATTTTCCACGTTTTTTTCCTTTCGATTTTCGATTTCGAACTTTTCAGTTTCGATTATTAAATTAATCATTTTTATATTAATTTACGCTCTTTGAAGTCATCCGGCTCCGTTTCAGGCTCATTTTGGTAGAAATGGATGGGATCCCGGTTTTATACGGTCCTCATAAGCGGGATCCCGGCTTTAAACGGCCCCCATAATCCGGATCCCGGTTTTGTCGGTCCCCACTATCGGGATCCCAGTTTTAGTCGGTCTCCATTATCGGGATCCCGGTTATAGTCGGGCCCCATTATTGGAATCCCGGTTTTAGACGGTCCCAATTATCGGGATCTCGGTTTTAATCGGTCCCCATCATCGGGATCCCGGGTTTAGTCGGTCCCCATCATCGGGATCCCGGTTTTAGTCGATCCCCATCATCGGGATCCGGTTATAGTCGGTCCCTATTATCGGGATCCCGGTTATAGTCGGTCCCCATCATCGGGATCCCGGTCATAGTCGGGCCCCATTATTGGAATCACGGTTTTAGTCGGTCCCCATCATTGGGATCCCGGTTTTATACGGTCCTCATAAGCGGGATCCCGGCTTTAAACGGTCCCCATAATCCGGATCCCGGTTTTGTCGGTCCCCACTATCGGGATCCCGGTTTTGTCGGTCCCCACTATCGGGATCCCAGTTTTAGTCGGTCTCCATTATCGGGATCCCGGTTATAGTCGGGCCCCATTATTGGAATCCCGGTTTTAGACGGTCCCAATTATCGGGATCTCGGTTTTAGACGGTCCCCATAATCGGGATCCCGGCTTTAAACGGCCCCCATCATCGGGATCCGGTTTTAGTCGGTACCTATTATCGGGATCCCGGTTATAGTCGGTCCCCATCATCGGGATCCCGGTTATAGTCGGGCCCCATTATTGGAATCCCGGTTTTAGTCGGTCCCATTATCGGGATCCCGGTTTTGTCGGTCCCCATTATCGGGATTTCGGTTTTAATCGGTCCCCATCATCGGGATCCCGGTTATAGTCGGGCCCCATTATTGGAATCCCGGTTTTAGTCGGTCCCATTATCGGGATCCCGGTTTTGTCGGTCCCCATTATCGGGATTTCGGTTTTACTCGGTCCCCATCATCGGGATCCCGGGTTTAGTCGGTCCCCATCATCGGGATCCCGGTTTTAGTCGATCCCCATCATCGGGATCCGGTTTTAGTCGGTCCCTATTATCGGGATCCCGGTTATAGTCGGTCCCCATCATCGGGATCCCGGTTATAGTCGGGCCCCATTATTGGAATCCCGGTTTTAGTCGGTCCCCATCATTGGGATCCCGGTTTTATACGGTCCTCATAAGCGGGATCCCGGCTTTAAACGGTCCCCATAATCCGGATCCCGGTTTTGTCGGTCCCCACTATCGGGATCCCGGTTTTGTCGGTCCCCACTATCGGGATCCCAGTTTTAGTCGGTCCCCATCATTGGGATCCCGGTTTTATACGGTCCTCATAAGCGGGATCCCGGCTTTAAACGGCCCCCATCATCGGGATCCCGGTTTTGTCGGTCCCCACTATCGGGATCCCAGTTTTAGTCGGTCCCCATCATTGGGATCCCGGTTTTATACGGTCCTCATAAGCGGGATCCCGGCTTTAAACGGCCCCCATCATCGGGATCCGGTTTTAGTCGGTACCTATTATCGGGATCCCGGTTATAGTCGGTCCCCATCATCGGGATCCCGGTTATAGTCGGGCCCCATTATTGGAATCCCGGTTTTAGTCGGTCCCATTATCGGGATCCCGGTTTTGTCGGTCCCCATAATCGGGATTTCGGTTTTAAACGGTCCCCATAATCCGGATCCCGGTTTTGTCGGTCCCCACTATCGGGATCCCGGTTTTGTCGGTCCCCACTATCGGGATCCCAGTTTTAGTCGGTCTCCATTATCGGGATCCCGGTTATAGTCGGGCCCCATTATTGGAATCCCGGTTTTAGACGGTCCCAATTATCGGGATCTCGGTTTTAGACGGTCCCCATAATCGGGATCCCGGCTTTAAACGGCCCCCATCATCGGGATCCGGTTTTAGTCGGTACCTATTATCGGGATCCCGGTTATAGTCGGTCCCCATCATCGGGATCCCGGTTATAGTCGGGCCCCATTATTGGAATCCCGGTTTTAGTCGGTCCCATTATCGGGATCCCGGTTTTGTCGGTCCCCATTATCGGGATTTCGGTTTTAATCGGTCCCCATCATCGGGATCCCGGTTATAGTCGGGCCCCATTATTGGAATCCCGGTTTTAGTCGGTCCCATTATCGGGATCCCGGTTTTGTCGGTCCCCATTATCGGGATTTCGGTTTTACTCGGTCCCCATCATCGGGATCCCGGGTTTAGTCGGTCCCCATCATCGGGATCCCGGTTTTAGTCGATCCCCATCATCGGGATCCGGTTTTAGTCGGTCCCTATTATCGGGATCCCGGTTATAGTCGGTCCCCATCATCGGGATCCCGGTTATAGTCGGGCCCCATTATTGGAATCCCGGTTTTAGTCGGTCCCCATCATTGGGATCCCGGTTTTATACGGTCCTCATAAGCGGGATCCCGGCTTTAAACGGTCCCCATAATCCGGATCCCGGTTTTGTCGGTCCCCACTATCGGGATCCCGGTTTTGTCGGTCCCCACTATCGGGATCCCAGTTTTAGTCGGTCCCCATCATTGGGATCCCGGTTTTATACGGTCCTCATAAGCGGGATCCCGGCTTTAAACGGCCCCCATCATCGGGATCCGGTTTTAGTCGGTCCCTATTATCGGGATCCCGGTTATAGTCGGTCCCCATCATCGGGATCCCGGTTATAGTCGGGCCCCATTATTGGAATCCCGGTTTTAGTCGGTCCCATTATCGGGATCCCGGTTTTGTCGGTCCCCATAATCGGGATTTCGGTTTTAATCGGTCCCCATCATCGGGATCCCGGCTTTAAACGGCCCCCATCATCGGGATCCGGTTTTAGTCGGTACCTATTATCGGGATCCCGGTTATAGTCGGTCCCCATCATCGGGATCCCGGTTATAGTCGGGCCCCATTATTGGAATCCCGGTTTTAGTCGGTCCCATTATCGGGATCCCGGTTTTGTCGGTCCCCATTATCGGGATTTCGGTTTTAATCGGTCCCCATCATCGGGATCCCGGTTATAGTCGGGCCCCATTATTGGAATCCCGGTTTTAGTCGGTCCCATTATCGGGATCCCGGTTTTGTCGGTCCCCATTATCGGGATTTCGGTTTTACTCGGTCCCCATCATCGGGATCCCGGGTTTAGTCGGTCCCCATCATCGGGATCCCGGTTTTAGTCGATCCCCATCATCGGGATCCGGTTTTAGTCGGTCCCTATTATCGGGATCCCGGTTATAGTCGGTCCCCATCATCGGGATCCCGGTTATAGTCGGGCCCCATTATTGGAATCCCGGTTTTAGTCGGTCCCCATCATTGGGATCCCGGTTTTATACGGTCCTCATAAGCGGGATCCCGGCTTTAAACGGTCCCCATAATCCGGATCCCGGTTTTGTCGGTCCCCACTATCGGGATCCCGGTTTTGTCGGTCCCCACTATCGGGATCCCAGTTTTAGTCGGTCCCCATCATTGGGATCCCGGTTTTATACGGTCCCCATAAGCGGGATCCCGTTTTTAGACGGTCTCCAAATCGGGATCCCGGTTTTGTCGGTCCCCACTATCGGGATCCCAGTTTTAGTCGGTCCCCATCATTGGGATCCCGGTTTTATACGGTCCCCATAAGCGGGATCCCGGTTTTAGACGGTCTCCAAATCGGGATCCCGTTTTTAGTCGGTCCCCATATTGGGATCCCGGTTTTATACGGTCCCCATAAGCGGGATCCCGGTTTTAGACGGTCCCCATTATCGGGATCCCGGTTTTGTCGGTCCCCATTATCGGGATTTCGGTTTTAGACGGTCCCCATAATCGGGATCCCGGCTTTAAACGGTCCTCATAATCCGGATCCCGGTTTTACTCGGTCCCTATTATCGGGATCCCGGTTATATTCGGGCCCCATTATTGGAATCCCGGTTTTAGTCAGTCCCCATTATCGGGATCCCGGTTTTAGTCGGTCCCCATTATCGGGATTTCGGTTTTATACGGTCCCCATAAGCGGGATCCCGGTTTTAGACGGTCCCCATTATTGGAATCCCGGTTTTAGTCGGTCCCCATCATTGGGATCCCGGTTTTATACGGTCCTCATAAGCGGGATCCCGGCTTTAAACGGTCCCCATAATCCGGATCCCGGTTTTGTCGGTCCCCACTATCGGGATCCCAGTTTTAGTCGGTCCCCATCATCGGGATCCCGGTTATAGTCGGGCCCCATTATTGGAATCCCGGTTTTAGTCGGTCCCATTATCGGGATCCCGGTTTTGTCGGTCCCCATTATCGGGATTTCGGTTTTAATCGGTCCCCATCATCGGGATCCCGGTTATAGTCGGGCCCCATTATTGGAATCCCGGTTTTAGTCGGTCCCATTATCGGGATCCCGGTTTTGTCGGTCCCCATTATCGGGATTTCGGTTTTACTCGGTCCCCATCATCGGGATCCCGGGTTTAGTCGGTCCCCATCATCGGGATCCCGGTTTTAGTCGATCCCCATCATCGGGATCCGGTTTTAGTCGGTCCCTATTATCGGGATCCCGGTTATAGTCGGTCCCCATCATCGGGATCCCGGTTATAGTCGGGCCCCATTATTGGAATCCCGGTTTTAGTCGGTCCCCATCATTGGGATCCCGGTTTTATACGGTCCTCATAAGCGGGATCCCGGCTTTAAACGGTCCCCATAATCCGGATCCCGGTTTTGTCGGTCCCCACTATCGGGATGCCGGTTTTGTCGTTCCCCACTATCGGGATCCCAGTTTTAGTCGGTCCCCATCATTGGGATCCCGGTTTTATACGGTCCCCATAAGCGGGATCCCGTTTTTAGACGGTCTCCAAATCGGGATCCCGGTTTTAGACGGTCCCCATATTGGGATCCCGGTTTTGTACGGTCCCATAAGCGGGATCACGGTTTTAGACGGTCCCCATTATCGGGATCCCGGTTTTGTCGGTCCCCATTATCGGGATTTCGGTTTTAGACGGTCCCCATAATCGGGATCCCGGCTTTAAACGGTCCTCATAATCCGGATCCCGGTTTTACTCGGTCCCTATTATCGGGATCCCGGTTTTGTCGGTCCCCACTATCGGGATCCCAGTTTTAGTCGGTCCCCATCATTGGGATCCCGGTTTTATACGGTCCCCATAAGCGGGATCCCGGTTTTAGACGGTCTCCAAATCGGGATCCCGTTTTTAGTCGGTCCCCATATTGGGATCCCGGTTTTATACGGTCCCCATAAGCGGGATCCCGGTTTTAGACGGTCCCCATTATCGGGATCCCGGTTTTGTCGGTCCCCATTATCGGGATTTCGGTTTTACTCGGTCCCTATTATCGGGATCCCGGTTATATTCGGGCCCCATTATTGGAATCCCGGTTTTAGTCAGTCCCCATTATCGGGATCCAGGTTTTAGTCGGTCCCCATTATCGGGATTTCGGTTTTATACGGTCCCCATAAGCGGGATCCCGTTTTTAGACGGTCTCCAAATCGGGATCCCGGTTTTAGTCGGTCCCCATATTGGGATCCCGGTTTTATACGGTCCCATAAGCGGGATCACGGTTTTAGACGGTCCCCATTATCGGGATCCCGGTTTTGTCGGTCCCCATTATCGGGATTTCGGTTTTAGTCGGTCCCCATATTGGGATCCCGGTTTTGTCGGTCCCCATTATCGGGATTTCGGTTTTAGACGGTCCCCATAATCGGGATCCCGGCTTTAAACGGTCCTCATAATCCGGATCCCGGTTTTACTCGGTCCCTATTATCGGGATCCCGGTTTTGTCGGTCCCCACTATCGGGATCCCAGTTTTAGTCGGTCCCCATCATTGGGATCCCGGTTTTATACGGTCCCCATAAGCGGGATCCCGGTTTTATACGGTCCCCATAAGCGGGATCCCGTTTTTAGACGGTCGCCGAATCGGGATCCCGGTTTTAGTCGGTCCCCATATTGGGATCCCGGTTTTATACGGTCCCATAAGCGGGATCACGGTTTTAGACGGTCCCCATTATCGGGATCCCGGTTTTGTCGGTCCCCATTATCGGGATTTCGGTTTTAGACGGTCCCCATAATCGGGATCCCGGCTTTAAACGGTCCTCATAATCCGGATCCCGGTTTTACTCGGTCCCTATTATCGGGATCCCGGTTATATTCGGGCCCCATTATTGGAATCCCGGTTTTAGTCAGTCCCCATTATCGGGATCCCGGTTTTAGTCGGTCCCCATTATCGGGATTTCGGTTTTATACGGTCCCCATAAGCGGGATCCCGGTTTTATACGGTCCTCATAAGCGGGATCCCGGCTTTAAACGGTCCCCATAATCCGGATCCCGGTTTTGTCGGTCCCCACTATCGGGATCCCGGTTTTGTCGGTCCCCACTATCGGGATCCCAGTTTTAGTCGGTCCCCATCATTGGGATCCCGGTTTTATACGGTCCCCATAAGCGGGATCCCGGTTTTAGACGGTCTCCAAATCGGGATCCCAGTTTTAGTCGGTCCCCATCATTGGGATCCCGGTTTTATACGGTCCCCATAAGCGGGATCCCGGTTTTAGACGGTCTCCAAATCGGGATCCCGGTTTTAGTCGGTCCCCATATTGGGATCCCGGTTTTATACGGTCCCCATAAGCGGGATCCCGGTTTTAGACGGTCCCCATTATCGGGATCCCGGTTTTGTCGGTCCCCATTATCGGGATTTCGGTTTTAGACGGTCCCCATAATCGGGATCCCGGCTTTAAACGGTCCTCATAATCCGGATCCCGGTTTTGTCGGTCCCCACTATCGGGATCCCTGTGTTGTCGGTCCCCACTATCGGGATCCCAGTTTTAGTCGGTCCCCATCATTGGGATCCCGGTTTTATACGGTCCCCATAAGCGGGATCCCGGTTTTAGACGGTCTCCAAATCGGGATCCCAGTTTTAGTCGGTCCCCATCATTGGGATCCCGGTTTTATACGGTCCCCATAAGCGGGATCCCGGTTTTAGACGGTCTCCAAATCGGGATCCCGGTTTTAGTCGGTCCCCATATTGGGATCCCGGTTTTATACGGTCCCCATAAGCGGGATCCCGGTTTTAGACGGTCCCCATTATCGGGATCCCGGTTTTGTCGGTCCCCATTATCGGGATTTCGGTTTTAGACGGTCCCCATAATCGGGATCCCGGCTTTAAACGGTCCTCATAATCCGGATCCCGGTTTTACTCGGTCCCTATTATCGGGATCCCGGTTATATTCGGGCCCCATTATTGGAATCCCGGTTTTAGTCAGTCCCCATTATCGGGATCCCGGTTTTAGTCGGTCCCCATTATCGGGATTTCGGTTTTATTCGGTCCCCATTATCGGGATCCCGGTTTTAGTCGATCCCCATCATCGGGATCCGGTTTTAGTCGGTCCCCATTATCGGGATCCCGGTTTTGTCGGTCCCCATTATCGGGATTTCGGTTTTAGACGGTCCCCATTATCGGGATCCCGGTTTGAGTCGGTCCCCATTATCGAGATCCCGATTTTAGTCGATTATCGAGATCCCGGTTTAAGTCGGTCCCCAACCAAAAATTCATTTTTTGCGCGCATTTTAATTAAAAATATTTTAAAATTTATTAAGAATTTCATATTAATGGGGGAAGCGTATAAGACGAGGAAAAACGAAATTTAAGTGGTAGAACTCAAACGGGTTCGAACCCAACACACAACAATTATATCCGAAACACCAAATTGCGGATCCAAATTGCGGAAAAATCCGCAATCCGCAACGCCAAAAAGGCCACAATTTCCGCAATCCGCAATTGCGTACAGCCCTGTTTAGGGTCTTGAATTTTTTTTTGAATTCTAATCTAACCAATATTCCAAATCAAACTCATTAAAAGAATGAAAAAACATAAAAATCCATAAATTATCACAAATAAGTTGCATTTACAAATTATTGCTGGGAAGTTCTGATACAATTTTCCAATAAACTCCCATAAAGATCCCATCATTAGGGGTGTGTTTTTTCATTTTTTACACCGAAACCGGAAAACCGGGGGTACTTGTTTCGGTTAAGCCGGTTTTACGACCACCTGGTTTCGGCTTCGGGTTTTGGGTTAAAAAGGCCGGTTTTACGACCCCCGGGTTTCGGTTTCGGGTTTTAGGCTAAAAAGGCCGGGTTTACGACTCCCGGGTTTCTGTTTCGGGTTTTGGGCTAAAAAGGCCGGTTTACGACCCACGGGTTTCGTTCGGGTTTTGGGCTAAAAAGCCGGTTTTTGGTTCGGGTATGTCCGAACTCTACTACCCTTTTAATTCTCTCAAGCTCTCCCCACCCTTTTTCGCTTTAAACCCGGACGGTGCAGAATAAAAAATTGCAGGCTCTTGGCATCATTGCAGGTCGCTTCTTGGCCAAATGAATCGCGTAAATAGCAGCGAGGTGACCAGCGCGTATGCGAGCATTGTCACCGTCTCTGCCATCGGGTGGCCATGGATTTGGAAGCGCGGGGAGGCCATGGCCAACAGGTTGACAAAACCGGTCAGCAAATTGGCGCACAAAAAATGGAGCAGTGCTTGCGAATGACCGCCGCCACTAAACCGCCCCAGGGGGGCATCCTGCGGCTGGCACGACGAGCTGACCAAATTGGAGCAGGGCACAGATGGTGCTGGACTTAGCCAACTGCCTTGGAAACCCCATATATGATGTTTCCATCAGATTTGGGAGGGGTCGTAAAACCGTAAAGTACCCAAAACATCGGAATCAAATTTTTTTCTCAATAAACCCAATCCGTGAATATAAAATAATATGCATTAATTTTATTTTGTTGGTGATCATTAGTGCTCGGAATGTTGTTAAGAAATTTCACCAAAATTTTGTCAAAAAGTGACTCTCAAACAAAATCCAAACAGTAATGTGATGATTTTTTTGAACGAACATGACGCGATAAAATATCGCGATATTTTAACTTTCGATACGATATTTCGATAGAAATATCGCGATATTTTTATCGAAATATCGTATCATGCCGAGCACTAATTTGTAAGTGAACATAAATGTGCGTGAATGGCAAAACTCGGCCTAGGCAAAAAAAAGACATTTTGATTTAAAGATCAATTTAAAATAATTCTTTAATGAATAGGAACGGATTCTTGCAGCATCCAATCAAACGGCACGGACAAAAAGCGATCACAATTTCTGTAAAGAAAAACAAATCATTCTTATTCTTTATATTTTTTAAAAACGTACCAAAAGCACAGCAAAACTCACGCAAGTTTGAGGGGAAAAAGCCTAAAGTTTTCTGTAAAAAATGAAATTTTGTATCGATTTTAATGTTGCGCGCGTACTCAGCCGCCTCCGTCTGCCGGCGCCTACGGCGAAAAAGAAACATTTGCAGCCAAATCGAAATGCTTGAAAGATGCCGGTGCCCTTATTAAAAAAATGAACGCTTCGTTTGACAAATTAACGCGCTTTTCGCCAAATTGGCAATGACAGTGCGTCGGCTTGGAAATTTTTCCAATCTCAGCGCTCAAATCTTCACAGCTATTATGCGCAGAACAGCCCCACTGCAATTGCTCCCAATTTTCTAATAAAGAAATAACATTTATTAGTTTTCTTAAGCTTTAAGTAAAACAATCATAATTTATTTTAGAACAAATTGGCATTTCTCATACACTTTGTTTTTGTTTATTTAAATCTAATTGTTTTCGGTCCGTTATAAATTGAGTGCCGGCCAATTCAGTGCCGTTAATCATAACTTGTTGCCAGCTCCGATCGCTTCTTGGGATCGGCATTAATCGGGATTAAACCCAACTATCGGGATCGAACTGCCTCCCGATCTCGACGGGGATCCCGGCCCGCTTTACCCCAGTTTGAAGTACTTAAGTATAATTAGCAGCTTCTGAATCGTCAGGCACTAAACTGTTTTTCTGCCAACTAACAAAGTGTTTGTTCAACAACCAAACAAAACAAAAAAATGTTTACCATATAAACAAATGACGCCATAACAAAATTGCTTTTCCTCCGGACACGCCGCGGGCGTAATGAAGCCAGAACCGCTCACCGTGTTGTAAATGCCCTTTTTGCAATGGATGCCTTGGGGGCAAAGAGTGAAAACAATTTGAACAAAAAATAAACTACCGTGGCAATTGTATGGAAAGCTCAAGCAGTAAAGAAGCACAAGAAATGAAACAACAAAATTCATTATTTTACAAGATTTTGTCGAAATTATTTTGCTAAAAAAACATTTTAATTATAAAACATAGACAAAAAAGAAAAAGATTTTTGGTTAGTGCAAATAAAAATACGGGGATACCGGGGACGACAAACAGGGATCCCCGTTTTCGGGGATGAGCAAACCGGGGAACGGGGATCCCCGTACGGGGATGGGCAAAATTCCTTTTTAGGAAAATTTTTGTTAAACTTAAAATGCACCCTTAAAAAAGACTTTTTCTTGGACCAAAAATGCACCCCCAAAAGATCGATTTAATCTTTCTGGGAAGGAGAGCCCGACGGTGCTAACAGGAGCCGTCGGGAAAATTTTTTGATTTTGGTTAAGTAATTTTACCTAAATTTGGCAAAATTAAGCATTTTAATCCGAATTTCGGAAAAATTTTTAAAAAAAGGTTTACATGAGAGTGGAGTATGCCCGGAGGTGCCGACAGGCGCCGCCGGAGAAGAATTTTTGAATTTTTGACTCAATTTGTTAAGAGATTGCAACTTAAAATCGGGCATTAATGTTTAGGAATGGGCGCGGTCCAGTGGGGATTAACGATATTAGCTCAGAAAATTGGTCGAGATTTTTTGTAGAGCGTATAAGGGAAACTTGAATTTTCTATTAGAAATATAATTCACATATTCATTTTTGAATTAATAAAAATATTTGAAAAATTTTAAAAATATTCTTTTAATGGGGGACCGCACGCGACAGAACCAGAATAAAGGTTAAAAATGCGAGTTCGAACTTCAAACAGTAAATCAATATAATCATAAAATCCTGATGTGATGGCCATCTTTAGGGGTGCATTTTTTCATGCCCGTCCCCGGCCGGGGATGAGACCGGGGATCCCCGGTTTCGGGGATGGGTAAACCGGGGACTGGGATAAGAATGGCCGGGGATCCCCGGTTTTCCCCGTCCCCGGCCGGTGCAACCCTAGTTCGAACACTTATTTTTGCTTTATTTTTAAAATTTAAAATTTTTTTTTAATTAACTGAGCGCAAAAAATGAATTTTTGAATTAATTCATCTAACAAGATTGCTGATTTTTTTGTGTAAATCTCTCAACAAACTGAGTAAAAAATTCAAAATTTTCTCGGCGGCACCTATCGGCACCGCCGACCCCCTCTCCACACTCAGAAATTAAGCAGAATTCTCAAAATCTGTATTCCTGACCAATTTTAAACAAAAATTCTAAAAATGTTCCCACTAGCGCTGCTGGACCTTACTAATTGTATATCAAAATTTACCGCAAAAGTGCGTTAACAATTATTTACTATAATTAATTTCAAAATTTGAAATATTTCGGATATTTTTGGGTGAGGAATTCCGGTTCCGAAATTTTTTTTTGACACCACGGACATCCCTGATGCTGACCTTTCTGTATAAGAACAAATTCTTAAAAAAATCCGCGTCTGCTAGATTTTTTCAAAAACATTATATTTTGAAAATAAAATTATTCAATTTAAAAATTTGACGCCTAAAATTTTTGAGGAAATTTTTTTAAAAAACCCCGAAACCCCTTCCCTTTTTGTGATTATATAACGAAATGTGGCTATGAATTATCGGTGTTATCATAATCCTACTCACGCATCAAATTCTTTCTCTTTTTTTTTCCAAAATCATTCGTATGCTCAATTTAAATAATTGTGAATTTTTAAATTTTATAAGAATTTTTGGAACAAAGATAAAATTTGAAAATAAAATGTTTATTTTTTCAAACAAAAAATATAAAATCCGCCACATGTAAGGCTTCGATTTGGGATTGTTTGTTTTTTATTTTTTTAGAAAGATTAAAAAGGAGATTAATTAGCTTTTCATTGCAATTTTGCTAATAATCTCGCTTTCAAATTATTTTTTTGTGAAAATTTTAACATAACGAAAGTTGGCTATGAATTACCTACCGTAACCCACTTTTAATCCCACCGGTGGAATTTTTCTCAACCTACTCAGAGAGGGCGGGACTATTAGAGGGGGCGGGAGTATTAGAGGGTGTGGGATTATTAGAGAGCTGGGATTATTTCTCAACCCCTCCGAAGGGCGGGATTACAAGAGGATTTACGGTATGTGTTTTCAAAATCATGCTCAAGAATCAAATTCTTCATATTTTCATTCCAAAAATATTCGTATGCTCAATTTAAATAAAGTTATGAATTTTTTAGTTTTATGAGAATTTTTTTGAGCATTTAAATTAGAAAAATCATAAAAAAAAAAGTCTCAAACAATTAATTCTGCGAAGTTGCATGCCTTTAAAGCGATTAATTCGCAGTTTTTTTTTAATTAAAAAAATGATGAGACTGTCGTACATTCATAATAAACGAAGATTTTGTATAAATGTTTATAGAAGCAACCCACGAAGCCTGGATTCATGTGCTCGATTAGTGGCTATGATGTTACAGAAGCAAAAGCGATGGAATGCCCTCATGATCAACATTATTGCCACGGCATTGACTGCTGGAAACGTTAGTCTTTACTCAGACAATCTGGTCTACGGTGTACCTTCATCTTTAGAGATTAATGAAATGAAGCAAGCGCTCGCGGTCTCTAAATGGGGTTGTACTGGTGATGGCGAAGATAAAGCCTCACAATGTCACAAACTTCTCGGTGACCTCATTCCGGACGGATACTGTGACTGCTTTATTGGAGAGAGAGATGCGAATATGTCCAACGACAGCCCATCGGCCGACAAATTCATTCGTTTGCCGCCACTGAACAAAAAATCTGCAGGTAAAAATGAAAGTCGGTCGAATAATTTGTAATTTTCAAATTAACGCAAACTCATCAATGTGCTTGCAGACGTTGCTGAACGTGATTCACAATCGAAGTACGGTTTCCAATTTTTTTATTATTGCCAAAAGTTTCTTTTGGGCATCATATTTTTGGTTTAAAATTATTTAGCTAAAGAGCTTTTTTTGAAAATTTTGAATTAATTTTAAAGCTTTTATGCCAAATGAAGCCTTTGAATTTTGACGCCCGCCGGCTCTCTACTAGAGACCGGCCGGCTACCCAAACTTTGGGCAAAATTTGTATTTGGTCAATTTCTCCAAATATTTGTACAAATACCAAATTTAAAACAATTGTCTATGGATGCTTCAAACAAGTGCCACCTGAAAAATTTAGAGAAATTAACCCATTTCGTTGAAGATAATCTTTTGTTTATTAGTACAAAAATTGCAAAAAAAAATGTAATATATTTGGTCCGGTATTTACTCTCTCTTCCAAAAAAACAATGATAGCAAAAATTTTGAGTTTAATTTGTTTTTAAATTTTATTATTCCTTAAAAAGTCCGGGGTACCGATTCCCGGCCATGGCCAATTCCAATTTACAGACTCGACAAACAGTGAGCGCAGAGCATCCGCCGTTTCGAAGCCTATGGCATGGCCTTTCTTTTTGCGCCCTGTGCCTTTTGAAAAATAATTTAAATAAAAATTTTTTAGTTATTTTGGCTCTTGCACGCGCTTTTTGACCACCGGATTTACTTTGGCAGTGTTAAGATGTCCGTAAAAATGATAAAATTTTAACTCGTCATTAAATTTTATTATTGGGTTGGGATTTTTAAACTTCCAAAAAACATGAAAAATTCCAAATAAAAAAGCGATTTAAAATCTTTTTGAGAATTTTTTGACTAGACAAAAAATGTTAACAAGAAAACGCTATTTTTGAGCTGAGCTTCTTACCAAAGATTTTCCTTTAATTATCATCTTTCTAACAATTAATATTATTTTATATTTATATTCTATTTTATTGTTCATTTATTGCATTTTCTATGGGGAAAGTATGGAATATTTGTACCCTCTTGAAATTTAACAAATTCATATCATTCAACTGCACTTGGTCGTTAATGCATGAATGTGAAATTTTTTGGCGGTAACAATATGAAAGTTATGAGCTCGGTACAAAAACTGCAGAAATTAGTCAAATTACGGTTTTTAGTGGCGGTTCGGGAAAAATTTTTGCTTGGAATTTACGAAAATTTTACGGAAAAAATTGGTTTACGTAAGAGTGGAGGGTGTCCGGCGGTGCCGACAGGCGCCACACGGGGAAATGTTTACAAAAATTGGCATCTTTGTTAAGAAATTGAAGGATGCTCAATCTTTTGCGCCGACACATTTGCGCCGGCGAAGTCTATAAATTATTTTTGTCTAATTTTTGCCAGGGTTAATTTTTTCGCACTTGGGGGTTTGCCTAAGCCACCCTGAGGTTTTTTTTTCTTTTATTTTTTATTTTTTTGCAAAAAACATTTGATTTTCCATACAAATTATATGCTATTCGACTCCGCGAACCCCAAGTGGTGGCTTAAGCCTAATGCCCATCCCCAAAAGAAGGGCCAGTGAAGCAAAAAATAACAGCTGCCACTAAAACAGTACTGATAGACAAATCGGAGGAATGTGGTGATTAGTGTTCGGCAAATGGGGGTTTTCGGTATTCGGTATCGGTATAATACCGATACCGAAAAATACCGAAATTCCAAAAAATTCTTCGGTACGGTATTTCGGTAAAATACCGAAAAAATACCGATACAGAAAAGTACCGACCAAAAAAATTCGTTATACCGACCGGTATTCGGTATTTTTTTGGAAATTTTGAATTTTAATTTAATGACAAAAACTTTTATTCAGTATTTATAATTGATTATTTGCAATGTTTTGTTGAGAAAAATAAGCATTTCAGTGGTTTCCGGGTTCATTTCAACTGAATTAGATGAGAAAAATTTTCGATGAAATCCCAAAAGGGTCCCTCCCCTGGGAAAATTTTTGACAAATGGAGAAAACATCTCAAGGAGTAAAAATTAATAATTTTCTGCATTTTTAAACTTTATTTCATTTAAAATCTCAACTTTACGTTGAGATTTGCATTCTTTAAAAATTTCAATTTTGCCGAGCAAAAAATCAAAATTCCAAATTTATAAATGTTGCCGGAAAAAAATATTTTAAAAATCTGAATTTTTTTAAATTTTAAGAAATTTTTTCTCCACCATATAATGCTTACAGAAATTTAAAAAGATAATTTCACCGCTGCGGATCCGAACCCCCGCATGACTCCACGACTGACCCGCCTCTCACCACTACACCACACTGGTGTCGATTCGTGGAAATCTATTTTTCAAGAATACGGAATACCGAAAAATCCGCGGTATTCAGAAATGGCTCGGTACGGTATTTCGGTAAAATACCGAAAAAATATCGATAGTGAAAAAATACCAAAATTCCAAAAAAACTTCGGTACGGTATCTCGGTAAAAATACCGAAAAAATACCGCGGTAATACCGAAAAATACCGCGGTATTGTCGTACCGTGCCGAACACTAGTGTGATATTGATTCCCGCGCTCAACTCCCTTTTCGGCATGAACAATTCAGTCCTGTGCTCACTTTTTGTGACTGGAGTACATTTTTGGTCAAGGCACAGCAGCAGTCTTACGGCCACTCGCTGATGGGAGTAGGCGTCAGTTGCGTCTCGCGAGTTGCGTCTTATAATTTTTGCATCTTTTAACTAGGGTAGGTCCCGGGGGGGGGGACGGGGAAAACCGGGGATCCCCGGCCATTCTCATCCCCGTCCCCGTTCCCCGGTTTGTCCATCCCCGAAAACGGGGATCCCCGGTCCTCATCCCCGGGGTTGGGCGGGGATGAAAATGCACCCCTAAAGATGGCCATCACATCAGGAATTTTAATAATTATATTGATTTACTGTTTGAATTTTGGTTGAGTTGTGCTTTTTTACAAAAGTTTTCAATCCTTTTAGGTGAGTCCGCTCAAGTGAATTGGTGTCCTATTGGTTTGTCTTCCCTCTCTTATGTTGCGGCCTGGGTTCGGACCCGCTTGAGTGCAAGCTGTTTTTTAAATTTATTTTGGTCCTGTCGCTTGTGCTCCCCCACTAAAAGAATATTTTAGTAAAATTTCTCCGACAGCGCCTGTCGGTACCTCCGGGCATCCTCCACTTTTACGTAAACCAGTTTTTTTATCTGAATTTTTAAATATTCAAAAAACTTTCCCTACCTCGCCCATTCCTAAAAAGCATCATAAAATTACCGACTCTAAGCTGAAATCTCCTATCAAATTGAGTCAAAAATTCAAATTTTTTCCGGCGGCGCCTGTCGGCACCGCCGGACATCCTCTACTCTTACCTAAAGCATTTTTTTGAAAATTTCCGAAATTTCGAAGCAAACATCTTAATTTTGCCAAAATTTTGGTGAATTTACCAAACTCCAAAAATTTTCCCGACGGCGCCTGTCGGCACCGTCGGGCTCTCCTCCCCAAAAATAATCTTTGTAGTGCATATTTGCTATAAGAAAAGCCTTTTCTTAGGGGTGCACTTTAATTTGAAGAAATTTCGATTTAAAAAAAAAGTCCCCCAAAAAATTGCATTTTTTCAAAAATGCACCCCTAAAAATGGATTTTGCCCATCCCCGTACGGGGATCCCCGTTCCCCGGTTTGCTCATCCCCGAAAACGGGGATCCCCGGTTTGTCCGTCCCCGGTATCCCCGTCCCCGGTTTGACCGGGGATCCCCCCCCCCCCCGGGACCTACCCTACTTTTAACTGATTACACCCCTAATGATGGCATCATCGACCGAGAATTTCAACATTTTTACTTATGTCTTCAAAGGAAGTCGATGGCCTAGTGGTTTTTACTTATGGTGAGTCGTATGTTATGTGCTGGGTTCAAACCCGATTGAGTGCAAGCACTTATTTATTGGTTTTCCCCACTACTCAAATAAGGCATCACCTCATTAATAAAATTTTTTAAATAATATTCTAATATTTTTTAATTAAAAATTCGCGCAAAAAAAGAAAAGATACAAGAATTTTTGAAATAATTCATCACGTCTTCCTGAGTTTTTGCTTCAATTTCCTTAACAAAGATTGCAAAATTTTTGTAAAATTTCTCCGGCGGCGCCTGTCGGCACCTCCGGACATCCTCCACTCTTACGTAAACCAGTTTTTTTTTTCTGAAATTCCGAAGCAAAATTCATAATTTTGCTAAAATTTTGATGAAATTTCTTTAACAAAATTGAGTCAAAATTTCAAAAATTTTCAATAAGTCGAAAAGCATTAAAAATTTCGAAATTCAAACATTAAAAATAATTTTAATCGATTGCCAAATAGAAAAAGCATTTTTTTTGCTTCCTTCTCATTGTTCGCCAGTGAAAAAGCCGCTGAATATGACGTGCTTTTTGTGGAGGGTGATGAAAAAGGCGAACGGCCTGTCGGGTTGAAAGGTTCGGGCTGAGTCAACTTTTGGCAACCCGAAAGAGCTGCCAATACTTTTTGACTCTGAAGGAGACGCCGCTGTGCCGTCCTCATCGATCTGCGAATTTTTAAAATAAATTTGGCGCCATTTTGGCCCCAATGATTTAAAATTCTTGGCGCCAAATTGATCCCGACCGGCTTTTAACGCTAAAAGAAGTCGCTCTAAATTATTACGTACCAAAATATGCACTTTCTGAATAACTTTGTTGATGTACAAAGTGTATGACAAATTGTTGTGATTTATGCCCGAAAAGTCGGCCTTGCTTGGACGGAATGCGCGTTTGATGCCAAGCAACAGCAATGTTTCTTCCAAATTTTGATGTAATGATACAATTTTGAACTTTGGCAAAATGACCTAAAATAGCGAGGAAATTGCAGTAAATTTTTTATTCTTTAAATTAACGTTGGTCCCCGACTCCAACCCCCGACATGGCCAACCCCGACCCCCCCCCCCCCCCCCCCCCCGACCCGATCCCCGACAGGGTAAACCGCTCCCCCCTCCCTCCCCCCCCCCTCGAACTCATAAATCTTATGATTGGCATTTATTTAAAAAAAATTAAAATTTGCCCACTGAAGACATAGCTAAAATTTTTAAGAAATTTTTTTTATTAATAAAATTTTCAAAATTTTTTCCATCCTCGCTTGACCCCGAAAATCTGGACGTCATCGACCCCGACCCCCGGCATGGCCAACCCCGACTCCCGACTTTCCTGCCCCCGAGGGGCCCCGAACAAATCCCACCTTGAGCTCTTTCATTGTCGACTTTTTGAGAAATTCCATCAAATTTTCGCCGTTAAACTTTTGGAAAACATAATCCCTGTAGCGATTCGGCTTCCTCAACATAATGACAAAATGCGCTTTTTCGCCAACAAACGGCACACCGACCAGCTCAAACTGAATTTTTTGGTGTAAATGGCACAATTTTTTTCTTTTGGCACATACATCTTCCGTCTCCATGTGCATGAATTGGCCTGTTTGAGTCATCATATCCATCTAAAGAAAGATATTTATGGACATTAATTTGCACTTAACTTAAAATTTTCAAGAATCGAACAATTAATTTTGCCTTTTTTCATTCATTTCAATTTAATGTAAAAAAAGAAATAAATACTTCGCGGTACTGGCCATTTATTGAACGGAATGTTTTCTTTTCGTTATATTGCGGATTGAACTGTCGAAGCCATTTTGCTCCAAAATGAATTGCACTGACGAGCACCAACCTAACAAAAAATGGATTTATAAAAGCACATTTTTTTAGTTTAAATAGTTTTGCTTTGTGTCCGACGGGTTCAGAGATTGCGGTACAATCGATTCAATGCTTTTGCCCCCCGGCGATGCGTTGTCAAGAAAGGCATTGATTTTCTGCAAAAATTGAAATGTTTTGTTAAATCATTTCATATAATTATTTGTGTTTACATCGGCAACTTCGATTTGTTTGCCAAAATCTATCGACTCGAAACTGTCCTCCCCAAAATTCTTTCTGATGGCCGATTTGAACTCATCCAAAACTTTGACAGAGTTCGACAAATATAATTTTTTGGAAATCTTCAGCTTGAAATTAGCGTCCGTTTGTGTTGACTCAATTTCTTGCAAGAATTTGCCGTAATTGTCGCGCAACGACGGACCGGACGAATCTGGCACGGCAAAGTTGACAAATTCAAATGCTCAAAATACCGCCAGCCGCCAACACTTTGCCAAGTTCAACCGCTGTTTGGCCTCGTGCACCAATGTAAGCCATGGCCAGTGCAATGGCCGCCGAAAGAGGCGACACAACCGCATTCTTTTTATTGTGATGGTAGAACACCTTCGATATGTCCACAGAGAAATTCGCATGGCCAATGGCTAATAAAGCAATTAACAAATAATAAAAACGTTGAAATTTTAATTATAACTCAAAGTATAACGGGATCCTGAGAGTTATTCCGTTTAGTTTTTCTCGGATTTTTCTGGCCAAGCTAACGTGATTTTGCCATAAATCCCAAAACCAAAAAAGCTAATCCGGATCCTGATTTTTATCAAAATGCCGACCCCGCTCTACTCTACGCTTTGAATGACCACAAAATGTGTGTGACTCGAAAAGTGCCAATAAATTCTTGTCAACGCGGCGCTTACATTTCGTGACAAAGTTCGGGTACATAAGTCCCTGATTGGGCATCCCATAATCATTGATGAGCTTCAAGTCGGTCGGTTGCCAGCTAAGGTCATTATGTCGAACAAAATCATAAGCCCCAAATTGGTCGCGCCACTGAACGGCGGCAACTTCTTGTCGAAGATCCAAATGCAGTCCGCGTATTTCCTGCACGCGGCCCTGCAGCAAATAAATAATTGTGCAAAATTTAATCATTTTGCATAAATTTGTATCAAATTCCAAAAATTGGAAAATATAGTTCATACTAGAGCCCGGAATGAGATGAGATCTCGAGAAATCTCGACCTCAAGATCTCGCTCGACTAAAAATGAGTTTCACGAGATTTTTCGAGACCGAGATTTCTTCGAAAATCTCGACTCGAGATATCGCTCGAAGGAAGCTCGAGATTCTCGATCTCGAGCCCAAACATTTTTCATGAAAACACTGCTTTTTTAACAAAGATTGCCAATTTTTGTAAAAAATTCCTCCGGCGGCGCCTGACATCCTCCATTTTGGCTGGAAATCTCTTAACAAATTGAGTCAGAAAATCAAAATTTTCCCGGCGGCGCCTATTGGCACCGACGACCCTCTCACTCCCAAAAGTGAATAAAAATTTTCAAAAAACTTATATTTTTGAACAATTTCTTTTAAATATTGCAAACAAAAGTGTCCCCCTATGGTTTTGTGATTTTGTCCAACCAAAAAATTTGTGATGCCATCTAAAATATTTTTTAAAAATCTTGAACTATTTTAAAAATTGTTTACATCATCATAAATGTTCAGAGAAAAGTCGGAAAAAATTATCAACACAGTCGGGGATCTGAACCCCGGACGGACCCCGACTCGTTCCCCGCCAACTCGTTCCCCACGCCCAACTCGTTCCCTTTTACCCAACTCGTTTCCCTTAATAAAAATGACAAAAAACCTCGGAAAATCGTAAAACTCGTGCGAAAAACACGAATTCGGGTTCCGTAAATTCGAACATTTGGTCGGAAAAAAACATTTTTTTAAAAAAAAGAAAAATTTTTTCAGATTTTTTTTTAAAGTCGTTTAAGATCGGAACCGGGATTCCAAACGCAAATTGACTGCATTTGGTCCGTTTTAGCACATTTTTTTAAAAACATTTTTGGTCAATATTTTAAGTCCATATTTTTTTTTAGTACATATTTATCCCCGTCCTAATCGTTACTAACCCTGAAGCTTGTGAGTTGAGGCAGACTGAAGCTTTTTGTTCCACAACTTGAGAAGCAAAATGTTTTTGGTGCGTAAAATTTAAATTTTGAACGCACTCGCCGCTTATGATGATCATTATATAATCATAATAGGGGCGTTCCCAGAGTTCGAAAAGTTGATGCCAACGGCTGCGACAGCCCCAATGTCTGAACTCCATAGGGAATGTGAACGTTGAAGCGGCGCCGATGTCTAGGGATGGCATTTTTAATTATTTTATTGAAATAAATGGGGCGCGGACGGGCACCGCTTTGGATCAGAAAACAGATTTTGAGCATATTAAATGTATTTTTTTATTTTCTAAAAAAATATAACTAATAGACAAACCCTACCTTTCCCGGAAGATTCTTTCAAATGAATGCTAAAATTAGAACAATTTTATTAAATTGTTTTATTTTGGGGATCCCCCGCCCTTCGAATGCTAACCAAAACAGAAAAAAAGTATTGCTAATCACCAGCAGGTAACTCACGTGTTCTCAAAAACTGTTATGTTTTCTCCATAACAAATATTTCGCGTCTTCGAAAACTGAATTTTGACATTTGCCGTGCAATTATGGCTTGCACCCGTAATGCACCCATCAAGAAGCACGAGCGTGCCTTAAATAATTATTTTTATATATTTTTTTAAATATTAAATTAAACATTTATTATTATTTTACGATCTTTGTAGTCATCCGGCTCCGTTTCAGGCTCATTTTGGTAGAAATGGACCTAAAAAGAAATTTGATCGTAAATTTATTAAAAAAAGGACAGGCCATGGCACAGTGCTTCACATAGTCGTAATATTCATTTCCGCAAGTTGGCATCTACGGCAAACAAATTAAAATTTTAAAAAATCTTTTATTTACAAATGCCATTTTGTGGAAATCCTGCAGACAAGTTGAGCCGTCCGAGTTGAAAGTGCCAAAAATTTTGCCAAACTTTTTATTTGGATTTCCATTTTTGTACTTAAATTAATCTTTTTTTTTTTTGCAAAGATTTTGGCATTATTTTAAATATAAATTTATTATTTCAATTTTTGTAAAAATTGGCGTTTCATAATTATAATTAACAAGATTAAAAAATGATGATAAATTGTTTTTTATTTTTTATACCGCACACGCGCAGTACTCCTCGTCCGGGTTGACGCCGTTGCTTGCCGTTGAGCCCTTGTAACAGCCGTAACATCCGTTGGCCAACGCCTTTTCCTCCGGCAATTGATTGTCCTCAAACAGCAAGGAGTTCAGCCATGGCGGACGCAAATTCCGGGGGATAAAGCCCTTCTGTTTGACCACCTCCGAGTGCAGGCACTGCTCGTGGAACTCAGTGCCTTCAATGGCACGGCACAATTCTTTGGCGTTAAACCCTGAATTTTTATAAATTTGTTTCAATTATTCATGGCACATTGTCTGTTTTAAGAAATTATTGGACCGTCATCCGATGACGTTAGAGAAGACAAAGGCGATTCATTCGGTTGGCAACTGCAGAATTGGACGTTCTGGATTAGCAGAACAACCAATACAGTGGCCAAGTTGAACAGGGTCAAATCAGCAGAAGATGCCATTTGACTCGGTGCCGGTGCCATTTTGTTTTGAGTGATTTGCACTGCAAAAAGGGCATAAAATTTTATCAAAAATTCTCAAATACCCGAAGTGCCCGAAGACCCGGGCCAAATCGGACGATATAGAACCGGTATTTAGTGGCGCTTTTTCTTCTAGTTTGGGTTCGGTTAACAGAAAATGCGCGGTTCACAACTGAAATTCTGAAATTTCAAATGAACCAGAACGCCCAATTTGGGAAATAAAATTTTAATTAGGTAATAGACCATAACACTTTTTAATGATCGGAGCGTAGATTCAAAAAAATGAATGAATGAATAAATGATGTAAGCGATGTTATTTCAGCATCAAAAAACAAATTTGATGAGTCACCCAGCTGATGGCTTTGCCGAGATAATATCTCAAATAATTTGACGCTTTTTTTAAATATAAAAGATATTTTTTTATTACGGAGGATTTTGGCCGGAATGCCGGGTTTTGGAAATTTTTGGGTCCGGGAATTCCAAATTCGAATTTGCGGGGTTTTAGATATTTTTTGGTCCGGTATGCGGAATTCCGGATATTTTTTTGGAATATATAATTAATATAATTTAATCAAATTTTTCAAATTGCTGGCAATAAAGAATTTTTTTTTGTAATAGTCAACGGTGAAACAAATTTTTTTTTTTATTCAAAATTATTTTCTTCGTTGTTCAACGTGAATCCCCAGTAATTTTTGAAAATTCTGTTTTAGGCACTTCTTTAGTAGAGAAAGGACGATCGAGATTCTCGTCGAGATTTTTTTCGAGATCTTCGAGATACGAGATTCTCGATCGAAATCTCGATCGGCTCAAGTCCTTTCTCTATTCTCTACCCGGGGGGTCGACGATTTTCCACGTCCGTTTTTTCACTACTGGGCGAAACGTCCGTTTTTTCGTTACCGGGCAAAATGTCCGATGGGCGAAATGTTCATGGGTGAAATGTCGGTAAAATTCCGGAAATGGGTACCTCGCCAAATTGGACGAATTATATATCATTCGACTCCACGCTAAGCCTAACGCACGAATCCGTAAAAATTGATAATGCTTGGAGCTTCCCAAATCAGTTTGATCAGAACGGAGTCAGTGCCTTCAATGGCACGGCACAGTTCTTTGGCGTCAAACCCTGAAATTTAAATTCTTTCTTTTTTTGCTCAATTCTTCATGGCGAATTGTCTTTTTTAAGAAATTATTGGACCGTCATTAGATGACGTTGGATAAGACAATAATTTATTCGATTGGTAGCCGCAGAATTGGACGTTCTGGATTAGCAGAACAACCAATACAGTGGCCAAGTTGAACAGGGTCAAATCAGCAGAAAATGCCATTTGACTCGGTGCCGGTGCCATTTTGTTTTGAGTCGCGGTTCACAATATCTCACTTTTGTTGATCGGAGCGTAAATTCAAAAAAAAGGCTATGAATGTGAATGATGTAAAGCGATGTTAATTTTCCCTGCCAATGCACCAAAATTTTTTTAAAGTTTAAAAGATATTTTTTATTACTGAATTTTTAAATTCAATTTTAATCAAAAATTCAATATTCAAAATTATTTGAATTTAAATTAATGCCTGCCTCGTCACTCATTTTGCACAACTTTTGGTGAGCGGCCCGTTTGAGTCTGGCCGGTTGAGTCTGGGCCAGTTGAGTCTGTCCGGTTGAGTCTGGCCGTTGAGTCTGGTGGCCAGTTGAGTCTGGCCGATTGAGTTTGGTTAGAAGGAAAAAAAGTTGCAATATTTAATTTTCTGAACCGCTTTCAAAAACCGTTTAAATATTATAAAGGTTTATTTTTAGGCTCGAAAAATCTCGAAATAGGCGCCTAAAAAATGTGTTTTTCAGGTTATACCGAATTCATATAAAATTTCGTCAAACTTCCAAAAAAAAAACTTCTCTAGGCTTGTTTTGGTGCTGAAACCGAATTTTGATCAATAATGTTGTAGCAAAGCTTTTTGAACCGGTTAAGTTAGCTTTGAAAACCTGCAAAAATTACTTTAAATCGCTTCTTAGATGTTTTCTAAGTCTCAAAAAAGAATAATTAAGCCTTTATAATATTTAAACGGTTTTTGAAACCGGTTCAGAAAATTAAATATTGCAACTTATTTTCCTTCTAACCAGACTCAACCGGCCAAACTTTCGGCAGCGTTTCCCACACGAAATGCCTCCGAACCACTCCATGGCCGGCGTCCAACTCAAAATTTTGCCAAATTTTTTACTATCAAAATTTCCTATAGTTGGACCGGCATTGGCCATTTTCCTGGGGGAAGGTGAAATTGAAAGCTTATTGGCAAATCGTAAACCGGAACTTAGAAAAAACCCCCCCAGCTAACAGTCGGCATCCCGATAAACCCCTGATCCAGTCAAGTCAACAAAAACCCGGTCTTTTGGACTCAATAATATCCAAAATACGAACCGAATTTTCGGCTTAAAACAAAAAAACTAGAAATTAAGTCCTTCATTAGACAAAAATAACAAGTTTGCTGTTAAAAGCGGCCCGGCCTACGGTATGTATAAAAATGTACTGTATTTTATTTTTCTTTCGCTTTCTGTACTTTAAAAAATGAGCAAACTCAATTTTAATTTTTAATTCTCTATGGGCAATTCGATTAACATCCTCTGACTTTTGAACTTTTCAAAAATTAACGTAGCGGTAAAATCTGGCGGATCTCGAAATTTTTTTGAAATTTTCCCGATTGGGCAGATGTTTTAGTTTTTTAACTTTTTCATTTAATTTTGGAACTCATAAAAGCCTTCCTGTGGTTAGAAGCTTGGGAGAATTTCACATCCTCCACACCTAAATTAATCATCAAATTTCCGTATGGAAATTATGGAATTTTAATTTCATTTTACTTTTTTCGTTTTATCATTCCCTGGCGAAGGGTTTGGGACGAAATGAACGATTGATGCGTCACCCAACGCATTTTTGTCCATCCACCAGACGGACACTCCAACAGTGACGATTAGCGCTGATGACCCCCCCCCCCCCTCCATTTCATTCATTTTAAACATTTCCATCATTTGTATTAGAAAAAGGGAGGGGGTTGCGCAATGATTTTGAATTTAAATGCCCACTTTATGCTATTGAAATTAGACATTGAGAATCTCTTGCCAATCCTCCGAATACTGCTCCAACACCTCCAACTGCTGACCGTCAAAGATGAACAAGTGGACCACCACTTTACTTGTGTAAGTAAATGAAAAGGGCAAATTGATGGTTTAAAACCAATCCGCACATTCCGGATTAAGAATTAAAAATGGGTTCGATTTCCGGTTTCAAAGGCCCCGGAATCACAAATTAAGGATTGCAACCGATGTTGAAACCTTGAATCAATGATTAGGAATTGTGGCCCAACCAGGGTGACACCATCGGCAAAACCCAAAAAAATCAGGGTAAAATCAGGAAACACCTGATTAATAAGGTACTATGGTCACCCTGGCCACGACATTTATAGCTTTCAATGGCTCCGGGTTTAGAATTAGGCAATTTAAATTAGTTCTCGATCCCGGGTGGGATTATTAAACGGTGTTTTAGTCTCTTGATCGTCATTTTCTGTCGCGCGGTCCTTGGCGATGATGTGGACAAAGAGCAGGACCTTCAGCAAGGTATTGAGACAAAATGAGATTATATATTTGCTTTTCCGAACCATTAACCTCAGACTTTTTTGAATTTTGGCTAAACTTACCCAAACATTTTTTCTTCAGACTTTCCGAACATTTAGTTTTTGACCTTTAGAATTTGGTTAAACTTTCCAAAGCATTTGGTTTCAATTCTTTTATAAATTGATCCAACATCAATAATTTTAGCAGCATTAATAACAGATCAGAACTAATTATTTTGTAAAGATTCTGTCTCGCCGGGACTGGTCGAAGGCAACGGCACAGAATTGAAACCGAAAAATGCCACTTACGTCCCCAACATCCCTGGCCGAAGCCAAGCCGTTGGTTGGCTTGACAACGAATCTTCTTTTTGCCGCTCTAAAGCGTCTACTGAAGCACCGGAAAATGACAGCGACATTGTACTCAACGGAAAGGTGAGACCACTAGTGCTGCACGAAACACAAAATTCCCCGATACTCGAGACTCGATATCGAGACCGAGACTTGACCCCGATACTCGATACCGAGACCGATACCCAAAAAACCCATACTTTTCTCGAGTCGAGACTCGATATTCGAGACTTTCCAATGATACCAAAATTAAACAAAAAACAAAAATATATTTCAGGTCGACTTCTTGAACGTTTCGAAGAAAACTAAAGAAGAGAGGAACCAACATTTGAACACCTATTTGAGTGAACAACAGGTGCTTTCACCGACGTGCGCAACTGACGATTTCAAGTAAAGTTTCAAAAAATCGTTTCAATAAAAACAATTTCACAATTTTCAGCACATGGGCTTATTGCGCAAAGGCAGGGGAAAACAGCAAAAAATAAATTGAATTTTCAAATTATTCATTTGCAGGCAAATTTCTATGGAGTGAATGGAATAAACAAGACCTTTTTCGGAGGGGAAAAGCCGCCGAATCAAATATTTAAGGACATGGCCGAATTTGACAAATACGGATTTATGCAGGGTCAATTTTTTAAGGCGTAAAAATTAGCATAGCATAACCATCGCTTCACCGAATTTAGATTTATTATTTGTGGCACATTTTTGGGTTTGCCAGTTTTTATGGGTACACAATGAAATTCTGATATTTTCTTGTATTTTATAACATTCTGGATGCGGTTAACTCAGAAATACTGAATTTTATAAATACCAGAATCAGAATACGATCTCTGGGCTTCTTAAGTTTTCAGAATGTTCTAAAAATTCTGATTTTTTTAATTGCATATTCTGAATGTGTTTACAAAAATTTGAATATGTGTTCTGATTTCTACTAAGGCTGCAGAATTTTGGTATGCGTGGAATCAGAATTGTGAAAGAATTGAAAAAGAATTCTGATTGTGTGGAGTTCTGATTACTAGGGATCGCATTTATATACTCCAAAAACTTGAGCATTAAACATGCTAATTTTTGTCATTTAGTCCAGGCTCATCAAAAGTTTTTGATTTTAAGCATAAAAATAGATCAGAGCAATATATTTATTGTTGCAAAAATTTGGCTTTTTCGGAGCATTGAAAAGTATTTTACAAAAATTAGGTAGTCTATATTTAAAATTTGACCAAGTTGGCGGTCAGGTTGGAAAATGCGGATTTTGTAAAAAATTTACAATTGGGCAAAAAAATTTGATATTTTGCATTAATGCTTGGTTTGCTCAGAAGTATTTTTATGCAAAATTTCAAAACATTCAAAATGATTTGAACAAAGTTACAAAACCCGACTGTGATTTGTGCAAGTTTTTGTAGCATATAAATCCGCTCCCTACTGGTTTCTAAGAATCTAAAATGTTCTGATTTTCTTTTGGATGCCAAATACGTGTTCTGATTTCTGGCCACGTGCTGAGTTCAGCTTGCATTTGTTCCTGACTATTTTAAAGAATTCTAGTTGCATGAAACTAAAAGTTCTAATCCAGATCAGAACAAGTGTTCTGATTCACGATTTCGTAAGCCAGACTTCAGAACACGTGCAATGATTTTTTGCCATTTTTTAGTAAACAGAATTCTGTTGCGTGGAAATCAGAAGTCTAATGCAGGCCCCACTTCCATAGAATATGGAATTCTGCTTTTTAATGCTGCTCAAAATGTGTTGAATTTTGCACACAATTAGGAAACGACGTGTTCTGGTTTCTGCATTCTTGTTTGAGAAGGACTTTGAATTCTGAATTTTTTTATTGCTGCTCAAGAAACACATATTAAAATAAAAAATTTTAATAATGTTTTAGATTTTTAAAATGTTTAAGATTGGATACACACATTTTCAGACATGGTGCTGTTGCTGGTGGACGGCTGCGTTTCGTGCAAAAATAGTGCAGGAAAGCAATCGGAACTCAATCTGAGTGTTGCGCAACTTTATAAACCAGTGAAATAAAACAAAAACAAAAAATTAATACAAAAATTATTTTAGCGAAGACAAGCCGGTGTGTGCCCGGGTTATTTGAATTACTATACGTAATGGGCACAAAATTTTTTGTTTTCAAATTTAAAAAGCGAACTTTTAGACACACAGATGTTCAACTTGACAAAGGCAAGGCATCCTTTGTGTATGGCGTTGTGTTGAAGGAACGGTATAAACTAACAAATTTTATGCACTAAAAATGTTGGGTACGGTACTTTCTGAAAAAGACAAATAATTGTCACTGTGCTTAATGAGTGATTTGTACCGTGTTTAAAATTAATACCGTACTGTGTTTATAAAAATGATTGTATTTTGTCGTTGAATAGAAATCCCGAGTGCTGAAATCCCGGGATTCTGATCGGGAAAAATCCCGGATGCCTGACTGACAATTTTTTTTCAGCCTTTGTCCAATGGTTGGCATTGCAGATGTGCTACCAAACAAAACCAATTTGGTGATCGAACCACTCGAGTAAAATCATTTTAAATATTTTTAATACCTTTTGATGATCTCGATTCCCGACCCCCGGTCCCCGACAGTGCCTTCCCCGACAACCCCCGACCCCGACAGTGCCTTCCCCGACAACCCCCAACCCCGACAGTGCCTTTCCCGACAACCCCCGACCCCGACAATTTTAATTCCCCGACCCGTTCCTCTTACCTTTGAAGCCCGTCTCCCGGCTTTTCCCTCTCCGAATGTCCGGGTGCCAACCCTATTTTAAGCCCATCAAAATATATAATTGGCCATGGCACATGTACCAAACACTTTTTAGCTACAAGTACGAAATCAGTCTGGTGGTGACGCACAACTGCACGGGCAAAGAAAAGAATGTGCGCTGCTGTTTTTGAAAATTAAAAAAATTACAATTTTAGAATTAATTTAAATATTTCTAAATATTACTTTTCAACCAAATAAAAAATTGGAAAACTCCCCCCCCCCCTATCCAGGTCAGCCTCAAGATTCCGACCATCGATGTTTTTACCACGGACCAAACGATGCATGACCGCGTCATGCAGGTGAAAGAAAGGGCTGAGAAATATTCAAAGAAAATTTATTTTTTATTATAAAAATATTTATTTTATTCTAGGCATGTTGTCCCATTGATTTTCATTCGAAATTTATAGCAAAAAAACAATTTATTTAGTATATTATTGGATTTACCCAAAAAAATTATTGTTTCTTTAAAAAAATTCCAAATCTAAATGCCCAGGATTTTTAGTATAAAAATTCCCATCCAATTTCTTTGTCCAAAATGTTGGAACAATTATGATTTTTAAATTCCATTCCAGGGTATCGGGAGTTTTTTTTTGTAAATATTCCATCCATTTTTTTGTTTTAGATTCGTGGCCTGAAGTTGGACCTGGACACGCTGGAGGACGGTGTGTTGGACTTGAGCAATACGGACAACATGGACCTCAACGGCCACTTCATTTTGGGCACAATTGCCAGTGAAGAAAACGGCCCAACAATGCCACCGCCTTCTCCAAACGACGATGGCACGGTAATGCCGCCGATGAACAATGGCACCTGACAGCCGCTTGAGCCCGTAATCGTAAAGATAATAAAAATATTTTGTTTTTGTGGGGAGAAATTTATTCAATTTTTGTCTAATTTTTTGGGTGCAGGAGAGGCTCCCGGTGATCCGGTTTATTCCGAAATCCAGATCCTCGGACCCTGATGAACTCTCCAGCAGAGGAGGAATATTAAAAATTTCTAACTCAAATTTCCATGCTTTAGTAAGCTGACGATGAAAAGGCTCAAACAAAAGAAGCATGAAATGGAGGAACAAACGCCAATGATGTTGATAATTGAGGCAGTGCATGAGAAAAATAAAAAAATAATATATATTTTATATACAAAAATTTCAGGCCATTCATTTTCTTTTTTTACCCAGGCGTGTCATACATACTTTCTTTAAAGCTTTGTACTTTATTTGGAATATACTACGTCCTTTATTTGAAATTTCTTTATTAGAAGAAAAAAAATTTGTTTAAAAACGAGGAGGAATTGAGGAGGGCGTGCGGAACAAAACACCGACTTTAGCTTACGGCCTATGGGCGTTCTTTCCAAACAATTTGATGAGATGATCTCTGATGTTCTGATTAGGGTAGGACGGGACCGGGACTAAATTAGTCCCGGACAAAAAAACCGGGACTACTGGACGAAAAACCAGGACCATTTATAACGGAGTTTGAAAAAAGACGGTTTCCAGAAAAGACATTTCAGTATTGGTCCCGGTCTCGTCCTACCCTAGTTCTGATGCGTACAGTTTTAGCAGAAATAAATATAATTGCAAAAATTATTTTTTTTGTTTTTTAAATTTGTTATACCTTTTAAATTCAAAAAGGAATGGCTGACCCATCATTAACAAAAGCACAGAGTCTCGGTGTTGAGGCTCGACTCGAGAAAAGTCTCGAGTTTTTTTTTTGGATCTCGGGCTCGTGTATTTAATCTCGATTTTCGTGACTTTTTTACACACCTAAAGATGACCTTTTTTGGTGAGAATTTATTACAGAATTCTTTAACACCCCGTTGTTTTGGGATGCTACTTTAAGGCTCAAAAAATCTCAAAATAAACGTTAAAATGCGCTCCAAAAAGTGCTAAAATACGCTCCAAAACCGGGTTCATAAGCAAAAATAGGTGTGAAAATTGCGTGAAAAATAACAATAATGACTTAAAACATTTACATAGAAATTATCAATCAGGTATTTCACATCAATTCTTGAAATTCATTCATTAAGTTTGTTTCGAAATATCAAAGATGCTTGAAATCTTACTCGAGACCGAGAGCGACTCAAAGAATACCGCAAATTCTGAAGACTCGAGAATATTTTCGGCTTTATAATATTTTTTTAAAATTATTATTTTAACGAATATTAATTAAAAAAACATTAATCAAAAAAAAGCATCAATTCCCGCTGAATCATTCGCCGGCCGATCCGCCACACATCGGTGACGGACGGGGCGGCGGGCATTGGAGTAAATCGCTTTTTTCATTGCACAAAAACAACAAATATTCTCAGTTTGAGCAGAATTTTTACGATTATTTTGAACCAAATGTTCAATCATAAATTTATTCGGATTTTGCATTAAAATTGCATTAGTCTTAATTCACCTTTTGGCATTTCCTCTTTCATTTTCCCCTTTTGGCATCTTCTAATTTGACACTTGTACTGGCTGCCATGACTAGTGTGCGTGCGGTACTTTGGCTGCTTGAACAACTTAGTCCCCATTGGAAAGACCACTTCAGTCCCGGGCTCATAAATTGTTCAAAATGGTTTCTGCCTAAAAAATTTTATCAGATTTGCGCGTTAGGCTTAGAGTGGAGTCGAATCCGTGATTTTTTTACCCCACTTTTTAGAAAACAAGCGACCGCCTTCAATTCGACCAACGAATGTGGGTGCTCCCTCTGCTTATTGGAGTTCTGTTGCACACCACACCAACTGGAAATGGTAAAAATGCCAACTTTTTGAAAGTTTGTTTGGAAAGGATATTACGACCTTAAAAACCCGAAAATATGCCCTAAAATTAGGTAAAAATATGACTAGGGCGGCGATTTATATGGATAAAAAATCTCGAAATATGGCCATAAAATATGGATGAAAAATCGCAAAATATGGACAAAATGGATAAAAAATTTTTTAATATAGCAAAAAATGGGCAAGTTTTTTCTTCTTGAAGTAATAAAAGAAATTAAAATTTTTATATGTAAATTAAAGGCATTTCAGAAAAAATTTTTGAAAATAATCAGAATTTAAAAAATTTTCATTTTTTGGTGGCAGAATTCTTAGTCGCGAAAAGTAAATTTTTAGGAGTGCATTTTTTGAAAATTTTGAAAAAGTCAATTCTTAGGGGTGTATTTTTAGAAAATTTTTGAAAAAGTCGATCCTTAGGGGGTGTATTTTCGTTTTTATTGCATTTTTGTTAAGGAATTTTTGAAAAATGGCGAAATATGGATAAAAATCGCGAAATATGGAAAAATATGGAAAATATGGATTATAAAATGTGCTCTAGAAGCTCCAACCAAAGCTAAAAATACTTTTTATGGCATTTAGAAGCCGTTTCAAGTGCGCAAAAAAAATATGGATTTCCATATAAATCTCCACCCTAGTTATGACCTAAAAAGTTCCAAAATTAGGGGATGTAAGTGCCCAAAAAAAATTTTAAGGATATTTATTAATCAAAATTCATTTTTGTTATGCCCCCCCCCATTAATAAATTTTAAAATAAATTGTCGAATATTTTTTAATTAAAATGGCGCAAAAAAAGTATTTTTGAAAAATCAACACATTTTTCTAAACTTTGTAAAAATATTTCCGGCGGTGCAGGCGGATCTCTACTATTCCTAAAAAATTTCAAAAAAAGTACCGTAATTTTAAAATTTTGCTGTAAATCCTTTAACAAATTAAGTCAAAAATTCAAATTTTTTCTCGGCGGCGCCTATCGGCACCGCCGACCGCCACCCAATAGTAAAGCAGAATTCGCAAAATAAATTGAATTTCTAAAAATTTAAAAATCGGCAAATTATTGAAATTTTACATAATTTTCTTAACACTAAAAAAGTTTTGGCATTAAATTCATATATTTATTTACACACCTAAAAAATATTCCTGATTTTTTTCTGATTTATCAGCCGGTATTCCTGATTTTTGGGTTTGACAGGTAGCTAGCTACTAGAGTCCGGACCAAAACCCAAAACCAAAACATTTTTGGGTTGTTTTGTACAAAATTTTTTACCAATATTATTGACCAAATTTTGTTTGGGTCAAATTGGAAAAAAACCAAAAGAAACCAAAACCAAAATAAACCCAATATTATTGACCAAATTTTGTTTGGTCCAAGTCCATTTTTGTACAAAACTTTTGGGTGTCTTCCAGTTGAATTTACACCCCTAAAGATGACATCATTGAGTGACAGGAAGGCCCCAAGAAATTGATGGCTTAGTGGTTGTCTTTTCGGTAGCTCTTATCTTATGTGTTGGGGTTCGAACCCGCTTGAGTGCAAGCAGCTATTTATTGTTTTTCCTTATTCACATGCGCTTCCCCGCATTAATACGAATTTTTTAATAAATTTTTGCTTCAAATTCCTTAACAAAGATTGCCAGTTTTTAAAAAAATTCCCCCGGCGGCGCCTGTACCGGAATTTAATGACCGGATTCGGAAAAAAACTTATATTGTTTTTCTTGCCCACTGAAGACAATGCTGAAAGTTTTGAGAAAAAAATGTTTTATATCCCCACCCGACCCCTGACATGGTCAACCCCGGCCTCCACGACCCCGACTGGGGGACGGTTTGGTTTGTAGTTGGCGTGATTGACGTGACATTGGTCAGAAAAAGCATTGAATAAATTTTATTTAAAAAAATCGTAAATTTAGGCTCTTTGTTATGTTTTACTAAAAACTTTTGGGTTTTGTACAAATTTTGGGTTTTGCCAGACCAAAAAAAACCAAAACCAAAATAAACCCAATATTATTGACCAAATTTTGTTTGGGTCCAACTTTCCGGTCTCTAGTAGCTACCCTGATTTTGTGGTGACTGGTCAGAAAATGCGTTGAATACAATTTTATTAAAAAATTAAAAGAAAAATTTTTATTATGTTTTCAAAAAAATTTTTCGTTTTGTACAAAATTTTGTTTGGGGTGAGTTGCCGGTCTCTACTTTTTATAATGTCTCCAAACGTTGAAACCAGGCATGGCCATGGATACAAATTTTTAAAGGCCTTTTGTATCCGTATCCGTTTGTATCCGTCTCATTTTTCGAAAATCATATCCGTATCCAATCCGCGGATATCCGCAATATCCGCTGAGAAATTTTTCCCAATTTTTTAAACCAAAAATTGCGAAATTTTTTTCTCAGTGCATATGTTATTGTTAATCTTCACATTCGACATCATTGCACAACATGAGATTAACATTGCGGGTACGGGTAATGCCTTTTTTCAAGAAACCTTTAATTTTTCTGGGAAGGATGGCCCGACGGTGCCAGCAGGCGCCGCCGGAAAAACTTTTAGGATTTTTGTTAAGAAAATTGCTCAAAAATTTCGAATTTTTGCTGATTTGCAAATTTTTTAAAAATGCAAATTTTTTTTGAGAACTTAAGGGTGGGGGGGGGGTCGGCGGTGCCGATAGGCGCCGCCGAGAAAATTTTGAAATTTTTACTCAATTTGTTAAGGGATTTTCAACCAAAATTTAAAAAAGTGATAAATTTTTTTCAAAAATTCTTTTTTTGCACTCATTTTAATTAAAAAATTTTTGAAAATTAAAAAAAAATTGTTATTAATGGGGGAAGTGTTTTTGTGACTCGAGGCAAAACAATTAATAAATGCATGCACTCAAGAGGTTTCGAACCCACACATAATATTTAATACGTCGAAGAGACAAACCAATATACCACAGTTTTAATATGGCTACCTTGTAAAAAAGATGAAATTTTTGTCAAAAAGTACGCAAGACCACCGCCATGTCCTCGGCAAAAATTAAAAATGATTAAAACCACATTGGTACTCAAATATACGGATATGCGCGTATCCGCGGATTTGACTTTCATATCCGTGTCCATCCGTATCCGTACATTTTTTGAAATTCCGTATCCGTATCCATCCATATCCGGATAATCCGCAGATATCCGGATATCCGTGTCCATGCCTGGTTGAAACAGAATTGTTCTGTCACCTTTATTTGCTTAGAAAGCACCAATTGTTCTGCTTTTTAGCGCTTAAGTGTTGGTCCGGCGAGTATGGAAAAGTGGATGGCATCATCCCTTCCTCTAATATTGAGTTGAAGGAATGTCCGGCAGAAAGCGTCGGTTGCATCAATTGGGCATGCCCGCTGAATGCAGGGGATATGAGAGAAACAGCATCCGAAGAAAGCACTGGTTCTCCAGCAAGTTCGTTATAAATATAGGAGCTGAAAATGGACATAAATGTGTAATAATGTTGGATTAAAATATGAAATGGCAAAAATGGATTTATTCTCAAATCTAGGGTTGGACGGGACCGGTTCTGGGACGGGATTTCCCGGCCTTTTCAGGTTCCGGTCCCGGTCGGAACGGGATTTTTGAAAAATGAAAAATCCCGGTCCCGGTTTTTTGGTCCCGCCGGGACCGGGACCAACCGGGAAAAAAGTACACCCCTAATGATGGCATCATTGACAACAATTTCAACCCTTTTACTTTCGTCTCCCGAGTATGTCGATGGCCTTTCATAATTTAGCTAAAATTTTGATGAAATTTCTTTAACAAAATTGAGTCAAAATTTCAAAAATTTTTCTCGGCGGCGCCTATCGGCACCGCCGTCCCCCAGTACGCAAGACCACAGCCAACCCCTAGAAAAAAATGAATTTTGTCACTCAATGATGCCATCTTTAGGGTTGTATTCTGATGCTGACATGATTTTGAAGATCAAGAACATCAGCAATATGTGTAGCCGGAAAATGAAAATTTTTTAGTGTTTGATAAAAGAAAAATTTTTTCCTTGAAAAGTCCCAGTTGGTCCCGGAACCGGTCACGGTTGAAAATCTTGGTCCCGGTCCCGGTTTTTCTGGTTCCGGCAAGTCCCGGTCCCGGTTTTCCCAAAAGTCCCGGTCCCGTCCCAACTCTACTCAAATCCCATAAATAATTTGTTTTGTCGAAATCGCATTTGAATAGGCATCGGGTCTCCGAAAAATGCCAAAAATATTCCGTTTTGATCTTTTAATTCAAAAGGCTTAGTGCACGGTACGATTACATACAAGCGTTGTGCGATGAACAGCAAATGTGAGATACCAGAAAAAGACGCAAGCACTCAGGGACTCAGTTTGAAGAAGCTTAAAAAAATCTGCAAAGTTTCGTGCTGTAACGGTGACGCATGCAATGGCACGTTCGGACTGCGTTCCTTTGGCACGGTCGCTGCAATGATGGCACCTTTTGCGGGTAAACAAATTGTCTAAACTCAATTTTGGTATTTTTCGATAACGGTAATTACCGTTAGCGATTATCGACTGAGTCATTTCTGTTTACCGCGGTAATTATCGGTTATCGGTAAATGCAAATTTTTGAATAATTAATTTTGCTATTATCGGCCCGGGTTGTTTAGTGAGTTGTTGGTTTCTTGGGGAGTCAGTTGGGGGTTTGGATCAGGGCTGGACGCAATCGGATTTTGATTGCGGGAAATCCGCAAGGTGAGCGGAAAATCGGTCACCGGAAAATTGGTCACCAAGGGTTTTCGTTCACCAGGACATTTCGAGTTTTTACTTCTAACTTATTTCAAACAACTCTAAAAGTTTAACTTCCTTTTGAAAAAAGCTTTTTCAGACTAAATGCAGCCAAATGGTAATAAATTCTTTTATTCTGTAGACTTTTAAAAATGTTCTAAGCTGAAAAGTGGTTCCCTTCCAAGAAAACTCGCGTCCCTTTACGCTAACTTTGATTATACTAAGCCTAATTAGTTAGCTTTTAGGGTTGTTTGAAAAAAGTTAAAACGAGAACGAAAAACTCGAAATATCGTGGTGACCAATTTTCGGTGACTAATTTTCCGGTGACCGATTTTCCGGGACTCAATCCGCAATACGCAATTTTGAAAAAATTTTTTGGGGACCCTTTTGGGATTTCATTGAAAATTTGTCTCTTTAAATTCAATTGAACTGAACCCGGACAAGTGTCTAAACTCAATTTAGCGAATTACCGTTTCCGATTACCGTCAGAAAATATTTTGGGATTTCGGTATTTTTCTTTACCGAATTACCGTAAACGATTACCGAAAAAACACCCATTTGCCGAACATTACAACCAATTAAATCGAAAGAAAAAACAAATCTGATTCGTGAAAATGTCCATCTTTTAGCGTTTTTCATCCGTTGGAACTGATCATTGAGAAGAGAACGAACGAATGAGAGCATCCCCAACATTGACAATTGCAAAAAATAAGATAATTCCAATGTTATGCATTAAAATATTTTAAAGATAAATAATGTTTTTTAAACAAATATTTATTTATATGTGTAAAAAAGTAGCAGAGATTAACAAATATATCCGAAGCCTTTCTTTCTCTTTGATAGGGTTGTGTCGAAGGGAGCACTAGAAGCATGTGTACAAAATTTGGTCACGAAATTACAAGCTTTTGAAATTGAAAGACAACAGTCGGGGTGACAACCCTATTTTTAAATGTAAAATACTGCCCTATTATCTGAACTAGAGCCCGGACTTGAGCTTCGAGCGAGACTCGAGACGAGATTCTCGAAAAAATCTCGGATCTCGAAAAATCTCGAAAATTCAGTTTTGTTCGAGACGAGATGTCGAGACGAGATTCTCGAAAAATCTCGGATCTCGAAAAATCTCGAGCCGGAACAGTCGAGATTCGAGATTTTTAATGAAAATATAATTTTTTTTCAAAATTCTCAGAAACTCCACCAATTTTGTACGGGTAAGAAGGGAGCATTAGAAACATGTCTGCAAAATTTGGTAACGAAATAAGAGAGCCTGTGTTACAAGAATAATTTTGTAGCGTTTTATATGGGCTTTCCGATGATGTTAGACATTCCTTGTAATAAATCCTGACTAGGGAAGGTATTCAGCAGGTGACCGTGGGACTTCGGGATGATTTTGGTATCAAAAATAGCTAATTTTCAGTTTTAAGACATTTTTTAGCTGCTAAATAAGCCCCTGCGGGGAGAGTAGAGTTACACCAACAAAGACGCTATCAAGCCTATTTTTGGGTGGTCATATGTTTAGACTCAGCGAAAAAAACAATTTATTAGTCAGTTTTGAAGAGCATATAAAAAATCTAAAAAATTCATATTTGCCGCCGGGGGAATTTTTTACAAACATTGGCAATCTTTGTTAAGAAAAGCACTGTTTTCATGAAAAAATTTTGAGTCGAGATCGAGAATCTCGAGCTTCTTTCGAGCGAGACTCGAGACGAAATTCTCGAAAAAATCTCGTGTCTCGAAAAATCTCGAAAATTCAGTTTTGTTCGAGACGAGATGTCGAGACGAGATTTTTCGAGAATCTCGTCGAGATTTTTCGAGATTTCGAGACGAGATTCTCGTCTCGACCGGGCTCTAATCTGAACTAGACCCTTTTTCCAAAAAACTAATTAAATATTATTCTTTAAATCACCTAACATAAATAATAGAATACGGTGGTATACTTTATTTGAAAATTTATTGTGACTTCCAACAAAGTGCAATAATATTTTTCAGATATATTTTAAAGAAGCAAAAATAATGACGGATTAGAAAGATTGAATTAGTGGAAAGTTTTTAAAAACAAAAATGCAAGAAAAAGTTGCATTTGTTCTTATTTACATCCAACACTAGAAAAATGATATTCTGGAAAACGAAAATTCTTCAAAAAATTCCATAAATCTTTAAATAAAGGACGAAAAAGGACGAGTGCCCCAAATAAAGTACAAATTAATGTGTTAGTGCCAACAAATAGCTTCTCTCATGAAGAGTTTTCAAATGAGGGATTCGAGACCGAGGCTTGACCTACGAGGCTCGCGACTGCCCCTAAAAAGTAGACATTTTTCGACTCGCGGCAAAGGGGGAAGCCCAGGTGGCTAGATGTCAACAAAAATTAAATTTTATCAATATTCTAGTACCTTTTTCAGCAAATGTTTTTCCAAAATGACTTGCAAATTCAATCTTAACGCGATTTTTTCTAATTTTTTATCCGTTTAAAATTGGAATTTTTTAAACTTTATTCAAAACCCGCTCTGACTCATCTGAACATTGGAAGAGCGTAAGACAGAAAAAGTGAATGGATTGGTGACGATCAGCTCATTTTTTGTTCACTGAATGCAAACAGAGAGAGTGTTTAGTCAAGTAAAATATGTTAATCATTTATTTTCATTTGCTGACATTCATTCATTCGTTCGTTTAATAAATATTTTTATTTGCACTAACCGAAACTCATTTTTCTTTTTTGTCAATATTTTTTAATTAGAACATTTTTTTAGAAAAATAATTTCGACAAAATCTTGTAAAAATAATGAATTTTGTTGTTCCATTTCTTGTGCTTCTTCACTGCTTGAGCTTTCCATACAATTGCCACGGTAGTTTTTTTTGTTCAAATTGTTTTCACTCTTTGCCCCCAAGGCATCCATTGCAAAACGGGCACTTACAGTACGATGGGCGGCGTTGGCTACATGACGCCCAAGGCGTGTCCAGATGATAAGCAATTTTGTTATGGCATCATTTGTTCAATTAGTAAAAACTTTTTTTGTTTGTCTTGGGTGGAGCGGGTCGGGATCACGGTCAATACCAATTCCAGTTTTAGAGTCGATCCCGATAGTTGGTTCAATCCCGGATAATCCCGAGTTTTCTTTAATACCGATCCCGGTTAGTCGATCCCAATCCCGATAGTCATCCCGGATAATCCCGAGTTTTCTTTTAATACCGATCCCCGTTTTAGTCGATCCCAATCCCGATAGTTGGGTTCATCCCGGATAATCAATCCCGATAGTTGGGTTCAATCCCGGATAATCCCAAGTTTTCTTTTAATACCGATCCCGGTTTTAGTCGATCCCAATCCCGATTGTTGGGTTCATCCCGGATAATCAATCAATCCCGATAGTTGGGTTCAATCCCGGATAATCCCAAGTTTTCTTTTAATACCGATCCCGGTTTTAGTCGATCCCAATCCCGATTTTACTGAAAGCTTAAGAAAACTAATAAATGAGTATTTAATTTATCAGATAATTGGGAGCAATTGCACTGGGGTTGTTCTGCGCATAATAGTTGTGACGATTTGAGCGTTGAGCTTGGAAAAATGTTGCCGTTGTCGCGCTGTCGTTGCCAATTTGGCGAAAAGGGCGTTAATTTGTCAAACGAAGCGTTCATTTTTTCAACATTGTCAGCGGCATCTTTGAAGCCTGTCGCTGCAAATGTTTCTGTTTCGCCACAGGCGCCGCCAATCACGGAGGGCGGCTAAGTACGCGCCTAACATTAAAATTGAACAAATTTTATTTTTACAGAAGGCTTTTTGCCCTCAAACTTGCGTGAGTTTTGCTGTGTTTTTGGTACGGTTTTATTTAACAAAATATAAAGAATAAGCACGATTTTGTTTTTTATTTACAGCAATTGTGATCGCTTTTCATCAGTGCCATTTTTTTTGGTTGGATGCGGCAAAGAATCCGCTTCTATGATTTAAAATGACACTTGGCTTTGGCCGAGTGTTGCCATTCACGCACATTTATGTTCGCCAACAAAATAAAATTGATGCATTATTATTTAATATTTACGCATTGAGGGCATTAAGAAAGAAATTTGATTCCGAGAAGTCGGGGATTTTCGGGGGCGGCATGTCGGGTGTCGTGAAACCCTCCCTCCCCTCGGGGTGTCGTGAAACCCCCCTCCCCCCTCGGGGTGTCGTGAACCCCCCCCCCCCCCCAAAGCGTCGGGGACGGAAAGTCGGAGATTTTCGGGGGCGGCATGTCGGGGTGTCGTGAAACCTCCCCCCCCCTCCAAAGCGTCGGGGACGGAAAGTCGGAGTCGGAGATTTTCGGGGGCGGCATGTCGGGGTGTCGTTGAAACCCCCCTCCCCCCTCGGGGTGTCGTGAACCCCCCCCCCCCCCCCCCAAAGCGTCGTGGACGGAAAGTCGGAGATTTTCGGGGGCGGCATGTCGGGGTGTCGTGAAACCCCCCCCCCCCCTCCAAAGCGTCGGGGACGGAAAGTCGGAGATTTTCGGGGGCGGCATGTCGGGGTGTTGTGACCCCCCCCCCCAAGCGTCGGGGACGGAAAGTCGGAGATTTTCGGGGGCGGCATGTCGGGGTGTCGTTGAAACCCCCCTCCCCCCCCCCCCCCCTCCCCCCTCCAAAGCGTCGGGGACGGAAAGTCGGAGATTTTCGGGGGCGGCATGTCGGGGTGTCGTTGAAACCCCCCTTTCACGGGGTGGGTAGCGAGGATCTTTGAGGGCGGCGCGTGCCGTTGATGAATACGCGTTAGAATACTTCATTGGCACGCCGGGATTGCACCTGCGCAAATAGTGGGTCAGCCCCAAAATGTAAAAAGCATTCCAGACTGTTCAGGTCAACCTTCTTCATTTTTTCTACAATTGACAAATGAAGAGAGGACTCCACAATGAGGAGCCCGCCCACAAATTTTCCCTAACTCCCAGTGCTCGTTTGTTTATGATTTCCAACCAAAAATGAAATTTCAAAAAGTTTTAAATGCCACCCAAAAATATTTTTTCACGGCAAGTGCCGATTATTTCGGATTCGGAAAAGTTTGTCCTCACCGGACTTGAGAATGATCGAGATTTCGTTCGAAATCTCGATAAGACGAACAATTCAAAAAACAATTGTCAAATGAATTAATTTTGCTTTTTAAAAACACCAGCTTCGAATGAAATGCCCAAACCCAGGAAATGCTTTCTTTAGATTTTAGTGAAAATTCACAAAGCGACCAATTTGATCAACCGAATTAATAATTGGCTTTTAGCAAAATCAAGAAGGAATTCAGCAAAAAATATTTATTGTATAAAAAAGCCCATTGCCCAAAATTCAAGGTGTTCGGCCGGCATTCTTTGGCATTTTGTTGATTTCAGACATCACATTTCTTCCTTCTGAGAATCACTAAAAATTAAATTTATTCTTTTTTTGTTGCTTTTACCGGGGCACGTGTTTTTGCCGAATCTTTTTCCGGGTTGCTGCCTTCGCATTTTTTGCCCAAACATTTGCGCAGTCCATCGCCTTCCTAATTGTTTTGATTTTAAATTGAAATGTTCACAAAATATTGAAAATTAAATCATAATTTTTTTTCTTCAACGTTATTAAGCATTTTGTAAAAACAGTCCACCAAAGTTATTTGCATGTCGCATTTGTCAGCGATAATTCCGAGTCCGCCCCCTTGGGGAATGGCACCCAAAAGGTCAAAAGTCAGCGCGGAAACGGGATTCTCCTGGCGCAGAAGGCCGCCCCTCCACGCTTTCTCAACGAACGTCTCCGATTCGTTCAAAGGCTGCCCCGCCACAAATCCGCCCAAAATGCCCGGTTCGCCAAGACGAACCTCACAGCATGACTCATTTTTGGCATTGCATGCCACGCTAAATTAAAAGATCAAAGGCGCAACTTATTGGCACAAAACGCCCGGATTTCCTAGCTTCAAAGCATTCTTTTCATTAGTCAGGCATCTCAGAGACCTTTAAACATTTTCTAAGAAATGGCATGGGGTGCTTTTTCTATTTTTACTGCATCTTTATTAAGGAATTTTCAAAAAAGCAATTTTTTTTTGCAAATTCTGTTTTACTTTTAGTGGCAGGTGTTCGGCGGTGCCGATAGGCGTTAAGAAAAATTTAAATTTTGGACCTAATTTGTTAAGAGATAAGCAACCAAAATTTTAAAAAACACGGTAATTTTTGAGGCAAAATGATCAAGTTTTCCCAAAGTTCCAGAAAATGACAAAATAATTCCAAGTGTGGAGGATTGGCAAATGAGTGGCAAATTAAGTCATTATGAATGATCAAATCCAGCAAAAATTGCTTGTCTCCGGGACAACCAACGCCTTGATCAATTAAATTTATTGAATTTTGTTAGAAATTTATGCAAAATGATTAAATTTTGCACAATTATTTATTTGCTGCAGGGCCGCGTGCATGAAATGCGCGGGCTGCATTTGGACCTTCGAGGAGAAGCCGCCGTTCAGTGGCGCGACCAATTTGGTGCTTATGATTATGTCCAACGTAATGACCTTAGCTGGCAACCGACCGACTTGAAGCTCATCAATGATTATGGGATGCCCAATCCGGAGCTTATGTACCCGCACTTTGTCGCGGAATGTAAGCGCCGCGTTGACAAGAATTTATTGGCACTTTTCGAGTCAAACACATTTTGAGTAGAGCGGGCCGGCATTTTGTAAGAAATCAGAATCCGGATTGGTTTTTAGTCGGTATCGGGACTTAAAGAAAATCACGATTGGCTTGGCCAGAAAAATCCGGGAAAACCCCGTGGTGGGCTTTTAGTTGAATATCGGGATTTCAAGAAAAACTACGGGATTTGGTTTGAAAAACTCGGGAAGAAAACCCTGGGATTGAGTTTTAGTCGGGATCGCGATTGCAATGGTAAAAATTGTTTGGAACTTTACGGCAACAAGTGCCGACCCAATAATGTCACTTCCAGAGGCTATTGCCATATTAAGAGGGTGTATTTTGCTCGGGACCCCCACCCCCCCCCCCCCCCCCCCCTCGTTCTCTGATCCCGATGATGGGGACCGATTAAAACAGGGATCCCGTTAAAAGCGGGACTGCATCTTTGTTAAGGAATTTTCAAAAAAGCAAATTTGCAAATTCTGCTTTACTTTTAGGGGCAGGTGGTCGATGGTCCGCCAAGAAAATTTTAAATTTTGGACATAATTAGTTAAGTGACGCGTGAATGTCCAACTTTGTGCTTACGTTTCCAGGCTGGTCGACGAGGACAGCAGCAATTTGTCCTCAACATGCGCAATTTGGAAGCCATGAAGCTTTTTGCCGTCAAACTCAGGCTCATGCCATTTCGCCTGCGCATTCTCGCATTTGGTGGCAATTTCATTGTTTTTCAAATTTTTCAATTGGAATTGCGTTATCACTGGCGCATTTGCTGGGTCCATCTGTCCGACAAAGCAGAGAATCAAGCTAAATTATTTAAATTTGAAAAATTTAAAACAATTAATTATGAACTGCTTGCTTACCCATCTTTGCACGTTTCTTCGGGACCAGTGGCACGCGGAACGCAAATGTTCAAAATCATTTTGCGCGACTCTTCATTAGTGCCTCCGTTAAAGTACAGCTTGATCACGTCGGGCACAACGCCATGGATGGATTTCGCACTAATCACACTAAAAACAAAAAAATGCTTAAAATGTAATAAATTCAAAACGGATGTCTTACATTTGTTCAGCCGGATTTATTGTTAGCGGCACATCACCAGCTCCCCCATCTCCCAAGTCCTTTCCGGTTTTCCAATCGGTCCAAGCAGTGGCCACCAAAAACGGAGGTATGTGGAGATACTGATTTGCGCGATCCTCATCCTTTTCGTCAAATGTACAATTGCAGTTTGGTGCCAGCATTTTTCTAATTGGAGCACAATCATTGGACGCGGCACATCCCCATAGGTCGAATTTCCGTGTATCTAAAATTGATTTTAATATTCATCTTTGTATTTTTAAAAACCGTTCGAGATACATGAGGCCGCATAGCAAAATCTCGCTCCAGCATCGCACCTCACAAAATATGTGTGGCCATTCCCGTTTTCATCGATCACACCATTTTTGCAGATCAGACCTTTTAAATGAAAAATTCACGGTGTCCGGGCATTTCGCCCATTGGACATTTCGCCCGGTAGTGAAAAAACGGATATTTCGCCCATGGACATTTCGCCCATCGGACATTTCGCCCGGTAACGAAAAAAGGGACGTTTCGCCCGGTAGTAAAAAAACGGACGTTTCACCTTTAAGAAAGCTTGTAAAGTATTTTATAGATGAATAAATTTGATTAAGCTAAAGTTGAATCTTTGGCTAAAATTGTACTCAAAAAGTAAGCGATCTGTTTTTTCACTACCGGGCGAAATGTCCGATAGCCAAATTCACATCAGGCACACTAAAATTACGCCTTGGTAAGTAACAGAACAAAATTGTTAAACTTCCTCGAGACTTTCTGCTAAAATAACTGTAATCCCACCACTCTCACCATTCGCGTTTTGCTCAGGAAGCTGCGGAAGCGAAAACTTTTCATTTGCTAACTCTTTGCCCTTTTCCCCAAAGGTGCATTCGCAGGAAAAATCAGTTGCCTGCACGCGTTTCTCCAGCTTGTCTTTGGCTTCTGCATCACAACTTTTTTTGTCATTATTAGCCTTGCAGGTCCAAGCAATAACTGCGGTCAACGGCAAATGCTCTGAAAGTTTGTAAAATCCAAAAAATCTAAGCATTTTAAGGCTCTCTCATTTGAACGACAAATCATTTTGGGATGTTTTTACATATTACACAAAATAAAACGGGTTAATACGGTCAAATGTTTCTATTATTTTGTTATTTTAAACTTTTTGGAGCTTACCCCGCGAGCAAGTAAAGGCCATACAATAAGTGTCCTCAGGGCATTCTCCAACTCTGCTGGTTTCGGATGAAAAGTTGGCAGCGCCCAATTTGCATTTGAGTCCTTTGAGTTTTTAAACTGCTTTTAAAATGCAAATATTAGACAAAAATGGCACCGGTGGAAGGTCCCAAGATGGCAATGATGGAAATTAGTGCCAGAAAAGTCGCGACGGCTTCCATATTTGTTTTGTCTAATCTAATAGTCCGGGAAATATTCTAAAATTTTAAGACTAATGCAAAATTTCTAATTAATTAAATGATTGAGTTCATTTGGTTCTGTTCAAAACTGAATGGTTGTGTTGATAAAATTTATGGCGAATGAAAATGTGAAATGAAAAAGCTGTTTAACATAATTTTGTTATTTGTGCACTGAAAGCGCTTTACTCCAATGCCCGCCCCTCCGTCCGTCATCGATGTGCGGCAATTCGTCGAATGATTCAGTGGGAAGTGATGATTTTTTTTGATTAAGTTTTTTACTTAAAATTTGTTAAAAAAGCAAATAATTAAAAAATATAAAAATTATTAAGCCTAAGTTAAAATATATTTTTTGTAAGTTTATTGGAAATAATAATTAAAACAAAAGTGTTATTTTTTCAAAATTTGCGGTATTCTTTGATTCGCTCTCGGTCTTGAGTCTCGGGGGTCGTCAAGGCTCAGTTTCGAGAATTCATCTAGAGATATGGAATGAGATCACGCTATTATTATGCGCAGAACAACCCCACTGTTTTTCTGGTAAATTAATAACATTAATTATTTTTCTTAAGCTTTAAATGAACAATCATTAGTTATTTTAGCGCAGATTGACATTTCAATATTTTTGGGTGGCGTTTACAACTTTTTGAAATTAATCCAGGGCTATATACGGACCTGTCTCAGGCAGTACATAAAATTTTGATCACAAGTTTTATGAACTTTTGGAAAAATACTTTAGAAAAATGAATTTTTTAAAATTCAAATATCTGCATAAGTTGACCAATTCTTGATAAATTAGGAGATTTTAGGAGTTATTTTCACAATTCTGAAAAATCCACAAGTTGGCAAAAATAAAATCAATCAGTAAGAAATTAATTTTATGTAATTATTTAGAATTGTTTTATATTTCAGTCAAAATTTTACCGTGCCGAACACTACTTATTGTAAATCCGTGCCCCCTAATTATTTTAAATAATGTGAAAATAAGTTTTTATCCAAACGTTGAATATTTTGTTTAGGTCGACTAATACTTGTTTTCCATTTTCTCGTTCATTATCCAATTAATGCGTTTTTAGCTAAAAAAACAGGTTTTAATGATATATTTTTCAACTTCAAAACTACTAAAATTAAATTTACTTAATTGGATTAAAGAAGCAAAATTGTATTTAAAAAATGCCATTTTTAGGTGCATATTTCGGCATTTTTGGCATATTTGGCCTTTTTGGAGATATATACTATAGATATGTATAAATCCGTTCCCTAATAAATCATTTTAATTCTGGTTTTAGTGAATAAAAAAAAAAAGTTTTAAATTTAAACAAATTTTATTTAATTTTTTCAATTATGCAATTTCACATTTAAAAAAAAAAGTTATGTTTCGTTGAATGAATGAACGGAGTCATTTTTCTGCTGTTGGGTTGCCCAATTGCTTCATCTTTTCTTTAATTGATTGCCTCGTCTACCGTTTGCTTTTTGGCCGTCTCATCTACCGTATCATTTCCTCACCAACCGCTGCACTTTCATCCACAAATATGTCGCCTACCGTATCACCAAATGCCGATGTTTCTTAAGACGATGCTACTGTACCTTCTTATTGTTTTTTTTTGTCCCTTCGTCTTTGACCAATTTTATCGGATTTCTCTGGAGAATTTGAAGAAACTTATTGGAGAACTTTTTTTCTTATGCGACAGAACTACGAAATCAAGCAAAATTTATGAATTAAATGTAAGACTTTTTTTAGCATTGCCCATAATTCTCATATCCGTCAACCAATTTTTATCTATCAATTTAATCTAAAAGTAATTGAATGTCAATGAGCAATGACAGAAGCATCATTTATGTTAATTGAACGAACATCACAGTTGGTCAATGTGTGTAGTCGGATGAATCACAAATAAATAGTCAGAATGAATGAAAAATATTTGGCTTACACTTCCAACCAATCATTTAACGTTTTATTAATACAAATTTATTGCTTATATCAGAGAATTGATTTTATTTAAAAAAATTTATTTAGAGATAAATTTAAAAACCAAAATGTTCGGGTGTGCCTTCCTTTTTATTTGTATTATCAACCTTCCTTTAAGTGATGGGGATTTTTTCGATGATGCCATTAATTGGGTAGGGGACAAAGTGAGTGCTTTATTTGAAAACTGTCAGTTTAAAAAACTTGTTATTAACACAGGTGGTGAAGCCTGTTGTAGGAGTACTTGAAGATGCTGCAAAATTAGCAGTCGATGTGGCAAATGATGTGGCTGTTGTGCTTAAAAATGCGGCAAGAGGCCTTGCGATAGTGTCGCCAGGTCTTGGGATATGGGTGTCGCCACCAGATTGGTGGGAATGTGGACCGGACCACCCTCCAATTTTGGACTTTCTTTTGCATGTTTGTTGTTGGTATCAATTTTGCAATATTTTTTAATTTTTAAGCCTGTGACTTACGATGCGACGTTACTGGCTTGTCCTTTCTGGATAAGTATTTATAGGGTTTTTTAAACCCGCAATTTTAAACTTAAAATTCAGACGATGTGAACGCGTGCTGTATTAATCATGACAAGTATAAATAGAGGGGCTGTTTAGTTCTTACAGTACATTTTGCATATTTTAGGTGCTGCCGCACAGAAACACCCCCGCCGTGTGATATGCCGTTCTATATTTGTTTGACTGTGTGTTTTTTCTTTTTTAATAATTTTTATTATTTTATTTGCATTTAAATCTTCATTTTTGAATTCTAAGAACAACAAAATAAAACGAAAAATATATTGTAGAAAGTGGCGCCTTGGAATTCCATCTGTACTTCCACGCTCAGTACCTTTATTCTGGGCATGGCAGCAGCTGGCGGTGGAGACCCCACTACGGTAATAATTTTTTAATATTATTTTTTATTCCAATTTAAATAAGATTTTCGCTAATCGCCAATAAACTGGGAGTTTTGCGACTTGGCACCTTGGGTTAATAATGTCCGAGTAATAATAAATGATTTGCAAAATCTTTTTTTATAATTAACCAAAAAACTATCGAATCAACTCGAAATAGTCTTTTTGTATTTCTTTCTTTATTTTTCTAGACGTCAACCACCACCACAACCACCACGACTACCACAGTGACCACCACGACGCCAAAGGAGGTTATTTTTATTATTAAACGTTGCGCTTCCACTCCGAAGCCTCCCCCCCCCACAACCAAAACTTCCCGAATCCACTCCACGTCTTAGGCTAAACCTATGCTAGGCCTAAGCTAAGCGTAGGATTAGACTAAGCTTGGGTTTAGGCCTAAGCTATGCTTAATCTTAGTTTTAGTTTTTTTTAATTATTGGAATTGCTTAACGATTAAAATCTGTCCCATTCTTGTTCAACTGTGTCAGAATGATTTCCCAAAATTTTCGCTTCCACAAAGGCTTTTGAATGAGTTTAAATTAAGGCTGTATCTTTTTAGAATTTTCAGTGAATTTTTCAAAATGAGAAAATTCTAAAGCGAATTCAATAATAATATTTGAATCCCGCCTGCTTCAAAAGAAAAATTGGGTCAAATTCTGCAGTTTGGACTAATTTTTTTAACATATCCTTCTTAAATTTTTCCCGGTGACGCCTATCGGCAGCGCCAAAAAATGTTTACATTAGAGTGGAGTATGCCCGGCGCCGGAGAAAAATTTTGAATTTTTGACTCAATTTGTTAAGAGATTTGCAACTTAAAATCAATCGGTCATTAATGTTTAGGAATGGGCGAGGTCCAGTGGGAAAATTTTTTTGAATATTTAACGATATTAGCTAAGAAAATGGTCGAGATTTTTTTGTAAAAGAGCGTAAAGATAAGGGAAACTTGAGTTTTCTATTACTAAATATAATTCAAATATTTATTTTTGAATAAAGAAATATTTGAAAATTTACCAAAATATTCTTTAATGGGGGGACCGCACGCGACAGAACCAGAATAAAGGTTAAAAAAGAAATCGCATTGAGCGGGTTCGAACCAATAACAAAATTCAAATCGCAGTAAAGACAAACCACTAGGACGAAGACGATTGGGCGATCAGTGACGAATGCAAAGTGAGCATTTTAAAATGTTATAAATCATTGAAAATGCCATTCAAATTTCAAAATTTTGAAAACCCGGAGTTTACGAAAGTATTTTATTTTTGAAATTCTTCAGTGCCCTCCAAATGAGGAGCCAGGCCAGAATAGTTGCAACGGATGTGAGCCAAAGTGTGACGACGACGACGACTCGCTGCTAGATTGCACACTGATGTTCTGCTCGTGTTCATGCGACTGCAAGAATGGATTGGTGCGCAACTCGCGCACGAATCAATGCATTCCGCAAGAACAATGCCCCGAAGACTGAACAAAATGGATGGAAGAAAATGATGATGAAATAATTTTGGAATATTTTAATTCCTATTTAAGCAAAATGAACCGACCGGAAAGATGTCAATTTCGTTTAATTAAATACAAAAATTAACTCCAAAGATAAAAAAAAATCTTCCCCAACAGCGATTTCGGCAACGAGACAATCGTTCGGCTAATATTTTGGCGGAGATTGAATAAATAAAAGTAATTGCCGTATCGCCTTCGAACCTTTTCCCCCAAAAACACTCCAAATATTAAGCACAAATATGAGTTTGGAATAGAAGTTAAAGACGTAATTCTAATCTTAAAAAATTCTGCAAATTTTCCATGCATTTTGACCACCCTCAACAGCTAAAATCCCCAAATACATCCCAACAAAATGCCAATTTCGTCTTCAGAGTGAAGAAAAGCCTCGGGCAATGTGGTTTTTGAAAATTCTTCAAATTTTGCACATGACCTTGCTCATTCCATAAGCGACGTTCTGGTAGGGACACTCCGACGGCGTTAAGAACACTTTGCCAATGCAACCCAAAGGGCCACCAATGTTCACTACCCGAACGACGGCACCGGAATTTGCTGCCGCCGCTGGCGCAACCGTTTTTCGAAGCAGCGGCAAAAATGCGGCCGTGGTGGCCACCGTGCCGACAACATTGACGTTGAAATGGCGCAAGTACACCGCGCGGTCGGGCGCTTTCAAAGTGCCGCCCTCCAGACAAAATTTGAATTTAAAAATGAAAAAAAAAATTCTCACGGAAAAGAACAGAAGAAAAAGGGGATGGACAATTTTAGTCACTTTTACAAATACAAATGGAAAGACAAAACTAAATTTTTTGGGTTTTTTGTACAAAAAATTGGACCAAAAAAATTTTGGTTTTGGGTCCAAGTTTCCGGTCTCTAGTTGTAAGTAAAATCCCTCAAAACGGTGGGAAGCGCCGGGAGGGATTTGGTTAACTTTTTTTTGAAATTGTCGGAATCAGCCTCTTCATAGAAAAAAGTGATTGGATTGATCATTTTGCTCCCCCACCTTTTCCAATATTCCGGCATTGTTTATGAGCGTATTCAGGCCGTCGTCAGAACCCAACACTTTGACGGCGTTTTGAATGCTTTCATCGGAGCTGACGTCGATTTTCACCAGTTTCAACGCTTTGTTACATTTTGCCAATTCTTTCAATTCCTTAAAGAAAAATAAATTAATAAATTTTATTCTGAATTATTATTTGAAGAATATAATCTGCAATTTTCAGAACATGTTCTTGAAGAATCAAATTTAGATATGCCATTTTTGGGGTGTTTTTTAGAATTACGGGAAAAATAAAGGAGAAAAAACGACAATCGGAAGCCGCCGTATTGCGATACTAATTATAAGCCACGTGTGCCTGGTCAGGTTCGCGGCATCCGGGAAACAAATTTGTCACTCCGCCAATTTTCAAAATTTCTTTCACCAGTCCAAGTCCAATGCCGCGGTTGGCACCCGTCAAAAAGACATTGGCGCCGAGTGGAAGAGAGCTTTGCATAATTAATTTTTAATTTTTGATCAGTCAGAGTGAATGATAATTTTCTAAAAAATATAAATTGATTAAAAAATATGAAATTTGTTCAGTTTAAAACCGGAAATTAAAAAATATACTTTTTGGAACTGGGTAACGCCAGCAAAAAACACGAGAATTTTTTTGGGTTTTCTTCTAAGATTAGCAAAAAAAAAATTTTTTTATCTTCATTAAAATTGGAAAATAAAATTTTCTTATTTATTGCAGGACTACCAGATTAAATTGGGTTTGGGTTAAAATCTTTTTTATTTTTTATTTATTGAACAAATCGGCAATGGTACCATTTTGCACCTCCAATAGCGATGAAAACAAAGTCAATGTAAGTGATAAGAAAAATGTATGCGAGTAAACACAAAAAATCAAAAATCAAAATTTGGGGAATTTTAAAAATTGTCTTTTGAGTCCAGCAGATGCGTCCAGCCCTTTATAATCTTATAAACCAGCAGGACTCGTCGTATCTGCTGGTAAGCATTAGAGCCAAGGACAAATTGAGGATTTCCAAGGACACCAGCGGACCAATTTTTACGAAATTCAAGGGCAGTCAACATTTTATTTTCACCGACAATATTCGTCGGAATGAAATTTTCCAAAATTTTAATTGTTTCGGCTCAACATTTTGTGCATCTCACCAATTCAAAAATGAAAGCATTGTTCGGATAGCCCCCGCAGGGAAAAAATGAAAATCTTAACAAATAAATTAGATTTGTTGCAAATCTCTTAACAAATTGAGACAAGGCGGCGCCTTTTGAGAACCCTTTAACAGCATTAAACTTGGACAAAATGTTGTTTTGCCCTATTATTTACCAATTTATGATTTTACCTATTAATTTTGATTTTTGGCTAATAGTTTTGAAGAAAAAAATTTTCAACCCGAAGACCCGAAAACCGATGAGCCGAAACCCGGCTTTTCTTCAACCCGAAGAGCCGAAACCCGACCCGAGATAAAGCGGCTAACATAAAAAGATTGACGATGTTAATCTCTATTCTAACCCACTCAAAGAAAATTCAATGAGTCGAAAAGGCAAGAAAATTTTGAAATTCAAACATTAAAAATAAAAATGTGTTTAAATCGATTGCCAAATAGAAAAATCATTTTTTTGCTTCCTTCTCATTGTTCGCCAGTGAAAACGCCGCTGAATATGACGTGTTTTTTGTAGAGGGTGACGAAAAAAGCGAACGGATGGTCGGGTTGAAAGGTTCGGGCTGAGTCAAGTTGTGGCAACCCGAAAGGGCTGTCAATACTCTTTGGCTCCGCGGCTGTTGAAGGAGACGCCGCTGTGCCGTACTCATCGATCTGCGAGTTTTTATAAATAAATTTGGTGCCATGTGGCCCGATGATTTAAAATTCTCGGCTCGACCCCCGATGATTTAAAATTCTCGGCTCGACCCCCGATGATTTAAAATTCTCGGCTTGACCCCCGATGATTTAAAATTTTCGGCTTGACCCCCGATGATTTAAAATTTTCGGCTGACCCCCGATGATTTATAATTCAAGGCCAAGTTGCCCCAGACCGGCTTTTAACACTAAAAGAAGTCGCTCTAATTATTACGTACCGAAATATGCGCTTTCTGAATAACTTTGTTGATGTACAAAGTGTATGACAAATTGTTGTGATTTATGCCCGAAAAGTCGGCCTTGCTTGGACGGAATGCGCGTTTGATGCCAAGCAACAGCAATGTTTCTTCCAAATTTTGATGCAATGATACAATTTTGAACTTTGGCAAAATGACCTAAAATGGCGAGGAATTGAAGTGATTTTTTTTTATTCTTTAAATTAACATTGGCCCCCGACTCAAACCCCCGACCCGATTCCCGGCATGACAATCCCCGACTCCCCCCCCCCCCACCCGATCCCCGGCATGGCCCGACAAGGCCAACCCCACCCCCCTCCCCCCCCCCGACCCGACCTTCATCAATCTTATGGATTGACATTTATTTAAAAAGATTAAAATATGCATATTTAATGCTTGCCCACTGAGGACATTGATTAATAAATTTTCAAAATTTTCTACATCCTCGCTCGACCCCCAAAATTTGGACGCCACTGAACCTGATCCCCGACATGGCCAACTCCGACACCCGACTTCCTGCCCCCGAGGGGCCGGGAACCAATCGATTTTAAATTTCGATACGCTTCCCACCTTGAGCTCTTTCATTGGAGACTTTTTGAGAAATTCCACCAAATTTCCGCCGTTAAACGTTTGCAACACATAATCGGTGTACCCCTTCGTCAACATAATAACAAAATGCGCTTTTTCGCCAACATACGGCACACCGAGCAGCTCAAACTAAATTTTTTGGTTTAAATGGCACAATTTTTTTTTTTGGCACATACATCTCCCGTCTCCATGTGCATGAATTGACCTGTTTGAGTCATCATATCCATCTAAAGAAAGATTATTAATGGGAATTAATTTGCATTTTAACTTCAAATTTTCAAGAATTAACAATTAATTTTTCTTTTTTAATTTTATAATTTAAATATTCAAAGTAAATAAATACCTCGCGGTCCTGGCCATTTATTGAACGGAATGTTTTCTTTTCGGTATGCGGCTTGAACGGTCGAAGCCAATTTGCTTGAAAATGAATTGCACTGACGAGCACCAACCTAACAAAAATTGATTTGTAAAAGCGCATTTTTAGTTTAAATAGTTTTGCTTTGTGTCCGACGGGTTCAGAGATTGCGGTACAATCGATTCAATGCTTTTGCCCCCCGGCGATGCTTTGTCAAGAAAGGCATTGATTTTCTGTAAAAATTGAAATATTTTGTTAAAATAATTGATTCTTAAATAATTCAATTCATATAATTATTTGTGTTTACATCGGCAACTTCGATTTGTTGGCCAAAATCAATCGACTCGAAACTGTCCTCCCCAATGGCCGATTTGAACTCATCCAAAACTTTGACAGAGTTCGACAAATATAATTTTTTGGAAATCTTCAGCTTGAATTAGCGTCCGTTTGTGTTGACTCAATTTCTTGCAAGAATTTGCCGTAATTGTCGCGCAACGACGGGCCGGACGAATCTGGCAAACGCTTTGTTTGTTAAATTCAAATGCTCAAAATACCGTCCGGCGCCAACACTTTGCCAAGTTCAACCGCTGTTTGGCCTCGTGCACCAATGTAAGCCATGGCCAGTGCAATGGCCGCCGAAAGGGGCGACTGAACCGCATTCTTTTTATTGTGTTGGTAGAACATCTTCATTATGTCCACAGAAAAATGCGCGTGCCCAATGGCTAATAAAGCAATTAACAAATGATAAAAACGGTGAAATTTTAATTATAACTAGAGTATAACGGGATTGTGAGGGTTATTCCGGTTTTAATCGGTCCCCATCATCGGGATCCCGGTTTTAGTCGGTCCCCATCATCGGAATCAGAGGACGGGGGGGGGGGTGATGATCTCGAGCAAATACACCCCCTTAATATGGCAATAGCCTCTGAAAATGACATTATTGGGTCGGCACTTGTTGCCGTAAAGTTCCAAACAATTTTTACCATTGCGCGATCCAGACTAAAACTCAATCCCAGGGGTTTCTTCCCGAGTTTTTCAAACCAAATCCCGTAGTTTTTCTTGAAATCCCGATACCAACTAAAAATCCCGGTTTTAATCGGTCCCCATCATCGGGATCCCGGTTTTAATCGGTCCCCATCATCGGGATCCCGGTTTTAATCTGTCCCCATCATCCGGATCCCGCTTTTATCGGGATCCCGATTTTAATCAGTCCCCATCATCCGGATCCCGGTTTTAATCGGTCCCCATCATCGGGATCCCGGTTTTAATCAGTCCCCATCATCCGGATCCCGTTTTTATCGGGATCCCGGTTTTAATCAGTCCCCATCATCCGGATCCCGTTTTTATCGGGATCCCGGTTTTAATCTGTCCCCATCATCGGGATCCCGGTTTTAGTCGGTCCCGATCATCGGGATCCCGGCTTTTAATCGGTCCCATCATCGGGATCCCGGTTTTAATCGGTCCCCATCATCTGGATCCCGGTTTTAATCGGTCCCCATCATCGGGATCACGGTTTTAATCGGTCCCCATCATCGGAATCCCGGTTTAAAACCGACTAAAAAATCCGGATCCCGATTTCTTATCAAAATGCCGACCCCGGTCTTCTCTACGCTAATTTGAATGACCACAAACGCCAATAAATTCTTGTGAACGCGCGAGCTTACATTTCGTGACAAAGTTCGGGTACATAAGTCCCTGATTAGGCACCCCATAATCATTGATGAGCTTCAAGTCGGTCGGTTGCCAGCAAAGGTCATTATGTTGGACAAAATCATAAGCACCAAATTGGTCGCGCCACTGAACGACGGCAACTTCTTGTCGAAGATCCAAATGCAGTCCGCGCATTTCCTGCACGCGGCCCTGCAGCAAATAAATGATTAGTGCAAAATTTAGTCATTTTGCATAAATTTGTATCAAATTCAATAAAATTTAATTGAGAAGCTTCCCCCATTGATCGTCCATCATTTATACACTAATGCTGGGACATTCATGGTTTTTTTTTGTGTGCACTCTTAAAAAAAGAACCTTTTCATAAAGAAAATGCACCCCGTAAAAATCGAAAATTCCGAAAAAAATTTAATTTTTATAAAATGTTCCAAAAGATGTGAGAAATATTACATTTACAATTGTAAGAGGGATATTAATTAAATTGACAAATTTGAACGTTTCGTGCGCAAATTGACTGCATTTGGTCCGTTGTAGCACATTTTTAATAAATATTTTGCACTTTTTGAGGGTTTTTTAGCCAATTTTTTGGGGGTTTTTAGTCAAATTTTGAAGGTTTTTTGGTCAATTTGCATGTGTCGAAAACCGATCGATCATTTCCGGGAGCGATCCCGATCAGGAATGGGCGGAATACGAAATAAACAAACAAATTGCCTCTCCTCTATATCCGGACACTTTGACGCGATCATCGTCATAACTTGGTCAATATGTAGTAAAACAAATCAAACAAAATCATCCAAAAGCTCTCAACATTTGAACCTTTGATCAAGCAAAAGCTAACCGATCACTCAAATGCCAAAAAAGTTATGGCCATTCTGTCCACAAACATCACTTTCTGAATCATCCAAAAGCTCTCAACATCTTGAACTTTTGATCAAGCAAAAGCTAACCGATCACTCAAATGCCACAAAAGTTATGGCCATTCTGGCCACAAATCTCAAACTTTCTGAATCATCCAGGAGCGCTCAACATCTTGAACCTTTGATCAAACAAAAGCTACCTGATTCGGCTTTTCTCAAAAAAGTCTTATTTATTCTGCTGATATTTATTTGGTAATGGAACATCATTTAAATCTGTCGCGCGCCATTCACACAATTCTCAATGAATACAGTCGTGGCTTTCACCGGGCATTTTGGCCTCAAGATTCCAGGTGCCAATGTCCAACGTTTTGGCCGGGTGTTTGCCACTCGTGATGTAATGGTTGGGCTGTGAGGATTTTTAAAAAAATTTTTAAATTTTTGGAGTTTTTTTCGTAAATACCAGCTCAAATTTCCAGCGGCGCTGGCACGGAATGAGCCCGTCGTTGCAATCGTGGTCTAAATATTGCAAATTTTTAATGCGTCTTCGTGTCAAATGTACATAATTTGTTCAAAATTGTCACTAATTCAAGCCATTTAGTTTTTAAAAATCGAATAATTTTTGTTTTCGACCCAATCAATCAATCCCCGGATCTTCAGGGAGTCAATCCCCGGATCTTCGAGAAGTCAATCCCCGGATCTTCAAGGAGTTAATCCCCGAATTTTCGAGGAGCTTACAAATTTTCAGATGCGGATCAATCGTGGTCAGCTCGGTGGTGTCGCCGGCCAACACAAAATTGCCCATGTCATCAGTGTACCCGCTGTCAAGGTCATCGTCCGGGTCGGGGCCAAAGTCGTCATCAATCTTAACAATTTAAATAATATTTAATCGTTTAAATTTCATTCTTTTATATATTTTTTTTATTAATTAATTAGAATAAAACCTTTTTAACGGTTTGTCAATTGTTTAACTTATATAATTTGAATTATATTAACCACAAAAATGTTACCAATTTCACTCGAACATTTGCGGCGGGCAATTCGGCACACATCAAACGTCCCTTCACCTAAATTATTTTATTAAAAATATTCAAAAAAAAAATATTCCGTTTTAACCCGGTAGGACTGAATTCCGCTGTGCTGTTGTGGGATGATGGAGGCAAAAATGCTGGTCATCAGCAACAAAAGAGAGGCCGACGTCAGTTGGAAATTCATTTTTCTTGATTTAAAATTAAAAAAGGGAATAAAAATGTTATGGATTGGTTGGTATAGAGGTTAACAACCATATTGAAAATTGAATAAAAAATAAATTTGAATGAGCAGTGATGTGCCATTTTTATTATAAATTTAGTGCAAAATGGCGGCATTTTGTGAAAGTGTTATTATAATATTATATGCGTAACAATTAAAAACGGAAGTGCCATCAATGAATGCAATCGCGGCTTTCGTCCTCAAGTTCAAGCTTAAAAATTCAAAAAATTAAATGCCGTTCCTGAATCCCGGGGGAGGCCTTAAAAATCCCGCCGGGATCTCGAATTCAATCCCGGAGGCCCGAATTCAATCCCTGGGAAGGCCGAATTCAATCCCGCGGAATGCTGAAAAAATCCCGCTGGTTCAATCCCGGGGGAGGCCGTAAAAATCCCGCCGGGATCTCGAATTCAATCCCGGAGGATCCCGAATTCAATCCCTGGGAAGGCCGAATTCAATCCCGCGGAATGCTGAAAAATCTCGCCGGGATCTCAAATTCAATCCCGGATCCCAAATTCAATCCCGCGAGATCACAAGAATCCCGACTTCAGTCCAATCATTAATTTGCACCTCCAACTCCACACTGCCCAAATTCATCAGTTTGTTCGGACGTGTGCCGCTTGAGATGTATTTGTCCGGAATGCCAATGACCCATTCGCGTTTGCACAACGGAATGTGCAGATTGCAGTCGTGGTCTTAGAAATGGAAAAGTCGAAAAATAAATGTTCCTTTTCGGGAACTCTCTCACAAATTCGCAGTTCAGGATCAATGTTGGTCAACTCCATTGTGGAGCCGCTGACTTCAAACTGTCCATTCAAATCCGTGTACACGGTGTCCAACTCGTCGTCAGGATCGGGTCCTAAAATCATATTTAGGTTACCTCTCTATATTCAATCAGCAAAAAAATGATCTGACTTGAGTTCGGGAAAGATCCAATTTACAAAAAAATCATCCCCCAAATTTCTTTAAAACACGATTTTGAAATTTACCAAGATCTCAATGTAAAGCGTCGAGAATAGAGCCCGGATTTGAGGACCGATCGAGAATCTCGTGTTTTATATCCGGACTTAAAGTTTGAGAAGGCCTCAATTCAAATTTAAGAAATTGAGAAAAAATCTATGCCAGATTTAAACGATCTGGTTGGCGGTTGCTGCCAATTTTCTCGGTTAATCAAAGAGAAATAACCCCGAGTTGTTTATTGAACGTTTATTACCGTCGTCTTCGTCGAACAGTTTGACGAGTACGCCACTGGCCGGTCGTCCACCGCAAAGGAGTTGGCCTATGGCGCCGGCCGATTGGGTACGAAATGCCAACACCGATGGTGAAGCAAAGAGGAGCAGAATGATCGCAATGACCAGAGAAATGGGCCAAAATGTCAGGGACAATTTTTGCATTTTATTGGACAGTGACTGATCGGAAAATGCATAAAAAGATGTTTTAAATGAATTTACGCAAAATATTTCATAAATTAGTGACGACTAATCCGGTTGAAATTTTTAAAAATTTAATGTACTCTGTTTGCTATTTGTGGCATTTTTGGAACGATCAATGATTAGGAATCTTATGAAATTGAATATTGTGTTAAGTGATTGAGCAATGGACGGAGGGTGGTGATTTGATCACATTTCAATGGGGGGGGGGGTATAAAAGTGTGCTTATTTGTGTTTACTAATTGCAGCAGGAAAACATTCACATCAAAAACAGAGCCGCCGATGGGGGGCAACAGTTGTCACCCCCCCCCCCCCCAAATAATTAAGAGGGGTCATGTTTTGTTTGTTGGTAAGGAAAGGAAATGCTTTTCAAAGGGCGCTAACTCGGAAAGAAAATGGAAAAAGCCCCAAAAAACATGTAAGAAGAAAAGTTATTTAAATTTTGTGATAAAAAATGGAAAGAAAAAAATTGATCCAATTTTAAAATGTGCTATTGTTATTGAGCACAACCATGGGGATTTAAATTTGCATATTGCCTTTGAGTCCACGAAAAGCTTCAATCTGAATATTCAAACTTGGGTTGATCCCCGACCCTTTGGGGGTGGAAAAGTCGGGGGTCAGCGTTCTTCGGGGGCGGCGTGTCGGGGACGAGATGAGACCCAAAAATGTCGGGGGCGTCGGGGAGCAACCCGAATTCAGGCTGAAATGTTTCTATTTCTGGATAGCTAAACATTTTCCAATCCCTGACAACCCCCTCTACTACCGTATACAAAAACACAGTATGATATTGATCCAGCGGACGTTTTTCAAAGAATTAAAAAATTTGTTCCGCTCATTTTTAGGTTTTGCTTGCCCTCTGATCACTTTCCGATTAAAAACAACAAAAAAAATATGGTTGGTGCTTGTGCATTAATACCATCAAAGATTTACGAAAAGGGCGAGGGGGGGGGGGGTCGGCCGGTCGTCATCCCCCAAAATGCCACTATAATCTTCTGCTGAGTGGAGCTTTCTTATCGCAAAACAATTTTCAACGCAATTGAGCTGATGTTGTGCCCCCTCATTCTCTACTATTGGGGCCTGTATATATATTTACCACACAGAGATTGTGGGCGATAGGAGAGTGGGGGGGGGGGGGGAGGAGGATTGGAGATGATAGGGAGGGGGGGGGGGGGGAATTGAGACTAGGGTTGGACAACCCCGGGTTATTCGGCACCGGCACCGGGTGTTTTTGGAAATTTTCGGGGTAAAATTATCCGGGGCTTGGACCAACCCCAGCCAAATTATCCGGTATCCGGACGAATATCCGGGTGTTTTTGAGCTACACGATATCCGGGAAACCCGGATAATATCCGGTTTTGCCCAACCCTAGTTGTGACGATTGAGAGGGGGGGGGGGGATTGGGGACGATAGGGAGTGGGGGGGGGATTGGGGAGGATAGGGAGGAGAGGAGGGGGATTGGGGACGATAGGGAGTGGGGGGGGGGAGGATTGGGGAAGATAGGGAGTGAGGGGGGGAGGATTGGGGAGGATAGGGAGGGGGGGGGGGATTGGGGAGGATTGGGGAAGATAGGGAGGGGGGGGGATTGGGGACGATAGGGAGTGGGGGGGGGAGGTAGGGGGGAGAGATTGGGGGCGATAGGGGGGGGGGAGGTAGTGATCGGGGGAGGGGGGGGATGAAATGGATGGCTTTAACTTGGCTTACCATCCATCATCACCGCACTCTCCTCTCTGTCTCACTCTTTTTCGTGTTATCAGTCAGTAAGCAGTATTTGCTGTTGCTGATCACTCAGCACGTCCCCGACATCCCCGCGTTGGTCTACGACATTTTGGACGTTGTCCCCGTCCTCGAAATGACCGACGACGAAAAAATTGCTTCGCCGGCCGCTTCGTCGTTTCAATTATCTATTTATAGTAGGGTTGGCCCTCGTCCCCGAACCCCGCCTTTTTTTAGTCGGGGTTTTCGTCCCCGACCCAGAATTTTTCGGGGCTTTTGCTGAGAAAAACCCTGACCCCCAACTTTTTTGGTCGGGGACGAAAACCCCGACTCTTCCCGCCCCCGTTGGGTCGGGGACCAACCCTAATTTATAGAGAGGTGACGACAGACTCTCTCTCTCTTCCCGTCTATAAACAATTCAAAAAAATGGTTGGGTTGCGTGCCCCTCTATTACAAAATATTGGAAAAAGCCATTATTACGAGATGATGCTTTTATTTGTTCCGAACTCTCGAATGAAGTAAATTACCTAAATGCCTGTCTGATTGTTGGCTGCTTTTTAGGGCTCCAGACTGGCACAAAATAACTCGATTCAACCCGCTAACCAATTCTGACATTCTTAAAGCTGATCAAACAAAGATCTGAAGCAATCTTTAAGCTGCTACAGCTTTGCGATTGGACAAATCTCCAAAAATTTTTTACCAGAAACACTTAAAATTCCAATTTTTGGGGTTTTCTGGCCTCGCTTAATGATTGCTTCAACTCTTTGAGAGCTTTCGAATGGCTTTAAGAATGTCATAATCGGTTAGCTTTCTTCGGTCTGTATTCGGGCCGGCCGAAAATTCGGTTGATCTGATCAGAATGAATGAACAGTTAGTTCTTCTAGATTTGTTTATGAAGTGAGTGAATAATAAAATTTCTTTAAAAAAAAATTTCCACCGATCAGTGAATACAGTCGAACGTTTCGCCCTCCACCTCAACCTCCAAGTTGACGTTGCCCAGGTCAAAGTACTTTTTGGGCGGTGCCCGGCCCGAATGAATGTACTTGTCCGGGATGGTGATGATCCATTTGCGAGGGCACGGCTGTGTGGGAGATGATTAAATCAAAAAACAATGGAAATGTATAAATATTTTTTAAATTGAGGATTCTTTTGAAGCAAAATTTTTCGAATAATTTTTTAACGCCCAAGTCTTTTTTTTTGAATTGTTCGGGATTGGCATTTGGTCCGCATCCCGTTCGGGATCCGGACTGAGCATTCTTTAATTCTGCGGGATTGGAATCACTAAGGGATTGATTGGTTGATCTTTGGATTGATGTTTAGGAGATTTGAGGGATTGGATCGCGATCGTGCTTTAGCCGGGATCCCGACTGACAATTTGGGTCATTGTCTGGCTTCGTCGGGATTTAGCCGGGATCCCGAACCCGGAAAGTTTGTTTGGCCGTTCTCTACTATAAACTCACGTTCAGTCCCTTGTTGCAATGGTGGTAGATCTTCAACTCCGGGTCGATGTTGGTCGTTTCGCGCTCGTCTCCCTGCACTTTGAAGTTTCCCATCGCGTCCGTTCGTGTCGAGTCCAGCTGATCGTCCGGGTCCAAGCCTGCAACAAAAAAAATAATTAATTAATTAATTTAAAAACATTTATTTTTTAAAAAAACACCCGTGTCCTTGTCGAACAGTTTGACGAGAACATTTGACGACGGTTTGTCTCCGCAGAACAGACGGCCCGTGACACCGACGGATTGTTGACGAAGGCCAAAAGAGGAGATGGGAAGGAAGCTGAAGAACAGCAAGACGGAAAGAAGTGGCAAAATTTGATCCATTTTAACACTTAAAATTGTCAGTAAAACTAACACAAAACCGTGACCTCAAACCCCGACAAGTTGGGTTATTCCCCGACATCCCCCCCTGACAATCCCGACCCCATTCCCGACTATTTCCCCCCCCCCCCCCGATAATCCCGACCCCATTCCCGACTACTTGTTGATCAAGAGTCCTAATCAGAAATTAATCCTAGCCATCTTGCTGAATCTTGTCCATTTTAAATCGAGATCGAAATGGGGGGAGGGGATGATCGCTGGGGTCGCCGATCGCAGTGATGGGCGGGGGGGGGGCTTCTGATGGGGCGGGGGGGGGGGGGAGGGGGGAGGGTTCAGCATAAGGGGTAGGTATCCCATCAAGAAAGTGGAATTGGGTGGAAAAAATACGTTTGTCCCCATTAGTACCCTAATAAACACATTGTTTTTAATGTCTGTTTCTCTCATAAACAAAGCACAGAGAAATCAGACGGCGACGGACTCCGATTTCATTCTGGGGAAAAGCAAAAAATTTGTTATTTGTTATGTATTCACTATCAATCATCATCAAGAAAAAAAAGATAAACGACGACGGAGTGAATCATCTCAACAAAAAAATGTGTGAAAATGGGAAAAGAATGTTGTAAATACGACATAAATGTTTGAATGCTTTTGCTGTGATGAATCAACAAAAAATGGTGTCTATGACGAATTTGAAAAATATTGGGACTGTGAAAAGTAAGGGGACCGGCCAAACCGATTTTTCTAAATCGGTCTCCCGGCCCAATCTTGAAAACCCCCGAAAAAATTATCGCTCGGGAGTCACGGCTTAGGACCCCGACCAAATCCCGACCACGATCAATGATCGGTCGGGATCCCGAATTCAATCCCGCGGGATACCGATACCAAAAAAATCCTGACGGGAGATCCTAATCCCGTTGTTGGTTCTGATCCTGATTACAGTAATGAATTTTTACCACTTATAATATGAACATCGATGGGGGATGAAACAATTTGTAAAAATTTTTAAAATTATTTCCTGTATTTAAAATGTTTTTGTTGACAATTCAGAGCAACTTTTTATTTTTTGCCCAGCAAAATTGATTGATATTTAAAAATTCACAACTTTGTTCAAAGTTGAAGTACCCCTAATTATTTTAATGTCATAAAATCAGAAAAACCAGAACATTTTTTATTCCATATGTTTTTAAGAAATTTGAAATTATAAAGTTATGGTCAATTATCTAAAATTCGGAAATTTTCACTGAAAACTTCTAAAATTTAAGAAGTGTTTTCCAAATTTGGTTAATTTTGAAGCAATTTTTCTTAACAGCATTGTTAAATCCCTTTTTTAACGTTTTGTAAATCCCATCAAAAATGGCAATAAATTTTTTTGTTTCATAAATTAGTCTTCACTCTTGATTTTTTAAGGATGTTGTACGGATTTAAAAATAAAATTATATAGCTTGCCTAGTGAAGACATTGTTGAAATTTTTACAAAAAAAATGCAGAATTTTTATGAAAAAAAATTTTATGAACAAAATTACCCCGACTCCCGACCCCGACAATTTGGTCGTCCCAGACCCCGACGACCCCCGACATGGCCAACCCCGAAACTCGACATTTCCGCCCCCGAGGGGTCGGGGCTTTTAATTGTTTTTTTGACATTTGGCTCGGCTTAGCGTTCAGAGGTTTCAAAATCGAAGGGCAGAGGGACAGCCAAAAGACAAATCGAAACTATGGCATAGCAACAAAAGGGGCTTTATCAGACATAAATAGCCAAAACCATAATTTTCCCAAAATGACGACAGCAGAAGCGACTAAAAAGTGCATTATAAATAGGATAAAGTTACGGTAAATTGAAAGAAAATCGGCAAAAAGAGGAATTGGATAATTTTGTATAAGAACATATTTGTTAATTGCTTTTGTTAATGAGTAAAAGTTTGTTTTTGTGCAGCCGTATTTAGGAATCCATTAAGATTTTTGTTCAAGTTGGCATTGTGTTGCCCCTCCGGCGTTCCATGAGACTTCAAAAAATATTTTATTCGGTATTAAGCACGTGATAAACACAAACGCACACAGGCGTCACGAAAAATTGGCAATTTGGCATAATGATTATAAAAATATTTGAATTGGTAATAACGAAATTTGGAACCGAACCAAACCCTTTCGGTTACCCAAATCAAAACGAAGCTTAAATTCAAAAGAAATGGGGTAGGCGGCATCGGCATTCAGCGACCTCATTTGGCATTTTGGTGGACGAAATTCAAATTTCTCGCTTCTGATAATCACTAAAAAATTAAATTCTTTTTGTTGTTGTGCTCTTACCGGGGCAGGAGGTGCTTTTGCCGAATTGTTTCCCGGTTTGTTGCCTTCGCATTTTTTGCCCAAACATTTGAGCAGTCCATCGCCTTCCTAAATTTTTTGTTTTTAAATTGAAATGTTCAATAACTATTGAAAATTAAAATCATAATTTTTTTTCTTCAACATTATTAAGCATTTTGTAAAAACAGTCCACCAAAGTTATTTGCATGTCGCATTTGTCAGCGATAATTCCGAGTCCGCCTCCCTGGGGAATTGCGCCTAAAAAGTCAAAGGCCAGCGCGGAAACGGGATCCTCCTGGCGCAGAAGGCCGCCCCTCCACGCTTTCTCAACGAACGTCTCCGATTCGTTCAAAGGCTGTCCCGCCACAAATCCGCCCAAAATGCCCGGTTCGCCGAGGCGAATCTCACAGCATGACTCATTTTGGGCATTGCATGCCACGCTAAATTAAATGATCAAAGGCTCAACATATTGGCACAAAACGCCCAGGTTTCCTAGCTTCAAAGCAGTTTTCTCTTTTATCAGTATAAATCACTCTCAAAAATAAATGATAAAATGCTTGTGTTCGGGACAACCAACGCTTTACCCCCCCCCCCCCCCCCGGGGAGGGCTTTGCGAACCCAAAGACGAGCATGGGGCGGCCCGGTTAATGACGTGTGAATGTGCAACTTTATGTTTACTAGAGCTGTTTGAGACCGAGAAATGACCCAGAGACTCGAGACTGAGACATTACCCCGAGACTCGAGACTGAGAAAGACCCCGAGACTCGAGACCGCGACCGAGAACTGACCCCGAGACTCAAGACCGTGAAATGACCCCAAGACTAGAGACCGAGAAATGGAGTCGAGACCAAGAAATGACCCCGAGACTAGAGACCGAGAAATGACCCCGAGACTCAAGACCAAGACTCAAAAAGCCGAGAAATTTCTCGGTTTGAGACCCGAGACCGAGACTTTCTTAAACTTTTTTATTGCAATTCACTCAGATTTTTTTATTTTAAGATTAACAAGTTTTTAGGAGTGTATAAAGATTCTCAGTCAGGGAGTAGCGAATCTCCGACAAATAATTTAAGACACAAAGATTAACCACTGAGTGAGCCACAACTAGCATTGAGAGCAACGTTTCGGCAAAAGAAACCCGAGAGTCGAGACCGAGACCCAAAAAAAACTGAGCAATTCTCGGTTCGAGACCGAGACTCTCGAACAGCTCTAATGTTTACGTTTCCAGGCTGGTCGACGAGGACAGCAATGTGTCCCCAACATGCGCAATTTTGAAGCCATGAAGCGTTTTGCCCTCAAACTCATTGTCATTCCAGTTTGCCTGGGCATTCTTGCATTTGGTGGCAATTTCGTTGTTTTCAAAGTAATTTTTCAATTGGAATTGCGTTATCACTGGCGCATTTGCTGGGTCCATCTGTCCGACAAAGCAGAGAATCAAGCTAAAATTATTTAAATTTTAAAAATTCAAAACAATTAATTATGAACTGATTGTTTACCCATCTTTGCACTTTTCTATAGGACCAGCGACATTCAAAACGCAGATGTTCAAAATCATTTTGCGCGACTCATCATTAGTGCTTCCGTTGAAGTACAGCTTGATCACGTCGGGCACAACTCCTTGCATGGATTTCGCACTAATGACACTACCAACAAAACAAAAATGCTTAAAATGTAACGAATTAAAATCGGATGCCTTACATTTGTCCTGCCGGATTTATTGTTATCGGCACATCACCAGCTCCCCCCTCACCCAAGTCCTTTCCGGTTTTCCAATCGGTCCAAGCAGCGGCCACCAAAACGGTACTGTTTGGGACAGTTCCCAAACCGAACAGGCAAATGAACGCAATCGGAAGGAAGGAATTGGCAAAAGCAGTCATTTTTGCTTGCTTTTTACTTAAAAAAAATTATTATTAATTTAAAAGTTTTTGTTTTGGGAATTGAATGGACGCAGTTGACAGAGAGACCCGTCTCGTTAAAATGAATACGAATGAATGGTCGGTTTGCCGGGGATGGACCGGACGACGGACGGACCTGTCGTCCGTCCGTCCACTATCACTCAGTCCATCACAAAAAATTGTGAAGTGGTTGGTGATCAGAATAGAATGGAATGAATGAATGATTCATTTTGGGAAGGATTTTAACTTTTTTTAACGATGTTGAACGGACGGCGAATGGTGCGGAAAATGAATCATCGGACAATGGCCGTTTCAATATTTTTTTTTTTGCGTAAAAATGACGTGAGAAATTGTTCAATGCTTTAAAGTATGTAGAGAATCTGGTCATGCTTAGGAGGGATAATCCCGGCTTTTGGATTCCCCATTCCGGTTCTGTCTGTCCCATTCCTGGTAGTCGGAAGATCGGGATCAGAGTCCTGGGATTCCCGATCCGGCAGGGATATTGTAGTCGGAAGATTGTTATCAGAGAGTCCCGGGATCCGATCCTGCAAAGATTGGTATTGATCCATTGGTCCAAATCCTCGAACATTTGTTTCGCATTGTTCAAGCTGATCCTTGCTGAATCAAAATTAATTATTTAAATGGAGTTTTCAAAGTCCTGAAAGGTTACAAGCTTTGAATCATTAGAAATTGTTTTTTAAATAAAATTAATTTACGACCATCGCCGTTATTGGACACCTTTTTCGCTTCCTCCAATAAAGTCAAGTCACAATTGCTGCGACGAGTGTTCTAAAACACGCCGACCAAACAAAATGTGTGGCTTCATCGTTCGGCTTCTTCTGTTTAAACACGGACTTCCTCAAGTTCGGATCGTCCAATCGACAATATTATCAATCATTAAGTAAAAACGGTTGGGATCAACCCGAAATTTGTTCAACAATGAATGGTATTGGTCATTAATTGAGCTAAAGTATTTAATATTCATGACATTTCAATTCACGTTTCTACACCAAAAAACTGCAAGATAAAAAAAACCTGAACAGGAGGATAAATGCCCTCAAGAAGCGCCAATCGACTTATTTCTTTTGGCGTCAAGCTAAAAAGGAGGACAGAACGATTCGTTTGGCGTCATTCAAATTTTACCAAAAAATGGTTAATTGGCATTATTACCTACCTAATTGTTTGCAGGTCATTCATTCCCTTCCCTCCCCCCCCCCCCTTTTGACCTATCAATCACTTTTGTTTTCTCCACGCATTTGACCGCAAATGATTTTTTTTCCAAATTGCTCTGAAACATTTAAATTCTTTTAATATTTTTCCGATTTTGTTTATTTGAATAATAAAATAAATTTGTTTCAATTGACCATTACAAGAAAAAAATTCCCGATTCTCAATCCCAATTAATCCCGGTCCAGGCTTTTACGATCCCGGTCAATCCCAGTCCCGGTTTTTCTCAAAAATCCCGGTTCCGGCCAATTCTACTCCGAACTCACAACTAGAGATCGGCGGATTCCCCTCGGGAAAAGTACGGGATTCCCGGCCCCGTCTTTTTTGCCCAGCAGGAGTTTTTACGGGAACGGGAAAAACAGTAATTCCCGTCCCCGTTAAATTTGAAATTCCCGTTCCTGGAAATTTTATTTTAACCGTACTCTACTCACAAATATGTGGATATAATATGTACACCTACCTATCTTAATTGTTCGTTAAAACGGTTAAATTGGCATTATTACCTACCTAATTGTTTGCAGGTCATTCATTCCCTCTCCCCCCCCCCTTTTGCCCCCCCCCTTTTTTGAATTGTCAATCACTTTTTGTTTTCTCCATGCATTTGACCGCACCCAAAGATTATATCCACGAATGTGTAAATGATTTTTTCCGAATTTCTCTGACCATTTAAACAATTCTTTTAATATTATTCCAATTAACACAAGTTTTTCATCTTGTGAAGTTTTCAAAAAAAAATTCCCGGCGCCGGACCCTTAGGCACAACAAAAAAGAACATTGAGTCAATTTAATTTATAACCTCCCTAATAATAAATGATCAAAACTAAATTCAGGCTCTTAAGATATTTAAAAATAATTTTATTTTACAAATATGATGACGACAAGTTCATCCAACACTACCGACGGCGACCTAACAGCAGACAAAGGCAAGAAGACGTTTTGCGTGAAGCTTTCCGCCTTAGGCTGCTACAAATTGCAGTTTTTAGGATTTTCAAAACAAAATTCGCGCCCATTTGTTTTAATATATATTTTTGCTTACATCTCAAAATGGGATTACTAAACTTAATTTGTTTCTTTAATTTCTTAAAAATCACCCAAGAAAGATAGATTCTGATGGGAAGTGGGAGGTGGCGGTTTTTGCTTGGTTGACCAAAACAGAACTCTTCGTTTTTTTGGCTCATTTCGTCTCGAAGTGCCAACCCTAGTAAAAATTCCGTTCTTGAATCTGACTGTTTCAGTCAATCTGCCGCCGAGTTTTGCTCAGCCCGAGTTGGCTCAACGCCAACAAACGAATTCGCCATTCCCAACTGAGAGCGGTTTCGACTTGGTGTCGTCGTCTGCTGGTGGACGAAATGACGAAGGCAAGGGGCTTTTCCCTGAAACCAAAATAAAAATAACTTTTACTCAATCAAATTCAAGCTATATTTTTAAACGGAGCCTTCTTTAAATGGACACGAAATAATTTCTTGCATATTCAGCAGATGCCAATGGATTTGAAAGCGCCCAAGACGCGGCCACTCTTCAACACGTAAAATTAATTTTAATAAAAGGCCGCTTAAAAGACTGATTAAGAAATGCATCAAAATAAATATTTTTGATTTTAAGCAACAGCTCAGTCAGCCGCCTCAACAAACAGCAATTGCACTACAAACGGAGGAGAAGAAACGTTTGGCCGTTACCAGCAGTTCACCCAAAACTACCCACGGCGACCCAACACCAGACAAAGGCAAGAAAATGGGAAAACGCTTTTACACGGAGCTTCCAGAAAAAATTCCATTAGGCCGTGCAAAATAATTTTTTTTTCAGAATTTTAGCCAACAAATTTTCGCGATTCTATTAATATATCTTTGCTCAAATTACAAAATAGAGCAAAAACTTTTAATTCATTATTTTAATTTTTTATAAATAATAGTTTTCAAATTGCGTGAATAAGGTTAGTTGAGTGATGGGAGGATCTTCGGTTAACCAAACTCATTTGTCGGTGTGTGTCAATGACAAAAACTGCCACTTTTAGTCAATCTGTCGCCGAGTTTCGATCAGCCCATCGCTGAGGTGCCCAATGATCTCGCCAAGTTGGTTGAACGCCAACAGACGAATTCGCCATCCCCTACTGTAATAATGAGAATTTTGGAGCCAATTATAATTGAACATTAATGTATTTTTAATTTTCAAACAGGAAATTGGGCGTCAATTTGAGCAGAAAAAATGTTTGGCAGTTGTGGAAGTCGAACAGAAGAAGAACAAGTCGACCATTTGTCTGAAATACGCCTTCTTTGTGACGGAAGCCGAACCATTTTCTGCTTCTGGTGATGAACATGAACATTGCAATCCGACGGTCGGGCACATGATGCGAACGCTTCTGCCGGATCGTTTGTCCATGTCCATGGTACAACTGACGAAAAAATTTGGTCTACAATTGCAATACTTGGACAACGAGTTCGAGCCGGCCAGGTTCATCGACATTGACCCGCGCAAATGGGATGCTGAGCGGGTCAAAAATTGCGGCGAGTACAAAGTGCTGCTCAACCAAAAAGCATCGTGAGTTTTTTTCACAGCGCGGAAAAAAGATACGCGAGTTGCATTTTTCGTATGCAATTTTTTCAAAAAAGCAATTTCAGCGTAGCATTTATCGGAAGTTCTTGCTTTAGTGTACGATTTAACTTGCCCCAATTGATTGACGATGGTATTTTGAACATTTTGCTTTTGGGAGAAACTTGCATGGGCAAATCAACGCTGATCAATGCGGTCGTCAATTATCTGAAGCATCCGACCTTCGATGAAGCAATTAAGGTGGGCGCAAAAGAAGGCATTTGTCTGATTTGTTGACTGTTTTAATTCAAAGTTTTGGAACAGGCGGACGAAATTGAATGGGTCATACCGGTCAAATTTGACACGGAGGAATACGATGACGACGGGAATTCGGTGCAAAAGGAGTTTCAATTGGGAAAGGAGAGAGAGGACGAACGGCTTGAATTTGGCAAATTGCACACCAAGCGGCCAACTGCGTACATAATCCATTCGAAAGGTCATTAGTTAAGCTAACCGTCGTTTAATAATTAATTAGTTCAGGTGGGCAAAAAATTCGTCTGATCGATACGCCGGGCACGAGCGGAGTCGAAGAGGACTACAAGAACTTTCAGAACATACTCAACTTCATAAGCACGTTGCCTGAACTGCACGCAATTTGCATCCTTTTGCAGGCCAACAACAACTGCATCACCCCGCAGTCCAAATACGGCTTCAATGAACTGTTTACGCATTTGCACAAGAATGCCGCTGAGGTAGGGCAAAATATGGAAGGAATTGCCTAAATGAAAAAGACTTAATTATTCGTTTTTAGAATATTGTTTTTATGTGCACTTTCGGACGTGGGACATTTTACAAAATGGGTTAGCTTTTACTAACCAATTTGAATATTAATAATAGCAAAAGGAAAATATTTTAGGAAAAACGCGTCAATTATTGGCTGAGGTGCTGGATGAAGCGAAGAATGTGGGTGTTGTTTATTGCCAACATGGCATATCAGTGGAATTTCGGGGATGGGAGGGGGCGAGATTTGCAATTTTTGGTTTTGTTTTTAAATTTTATGCAAATACATACTTTGTAACACTGACTTCCCTGATTTAATTAAGGTGTCCATTCCTCTCAATCGGGACAGAATTTACTGCCTGGACAATGAGGCGCTTGAACATTTGTGTCTCATCAAAAAGGCCAACGTTCACTACTCCCAGCAACAGAAGGACACAATTTCGGAGAGTTGGGGCCGGGCTGATCAGGAAGTTCAACGACTGTTCAGCTACGTATCCACGTTGAAGCCCCACTGTACACGTGAAACCCTATCCCTCAACATCGCCCGCAAAAGCATTGTGGACTTGACTCCCGCGTTGGCACACATATCAGAGGCCATTCAGGTGGAATAATGTCGAAATATTTTGTTAAATCGTTGATATTTGCGCTTCCCTAGGACAACCTCGTTCACATCAAACAACATGCAGAAACCATCATCACGGATAAGCGTGACACGTTGTCCACACTGGAGTCATACCGAATGCAGATGCTGCACGAGCGAGAGACAATCTATTCTAAGGCATTAATTAACATTTGAGAGAACTGATTTGATCGATTATCTCGATTCGATCTTTGACGAATAAGCTTAGAAAATTCTCGATCAACGCGACTTTGAAAACATTTTAGGCAGCCTTGTTCTGCTCCTTCCTGAAGACGTGGGCACTGAAGCCGATCAACGACAGAATGGAGGATTATATTTTGTTGTCCATCAATAATTCGAAACGATTTGTTGCTAAAAGCGATGGGAAAGCAGACCAAAGGCTTGAGGGGCTCAAAGTCAGTTTTTGGGAGATGGACTCAATTTAATTGGTAAATCGATGTTAAGGAAGCGCTCCGCCTTTACAAAGAGCAAAAGGAGCTCATTGAAGCTGCAAATGCCAATGACTCCACCGTGCCCAAAGTGATTAACGCGGCGGATGTGACAGAATTTTTGGAGGAACTTTGCAAATTGCCGATTTTTGGCGAAAGCATTAAACAAATGTACGAAACGCGACAGAAGGAACGGGAAGATAATCAGAAACGAGTACGGACCGGCACTGAGTTCATGCCGAAGCCGAGCAGCAACGGAATGCGTAAGGGGAATTTTCTTGAGCATGTTCACATAACCGCACGTATAGGCTGTTTCTGATCTGAGAATCATTCATTTTTCGGATCATTGCGAAACGCAACCTTAAACTATTAAATTGCGAGAAGCAAATTTTATTCCGATTCTTCGTTAAGCGGGCAACCGAATGGAGCAGTACCCGAACGAGCTGGAGCAGCAAAGAATTGAACAGCAGCGGCGACAATATGACGGTAGTTGTGGGTGGTGGCAATTTGGGCAGTACTTTAAAAATTGGAGGTTTTGTTTTGGAATCGCGCTACGGTATTTTACTATAATTTTCTAATGAATTATGTTTTCAAAATCTGCCCCCTCCCAATTAACTAATAATAACTGTCACAGAATATGACGGCTTTTCACTTCACAACCATTCGTTTAAAGCAAATCCGCGGCAGTGCAAGGACAAGTCCGAAAAACGCCGTGTAAAGCCGTCTCGTGGCTTCGAAGCAAACGACGCTCAAATGGCGAGTGGAAGTGCCGGTTTTCGCCAACAGCCGCCGTCGGCAAACTTTGACGAATTTTGTCGTAAACTCTTTTTTTTTGTGGACTTTGGAGAGCATTTGTCGTGTCGAAAAACGCTAGAAATTTTAAACACTGTTTCTAATTCTGCAGGAAAGCTGCCGTTGGTCGGCACGGTCTACAGACGCATTCGGCCGTCTCTCGCGCAACCTCCGCAGCTGCAACAACAACAACAACAGAAGTTCGAGTCGTTCTCCTCATCCGACATCAGCGAATCTCGCCACAACAACAATCAAGCTCCTCGAAATGGCGACCAAAACCAAAGCCACCTTGGTTAGCGATCGATGGAACACCAGTGACGGGCAAATGGGCAAATTGAAATGTTGGGCCTAAATTGTGTATTTTGTTTTATGCTTTTAACGATTTTAACTATTTTTCCTTCTCAGAATTTTCAATCACTTTTGTTTTATCTGTAAGAAATTTAACATAATGCGTTCGTTTTGTTTTTGTTTTAAAGATTTGCTTTTAAATTTTATGTTCATTTTGTTTTAGGTTTAAAGTTTGGTTAAATTTGTTTCACTCGCTTCATTTGCATACAACTTTTGTCGTTTCCTTTTTATTTAAATCAGAAAAAAGATCATATTTAATGAATATCCCCTCCTCTTTGGACGTTTAAAGTAGAGTAGGACGGGATCGGGATTTTGGAAAACCGGGATTGGGATCAGAGCTGATCGAAATTTCGTTTCGTTTCGTGGCTTTAGAGCCCATTTTATAATCCATATTTTGCCATTTTTCAAAAATTCCTTAACAAAAATGCAATAAAATCGAAAAATACACCCCTAAGGATCGACTTTTTAAAAATTTTCAAAAAATGCACCCCTAAAAATTGACTTTTTCACGATTAAAAATTCTGCCTCCAAAAAATGAAATTTTTAAAATTCTGCTTATTTTCAAAAAAAAATTTCTGGAATGTCATTAATTTACATATAAAAATTTTTATTTTTATTTTTACTTCAATTAGGAAAATCTTGCCCCTTTTTTGCTATATTTGAAAATTTTTTATCCATATTTCCACCATATTTTGCAATTTTCATCCATATTTTATGGCCATATTTCGATTTTTTTATCTATATAAATCGCCGCCCTAATCATAAGCCCAAATTAACAGACGGCAGCGGATCGTTTGAGTCTGGACGGTTGAGTCTGTTAAACAGTTGAGTCTGGTTAAAAAGAAAAAAAGTGGGTTTAATGATTGTCCTAAAATTAAAATCCAAGCAACATATGTTTAAAAATATATTTTCTTAAACCAAAAGTAATTTCGACAGTTAAATTCGACAGTGGTCATTTTCGACAGTGAGAACTTTCGATAACGGGTAATTTCGACAGTAAACTATTCTTCCAACTTTGACTGCCTTGATGGGTAATTCGACAGTAATCATAACATATTTTTAAATACAAATCAAAATCATGTCCGGTACTTTCGACAGTACAAAAAAAGATATAGTGCATATTGCAGTCTTTGTTTGCAAATTCACATTGAGATGCTGCTGGTTGACCTCCACTCGTTGCGGCGCCAGCAGATATTTAACAATTTGTTTTTTTTTAAATCTAGTCACTGTCGAAATTACCCGTTATCGAAAGTACTCACTGTCGAAAATGACCACTGTCGAATTTTACTGTCGAAATTACTTTTGGTTTAAGAAAATATATTTTTAAACATATGTTGCTTGGATTTTAATTTTTAGGACACTCAATTAAAAACAATTTTTTCCTTTCAACCAGATTCAACTGTTCCAGACTCAACCGTCCAGACTCAAACGATCCCTACCATAACTAGAGTAGGTCGGGACCGGGGTTTTTGGGAAAACCCGGGACTGGGATTGAGAAAATTAAAAAACCGGGATTTTATGACTGGGAAAATTAATCAAATCCCGGTCAAAAAAACCAGGACTAATGGGCAAAAACAAGATTTGAAATTTTGAAAAAACCGGGATTTTATAAGGGGGAAATTCAGTCACAAAATTGGAGACTTCAGTCCCAGTACCGGTCCCGACCTACTCTAACCGTAACAGACACTCTAATGACTAGAGACGAGATTTATATTGACTAAAAACGCGAAATATTAACTTAAAATATTGACAAAAAACCCCCAAAATATTGACCAAAAACCCAAAAAAGTGCCAAAATATTGATTTTAAAAAAATTTAAAAGATCATATTAATAATCGAAAAAATTGCAAAAAAATCAATTTTAAACAATACAGCTACAGACAATAAAAAGTCAATTTATGCCAAATGAAGTGAGTAAAACAAATTTAACCAAAAGATAACGGATAAAAAAATTTGAAAGCAAAACATCCACACAAAAATATAAAATAAAAATTAATTCTCAAAACAAAAATGATGTTGTTGCAGCTGCGGAGGTTGTGCGAGAGACGGCCGAATGCGTCTGTAGACCGGGCCAACCAACGGCAGCTTTCCTGCAGAATTAGAAACATTGTTTAAAATTTCTAGCGTTTTTCGACACGACAATGCTATCGAAAGGAAAGTCCACAAAAAAAAGAGTTTACGACAAAATGCGTCAAAGTTTGTCGACGGCGGCTGTTGGCGAAAACCGGCACTTCCACTCGCCATTTGAGCGTCGTTTGCTTCGAAGCCACGAGACGGCTTTACACGGCGTTTTTCGGACTTGTCCTTGCACTGCCGCGGATTTGCTTTAAACGAATGGTTGTGAAGTGAAAAGCCGCCATATTCTGTGGCAGTTATTATTAGTTAATTGGGAGGGGGCAGATTTTGAAAACATAATTCATTAGAAAATTATAGTAAAATACCGTAGCGCAATTCCAAAACAAAACCTCCAATTTTTAAAGTACTGCCAAATTGCCACCACCCACAACTACCGTGATATTGTCGCCGCTGCTGTTCAATTCTTTGCTGCTCCAGCTCGTTCGGATACTGCTCCATTCGGTTGCCAGCTTAACGAGGAATCGGAATAAAATTAATTTCCTTCTCGCAATTTATAGTCTAAAGTTGTGTCTCGCAATGATCCCATAAATGAATGATTCTCAGATCAGAAACAGCCTATACGTGCGCTTTATGTGAACATGCTCAAGAAAATTCCCCTTACCGTTACTGCTCGGCTTTGGCATGAACTCAATGCCGGTCCGTACTCGTTTCTGATTACCTTCCCGTGCCTTCTGTCGCGTTTCGTACATTTGCTTAATTCTTTCGCCAAAAATCGGCAATTTGCAAAGTTCCTCTAAAAATTCTGTCACATCCGCCGCGTTAATCACTTTGGGCCCGGTGGAGTCGTTGGCATTTGCAGCGTTAATGAGCTCCTTTTGCTCTTTGTAGAGACGGAGCGATTCCTTAACGTCGATTCACCAATTAAATTGAGTCCATCTCACAAAAGCTGACTTTGAGCCCCTCAAATTTCTCCACTTGAAGCTTCCAATTCACTTCCCCATTGCTTTCAGCAACGAAATGTTCCGCATTCCGGATGGACAACTGGATGTACGCCTCCGCGCTGTCGTTGTACGGCTTCAGTGCCCACATCTTCATGAAGGAGCAGAACAAGGCTGCCTGAAATAAGTCGCGTTGATCGATAATTTTCTAAACTCATTCGTCAAAGATCGAATTCGAGATCATCAATTAATGCATCAAATCAGTTTCTCATATGTTAATTGATGCCTTAGAATAGATTGTCTCTCGCTCGTGCAGCATCTGCACTCGGTATGACTCCAGTGTGGACAACGTGCCACGCTTATCCGTGATGATAGTTTCTTCATGTTGTTTGATGTGAACGAGGTTGTCCTGGGGAAGCGCAAATATCAACGATTTAACAAAATATTTCGACATTATGCACTTGAATGGCCTCTGATATGTCTGCCAATGCGGGACTCAAGTCCACAATGCTTTTGCGGGCGATGTTGAGGGATAGGGTTTCACGTGTACAGTGGGGCTTCAACGTGGAGACGTAGTTTAAAAGTCGCTGAAATTCCTGATCAGCCCGGCCCCAACTCTTCGAAAAATCGGCCATGTTTTCCTCGGGGTACCGAACGTTGGCCTTTTTGATGAGACACAAATGCTCAAGCGCCTCATTGTCCAGGCAGTAAATTCTGTCCCGGTTGAGAGGAATGGACACCTTAATTAAATCAGGGTAAGTCAGTGTTACAAAGTATGTATTTGCATAAAATTTAAAAACAAAACCAAAAATTGCAAATTTCGCCCCCTCCCATCCCCGAAATTCCACTGAATATGCCCTGTTGGCAATAAACAACACCCACATTCTTCGCTTCATCCAGCACCTCAGCCAATAATTGACGCGTTTTTCCTAAAATATTTTCCTTTTGCTATTATTATATTCAAATTGCTTAGTAAAAGCTAACCCATTTTGTAATTTGCTCCACGTCCGAAAGTGCACATAAAAACAATGTTCTAAAAATGAATAATTAAGGCTTTCTTAATTTAGGCACTTCCTTCCATATTTTGCCCTACCTCAGCGGCATTCTTGTGCAAATGCGTAAACAGTTCATTGAAGCAGTATTTGGATTGAGCGGTGATGCAGGTGCTGTTGGACTGCAAAATGATGCAAATTGCGTGCAGTTCAGGCAACGTGCTTATGAAGTTGAGTATGTTCTGAAAGTTCTTGTAGTCCTCTTCGACTCCGCTCGTGCCCGGCGTATCGATCAGACGAATTTTTTGCCCACCTGAACTAATTAATTATTAAACGACGGTTAGCTTAACTAATGACCTCTCGAATGCATTATGTACGCAGTTGGCCGTTTGGTGTGCAATTTGCCATATTCAAGCCGTTCGTCCTCTCTCTCCTCTCCCAATTGAAACTCCTTTTGCACCGAATTCCCGTCGTCATCGTATTCCTCCGTGTCAAATTTGACCGGTATCACCCATTCAATTTCGTCCGCCTGTTCCAAAACTTTGAATTAAAACAGTCAACAAATCAGACAAATGCCTTCTTTTGCGCCCACCTTAATTGCTTCATCGAAGGTCGGATGCTTCAGATAATTGACGACCGCATTGATCAGCGTTGATTTGCCCATGCAAGTTTCTCCCAAAAGTAAAATGTTCAAAACTCCGTTATCATTCATTTGACTCGCATCGTTCAGCTGATTCTTGCTGAATTAAAATTTGTAAAAATGTTTTCCGAATATTACCACCGCCCCTAACAAAATCGACTAATTTATCAGTAGAGCGCGAATTTATGTGTACTAAAAATCCATCAAAATATGGACCAAAAACCCAAAAAAGGTCAAAATATGGATTTATATGGACTAAAAGTCGCTCTAATTCTAAAATTTTCGAAATGAATTAACGTCAGACGCAGGACCCACCCATGAAGCTTAAATAAGCCGAAAAATACAAATCCACTAAAGCAAAAATGGAGAAAAAAAGGATTTTCGCAGAAAAATTTACGCGGCTCTGTCGTTGTTGTCGTCAAGGTGGAGCAGCACTTTGTACTCGCCGCGATTCTTGACCCGCTCAGCACCCCATTCGCGCGGGTCAATGTCGATGAACCGGGCCGGCTCGAACTCGTTGTCCAGGTATTGCAATTGTAGACCAAACATTTTCGTCAGTTGTACCATGCTCAGCCGCAAATGATTCGGCAGAAGTGTTCGCATCATGTGCTCGACCGTCGGATTGCAGTGTTCATGTTCATCACCAGAAGCAGAAAATGGTTCGGCTTCCGTCACGAAGAACTCGTATTTCAGACAAATGGTCAGCTTGTTCTTCTGTTCGACTTCAACAACGGCCAAACATTTCTTCTTCACCGTTGGTTGCGCAATTGTTGTTGGTTGAGGCTGCTGACTGAGTTGGTCCTGCATTTTTTAAAAAATTGAAAACAAATTAAATTTCTGTTCAATTATAATTTGGATCCAAAATTCTCATCTTTTTACTCCTCTCAAATTCATTTTGAGGAATCCTTACATTGCGAAGAGAGTCTGCAACTGAATTTCCGGGTCCAATGCCACCTGAATATTGAAGTTTTGGGATTTGTCCCGAAAATGCCATCCAAAAGTGATTTGAGTAAACGGAAAAATTTTCAAATGAATCAAAAAAATTATTATTTTTTAAAATAATTTATTTTAATAAATATTGTTTGAAATATTCACAGTATTTCATTTTAAAAAAAATTTAAAGCTTTTTTTTTGTCCCGACCGGACCGGGACCTGAAAAACCGGAAATCCCGTCCCGGTCCCGTATAACCCTAATTTGTAAGTACAAGTGATTTCATTTTGATTTCAGAGGAAAGCCCTTGCCTTCATCATAACGTCCACAAGCAGACGACGACACCAATTCGAAACCGCTTTCAGTTGGGGATGGCGAATTCGCTTGTTGGCGTTGAGCCAACTCGGCGAGTTCATCGGCCAACTCAGCGATGGGCTGAGGGACTGAAAGTGACGAATTCGTTTTAGACTTCTGAACTTGAAAGAAGATTTGAAATTTATTGAAGACATTTTGCCAATTTTAAATCATTCAAAGTTTTGTTCCATTTTGAAATGTGAGCAAAAATATATTAAAGAAATGGGCGTGAATTTTATTGGCTAAATTGCACCAGAGCCTAATGGGCTTTTTGGAAGCTCCGTGTAAAAGCGATTCCCCATTTTCTTGCCTTTGTCTGCTGTTAGGCCGCCGTCGGTAGTTTTGGGTGAACTTGTCATCGAATTTGTAAGAAAATTATGGTTAAATTTCTAAAGAGCATGAATGTTAAGTCTGGTTGCTCTCCAACACTTCGGGGATGGGAAGGTCGGGGACAACCAATTCTTCGGGGGTTCTCCCTCCCTTTTGGGGATGTGAAAGTCGGGGGTCTCGAGCACCCAATTCTTCGGTGGCCAGGGGCCCAAGGATTGACCGGGACCAGGACCATTCTCAAGGATTGTCATTTTAAAATAACAAAAATCCTTGCCATCCACTATTTCGTGTTTTCTCATTATGCCTTTAGACCTCTCAAAGATAAGGACAAGTCAGGAATTTGAACAATTTCAGCGCACATAATACATAAAGGTAGATAGGTAAGGGGAGTTTTACGGCATTTGTCTTTATATTTAAAAATGAATGGAGCAAGTGAAAATGTTTTGGCAGCTTTTATATGACAAATGTTCCGCTGCTGCTGCTGCTGCTGTTGCTGGTGATGAGCATTAGCCGTCTCTGACATTTGTACACAACGAAAAATGAGAACATTCAGCAGGAGGAGATGTCGTCACTTTTGCAGTCATTTGAATGTGCTGCTATAGGCAAAAAGCCGACCCAGAAAATGTGGGGGAGGATTGGTTGGTAGAGAGGAATGGGTGGAAAGAGTACCAGGACGGACGATGTTTGGGATGTTCATCTCCATCCCCGCAAACTATCGCAGATAAAGAGAGTCCAAAGAACAACACTCTGTCTACCATATTCAAATATACATAAATTCATAAATATAAGGATCTGGGCTGGCGCGCGGTCCTCAAAATGCCGCGGCACGCGCATTAAAAGTATTTGCATAAATTATCTAATTCTGCTCTTTCTTTTCCGCCCATTTGGCAATTCATTCAATGATTTTTTGCTGTAGTGGGCTTTTGTCCGATTTGGACTACCTCAGAATCGAATAAAAATACTACCAATCGATTCCTCTCGCCGAGCTAAGTATGAATCCGCAAAAAGTTTGCACCGAAACACACCATGAAGAAAGTTATGAGCCATCAAATGTTGGCTAAAATGGGTTGGCAGAGGTTTTTTTGAGTTTGTTTGATACATATGCGGCCCCTGTTGGTTTTGCCCGATTTTTGCTTACCGGACCTTTTGTCCGAATCAGTCAATTCTGTTGTACCCGGCGGTGCCGCCGCCGGGGAAACGTAACAAAAATTGACAATCTTTGTTAAGAAAAATGAAGCAAAAATTCAGAAAGATGTGATTATTTTCTAATTTCTCGTATTTTAATTTAATAAATTTATTTAAAAAATATTTATTAATGGGCGAAGAGTATGCGACTAGAGGCAAAACGATAAATAAGTGCTTGCTTGCTCTCTCAAGCCGGTTTCGATCGAACCTAATGCACATAACATAAGGCTTTGCCGAAAAAGACAAACCCACTAGGTCATCGATTTACTTTGTGTAATTCTTGTAAAAATGATTGAAATTATCACTCAAAGAAATCCGAAAAATATTCGGGATTTTGGGGCCGGACCATCCATTTTTGTTATTGAGATTAGTCGTGAAGAGTTGGAGCGCGAGCTGCAGTTTGCGGCATTTGCCGTCATCTAGTGCCCGCTTAAGCCGGGCAGTCGTCAAATGGTTGCCGAAATTGCAGACGAATCGCATCGGGTGCTTTTTTGAACAATATTTTGCGTTTTTAAAATGATATTCGTTGATCTCACATTTTTAATATTTAATAATTTATAGAAATGTATTTCTCATCAAATTTTTAATAAAACAGGTTGAGATGATCACCGGAGACAATGTGCTGACCGCCATCCATGTGGTTGGTATAGTTTTGATTGAAACAAATATTGAGAAAATTGGACAATGCACATAACAAATAACACGGCGGTTCAGCTGAACAGCTCGACAACCAGCACAAAAGGACGAGGATGGCGATCATTGGCTTTGGCGTTCTGATCACGATAGTGCTCGGATACGATAAATTTGATAATTAAGTGATAATATCGATCGAAAAATCCTAGATTTCGATGACATAATTTATCGATATCGTTTATCGATCGAAATATAGAAATTATCGCAATATTTATCGTGATGTTCTTATTGAGTTTTTTCACTCAAGATTTGCAATCAAAATTTAAAAAGACCCACAAACCAAATTTTTTTTGTTTTTGTTTAAGTTTCCGGTCTCTACTTTTTAAGAATGGGAGAGGTCCTGGCACTTTTTGAATATTTTAATGAATCTTGTTAAGATCGTGATACGGTTTTTTAAATTTTCAGAATATTAGCGGTCAACTTCTGAAATGAAGGGGACAGATTTATTGTTTGGTAATAAAATTGCAAATCTGAGACATTTTTCAATATGGTTCGCTTTCATAGCCATATTTTGAGGCGAAATAACGACCCGAGGTTTTTTTGGCCGACCTGATCCGAAACCCGACCCCTAATTTTTAACGGCATTTGTGTGGCACCAATTGCATTCAATTTGTAAAAAGTTTTACTACAAAGCCAAGTCCGCTAAATCGAAGATCTTTTAATGGACGTACAAATTAACGCGCGGCCATTGCATTTGTTTTGATCCGCGGTCCTTGCCACGCGCCGGTGCTCCATTAGCTTTTCGGGCGGATTTGTGTGGGCGAGGGCATGGGGATGATTGGTTGTGCCGTGTGCCGCCAGTTTTGTTATGCAGAACCGCCGGTGGTTCCATTAGGGCGTTAATCGCATCCATTAAGTCCACAACAAATTTTAAGTGGATTTTATCCAATCTAAGGACAAGAAGAGGCACTTTACATATACACCTTCTTAATCTCTTTCATCCCCGTTTGTGCCATTTCTTCAAATTGTTCAATCGGATTAGCCCCGCCCGTGTGAAGTGAGCGTTGGTGGAAGGAAATGAGTTTAAACAGAAATTCACAGGCTTTTTCTTGAGGATTTGCTTTAACATTCCAATTTAATAATACAATTTTTAATATTAAATATTTTTCGCTGTAAAAAATGATCAATTTTTGGGAATTTTTTAAAGATCATCCAGCATTTACCGTCTTTTAAATAAAATATTGTATTTGCTTGAATTAATTAAATTCGGACTCACATAGTTTTTAAATTAAAAAACTTTTCAACTATTAAAGGTGTTGAAATAATAAAATTTCCATTATATTGCCTTTTTAACAAAATGCTTTAAAGGGTTTGAAAAATTTTGGATATACCCGCAGGGGAGTCCCAATGTACAAAAATAATAAATTAAAGTTATTTTAATTTTATTAAAAAAAATTCATTTTTTAATTACCATATAAATTGCCTCTTTCTTTTTCAGAATATTTTAATGCCCCCATTTTTGGGCGAAATGAAAGGCGCCCATTTTTGTGTTTTACCGTTACTTCTCTTCCTAAAATGTTCGCTGATCGTCTTCTGCCAACAAACGACGGAAAATGTAATAAAAATTGCACATTTGCAGCCCAACAACCCGAACATCATCCACGAACCGCTGGTGCTCAAAATGTGTGCCAACGATTTGAAGGAGCGAAACCTTTTGCCGGAAGGGTTAAACCTTCAGGTAGGCGGCCCCTTTATTATTTTTGAACAAAAAAAAAGAGGATATCCGAGTAATTTTACTAATTAGGTAATTAGCTTTGTGGCTATTTCAAACCCGGGATTGTTCCCAGTCAATAAACGCGGACAGAAAAAATAAATCAAATCCAAATTACTGGGAGCATATAAGGGTGAATTTTCAGTCCCTAACGGCAATTTCAGTCTCAACTCGCTTATTTCTAAGCGTGATCACAAAATAGAGTCCCAATTGTTCTTTATTGAATTTATAATTGAATTACATTTGTATTTTAAAAAAGCACACTTCATTTTAGGTTTACACAATGGAATCGTGCAACCGGTTCAGCGGTGTCGAGCATGCCGCCTACTTGCATTACTTGCGCAATGCCAGCGTGTATTTTGGACCCGGGTGCAACAACGGTGGACAATTTGCCGCCATTAAATACTTTTTTTTAATACGTGTTAAAAATTTTTTTAATTTCTAAAAAGTTTTCAAATTTTTTAAATTATTAGCACAAAACATCATGTTATGAACAAATCTTATCAAATTATTGTAAATTTTGTTCAAATTTAAGAAATGTTGATCATTGGCCGTTTGGTGTCCCGCTGGAACGTGCCCATTGTGGCCCATTTGTCGGGCGACGACGCGCTAGCAGATCGAAATGGTCGGTCGAAGGAACGAATTTAAAATGCCCATTGGATTGACAAAATTGAAAAAATCTCAAATATAAAAGACATTGAAATGAGCATAAGAGTTTAATTTATTTTATTTAAAGATTTTAATTACTTTAAAATGTTGAAAAATAATCATAACAAATTAATATAATGCTAGCGTAACATTATGAAAGGAATAACATTTGCTGTCGATGCGATTTAATCAATTTTGTAATATTTCAAAACATTTTTAGTCTTTGACACTTTGGGTTCGGTGGCACTCACATCGGCCACGGAAATGGCACGGGCGACCATCACTTTTTTGCATTTGTACGGCTGGAAACAGGCACTTTTATTTATTTGGCAGAAAATTTTTTGAATTTTTTATTTCTTTGCGCAGATTGGCATCGTCCGCTCAAGGTAATAAATAATATTTAGAAAAATTTTTAAATTATTGCCTTTTTAAAAATTTTATAATAATTAATCAAAAAAAACGTCCCCAAAATCTGTTAGCGTAAACTACGACCGGCTGTCTGTGCATTCATTGAAAAATTCGCTGAAGGACAACAAAATCGAGATCAACACGGAGATCGAGTTCGACCCGTACATGAGCGCGGACGAGATCATCGCCACCGGGCGTCTGAAACATCTTCGGAACAGGGCCAGAAGTTGGTGGTGTTTGTCGCTTTTTGTTTCAAGCAATTTGATCAGATCAAAAAAGGTAATAGACATTTTTAGAAAAACATTTTCACAGTTTGCAAGCTGTAACTTTGTTTAAAAGACTGTCTGATCACTTAGCTTTAATCCAGCATCGACAGCCAGGGCTGCCCATTAAAGGGCATCTTTTGATGGCATTTGCCACCTTTTTATGTCCCATGCCACTTTTTTCGTGTAATTTTTATCCAACATGTATGCCAAATTGACCAAAATTCGTAAAGAAATCTTCAAAAAACAAACCTTCCATTTGTGTCTACAATTTTACCTTCTAAAACATTGAACCATTTTTTCAAAAATTTTGTCGGCGGCGCCTGAACCCCAAATTTATAGAAAAACCGTGAAACTTCCGAGGGCTGGGGTTTTTCGATGGCAGCTCTGTGTACAGCCCCATGAGAACGAACTTTCGAACTGATTGATTGTTTAAAAATGATATTAAAAGTTACTTTAATCGTTCATTTTGAAGTTATCATTGTCGAAATGGGCATGGACCTGCACAGTGTGACGGCATTCATGGTCGCCATTCATCGTTCCAACATGAAAACGTACTCTGATAATACAAATATTAATAATAATAATTTTTTAGGTCTGAATACGTCTACATCATCCCGTGGCTTGCTCATGTGACCAACATTCATAATCTAAAATTTTATATTTTAAAATTAATTTTTAAGTCTCTGTTTTTGCAAAAATTCTCAAATAATTATTGTTTCACCAAAGATGAACGATCATTACCCGTGGGAGTCGACAAATGTGGAGAAGCAAGAAGTGAAGTCGGCCTTTGACGACGCAATTGTGATCACGGCACATGGCTATGACAAAAAATTCATCGAAGACTTTGAGCGGCGCTTCAACTTGGTCGGTGAAATTGGGAATGATCGCGATTCGAATTCTGTGAATTTGACACCAAAATTGGCCACGGAATTCTGTAATTGGACACCAAAATTGGCCACGGAATTCTGTTAATTTGACACCAAAATTGGGCAGGGCAATCGGTTTGAATTCTGGTCGTTTATATACCTGCCAATTGAACGATCGGGATTGAAAACAGACCTAATCGGCTATTATAAATTCGACGTTTGAGAATGGAATCGGGATCGGGATCCCGTCGAAATTGATTCGGGATCTTAACCAAGCCTTTTTTTTAATTTTATTTTTCGTGAATTTTTGGATCCCGACCTATCATTTTTGAGGGATTTTTGTTAGCCGGGATTCCGACCCCGAAAAATTAGTTTGGCCGGTCTCTAGTCCCCAAGCATTGATCTGGGGCTTCAATTCAGAATCCTATTTTTGGCACTCGCGATTCTAACCGAGATTCCGATACTGACCAACAAAATTAATTCAAAAAAAATTAAAAGAATATTATTCTTGTGGAAATCAAGCATTTCAGGTCGCTGGAGTTGTCAGCAACCATGTGGGTTCATGGCATGCAAAATGCAAAATTGGCGAAATGTTCAAAAAATTTCTACAGTATGCCACCCTCTCGTATATGTCACTGTACGACGCGCTTTACCTGTACGGACTGGCCATTCGGGATGCCTTTGAGGAGAGCAAAAGCAATACAGTATATTTGGATGGCAAAATAGTTTGGCGCAAAATGACGGCCAGACAATTTATTGGTGATTCTATTTTTTGTTTAATTATTTTTATTGCAATAAATCCGGCGCTTAGGGAATTTAAATTAAAATATAATTTGTAAAAACAAACAAAAAACAATAACATTCAGGCGCCACTGGTCAAGTGCTAATGAATAACAAAGCAATTCGTGTGCCAAGTTATGCCACTTACCATACGAAAAATGGTAACTGTTTTTTAAATATATTTTCAATTTTTTAAATAAATATTTAACATTTTTGCTTAAGGAACAATGAAAATTGTGGTGGAATTGACGGCTCGCCTTGGGGATCGGTTGAAATGTCTGAAGTCTGAACATGACTGTTCTGAGCATGTAGAAATAATTCTTAAATAAAATTAATAATTTTATTTCAATTTAAAAAAAAGGTTGCTCACGAAGTGCTGAGCCATTATTGGAGCAGTTCGGACGGTTACATGCCAACGGACATGCCCCGCTGCGGGTTTGACGACAGTCTCTGCGATTACACGGTCATGTACGTCGTGGGCAGTGTCATGCTGTTCTTGGCAGGTAAAAAATGTTGAAATTGAAATTTGTCCAAATTGTTTGATCACCACCAATAAATTCAATTTGATTTTTGATGCCTTATTTGTTTCACATTGATAATTGAACTTAATTAGGTTTTATTGGTTTTGCCATTCATTATTAGCCCCTTAGAGGATTTTGGTGTCGCCGGAAGAAAATCAAATCTGGGAGCCCTGAGCTTTATTTACTCTTTTGTCCTTCACTGATCAAATATTCAACCTTTCTGATCACTGGTCTTGACTTGATGCCTAGCATAATCACCTACAAAACATTCAGCTTATCATCGACCGGTCTTGCTAATTAATTTATGCCTTCTGAATTTATTTGATCATTGATCTTCTCTGATCAATGTGACTCTGATGATCACACCGATCACTAAACCACTTGAACTTTATCTACTTTACCTTTGGCAGTTGTCATTCCGATCGGTTATTTGCTGTATGTGCGCGAAAAGGAACGCATGCTGTACGACATGACGTGGCGTATTCCACGCGAGCAGATCAAGCTGCTCTTAGACGGCAAACACTCGCGTTCGCGTCGTTCGGACCCGTCGATGAACAAATCGTTTGAGAGCACATCCGTTGGCTCACTGTTTGCAAATTCTGTTGGTTTTTTTTTTTGTTGCATTTTGAACACGGTCCGGGACACTTATGTTTTTATTTTTTCAACCAATTTTCAACGTGGCCAAAATTCCCCGCCAGGCACGGGATTTTACGGAATTCTGGCCCCGTATACAGACTTTTTTGGCACCAGAGATTAACAAAACGGCACAGGAAATTTTTTTTTTTCACAAAATCCCGCCAAATATTCTGCCCGAGTCGTTAATCCCGGCACCATACAAGTGATATGCCCCGGTCTTTACCAGGGCTGTCGATAATCAAAATACGATACACGATATACGATATACCAAATTACGATACGATTTTTTACGATACACGATATAGCCAAAATTACGGGTCTTTACGCCTCAATTCCGGGGACTCAGAGATCGGCCCGGGTGTTTTTGAACCGGGATCAAACCGAAACCGGTCATGCTTTTAGCTCATCTGATCTGATCAGTCTCGGTTTCTCCGATCCTGGGTCCCGCGGTTTCTCATTTTTGCCCAGTCACTAGCTTAAATATTTAAATGTCGACTCTCAGATTTAAAAAAAAGAACACTTTTCCTCCTAAGCGACTCTCTGTGCCACAAGCGGTCGCCAACGGCGTAAAGTGCTCGTGCAAACGCTATCAGCAGACACGGAACATTTCATTCAACAAGCACGACTTGGCACGACTGAAGGAACTGAAGGCATGAAAAATGGAAATTAATTCATAATGCATTAAACAACACACCTGCAGTAAATGTGCCTCTATTAAGCACCGCTTCCCTCCCTAATTAGTAATTACTGTCCCTCCCCTAAACGGAACGTTGAAAAAATCACACCGGTTCATTCAAACTCTCAAAGAGCTGAAGCAATCATTGAGCTAAAGCTTTGCGATTAGACAAATCAAAAATGTTCATATTTAAAAAGTTTAAAAGTTCCATTTTGTGGGGTACTTTTTTGAGATTTCTCAAATCGCAAAGCTTATCTATTAAACTCTTCGAGAGCTTTCGAGTGGCTTTAAGAATGCCTGAATCGGTTAAGGCTAAAGAAAGTTATTGCCACGGTCTGAATTCAGACCGGTCTGGATTATTCGATACGGTGTTGGAATTCAAAAAAAATAGTGAAAACTGAAATTTTGAAAATTGTTTTAAAACAAATTACCTGCCAACAATTTCAGATGTTTGAAAACGAGAATCTGAACAAGTTCTATGGGATCAGCTTCAATCAGCAAAATGAGTTCATTGTGCTGTGGGTGTTGTGCCAACGCGGCAGTTTGGAGGACGTGCTGTTCAACGGGGAGATCAAAATTGGGCGCAACTTTCAAGTGTCATTTGCCAAGGATGTGGTCAAGGTGGTAGGGGGGTAGGGGGGTCAAAGTGAAGGTGGAAAGGGTAGGGGGTGGTCAAGCTCAAGCAAGGTGGTAGGGAACTAACTACTTGAAACTAGGGGTAGGACAAACCCGGTTTTGGCTAACCGGGTGCAAGGCTTTTAACCCCGGGTTTTCGAAATTTTAATCAATTTTTTTTAACCAAAAACCCGCTTAACCGGGCACTAAATCATAACCAAATCCCGCTTTTCCCGGTTTTGTCCTACCCTACTTAAATTGTTTGTTTCCCCCTGAAGGCAGTTTACTTTCTGCACATGTCCACGCTGAGAATGCATGGGTTTTTGTGCTTGCAAAACTGTTTGGTGGACTCAAATTGGAACGTCAAATTGACCAGTTTTGTCACCGAAGAGATCATCGGGGACAAATTGAAGCACAACGAGCTGAAGTACGTTGACAACGGCGAGTTGGAGCATGAGGTGGGAGTTTTGGAGTCACTCCAACTTAAGTGCGTGTCAGGACAAAGTGCCATTGGGTCAAAATGCCAGCTAGACCTTTAAACCGGTCAAATGCCAAGTGAATTGGTTGGCATTTTGATCAGTTGGCATTTTGATCAGTTGGCATTTTAACCTAACGCCGCTTAAGTGGCTATTTCAGTATCAGCTCTAAAAACCGGTTAAAGCGTAGCGACAAATTTTTATGGACTATTCATTTTTACACTTAAAAAGCTTCATAATTTGATTGCAATTTAGAGTCTGGATCTATGATTTCAATTTTCCAATATTTTACGTTTTTTAGTCCCTGAAAATCGGGGCTTTTGGTTATTATTAGAGTTGGACCAAAATCCAAAATCAAAAAATTTTTGGGTTGTTTTGTACAAAAAATTGGACCAATACTTTTGACCAAATATTGTTTGGGTCCAAGTTTCCGGTGTTATTATGATATTTCAAATTTGAATTTATTAAAATTGAATTTTATTGGGGTGGGCGACTTTTTATTTTTTTAAAGTTTAAATGGATTTTTAAATTTCACTTTTGAATGAAGATTAAGCAGCGCAAACGTGAAAAGCGTGAACGTCGCGAGCAGCGCGACAACGGCGCCACCGATCAACCAGCAGAGAAGACGGACAAGGTCAAAGAGCGCGAGAAATGGCGCAAAAAGCGCGACTCCGACTCGGACATGGGACACGACTCGCTGGACGTGGACATTGCCGCCATAAAAATGCGCGAGAAAAGTAGCGCAAAAAGTGAGCCCATTTTTTCCATTTCAAAGAAGCCAATTTACAAAAAAAAATGATTTTGAATAAAATATGCCAGGAATATTTTTGCAAAAATGAAATAGTTTCTTGCTTTTTTTCGCACTTTTTGGGCACGGATTTCTGTTTTCCAAAAAATTCTGCGCCTTCAAGTTCCGATTTTTTTTTAATTTTCAATTTTATAAAGTTTAAATTTTTACCTATTAGCGCCGTGATGTCAATCTTAAAATTAATTGCTGGCAAACTACCTAATTTAGAGTGCAGTTTTGGCCCAGTTGAATTGGGAGATGTTTTATTTGAAATATATATTTGTCTGTACATTTTTAATTTTCCAATTTTTGGGGTTTTATTATATATTTTTTTGATAAAAGTTTTTAAAAATTCCCCCACAGAACTCGTCCAGCAAGCACCGGAAATTGTCCGCGAATATGTCAGCTCAAAACATTTACCGGTGGGCACCCAAGCGGCCGATATGTACAGCTTGGCCATGGTTTTATACCAAATTCTGTTCAAATTGGAGCCGTTCTATGAGCGCAACTTGCCCTATAACAGTAACAATTCTTTTGATTAATTTATAACTTTTTTATATTATTATAATTAAGGGGCGGATTTTTCGGGGAGTTTACCTATTTTTTTCTTTTTACGAATGAACGTTGTTTTAAATGCAAAATAACATTTCTAACACAAAAATATACCGTTTTTTCGGTTCGGTTAACCGACCGTGAACAAAGCCTATTAAAAAAGTTTAAAAATGGATAAAGAGTTTAAACACATAAAAAAAAGTTGGGTAACGGGAGCCCTGCGGGAACGGAAAAAATTTTAAAATTCAATGGATATTTAAGACAAAGACGTTTTGATTAAAATGCCTCCTATTTTTTTAGCCGTTTGTGCCCACCTGAGGAGGTTGGGTCGTGGGCACATTTTTAGTCCCCAATAATTTGAACTATTAAACTTCCAATAAATTTAAATCTGCTATTTTATTTAAATATTAACAGAAATTTTAAAATTAAAGAACCAATCAATCCTTCAAATTAAGATTAATTCGGTGAAATTGAAATTATTATTTTTTCTTAAAGGCATTTGTTGAATGTGACTCTGATTTGATACCATTTTTTGTCCACTTTTAACATCTATTTTGAGAATTTTTTTTTTGAAGTTTTAGAGATCGTATTAAGCAACACGGCTTATAGCATATAAATAAATATCCGTCGCGTCTCTTAATATAATATTTATTTGATGCACACAGAAATTTTGTCCAAAATCGCGATGGCCAACGACAATGATCAGATCATCCGTCCGTCCTTTCCCAATCAGCAAAATTTGCCCAACCAACGGGAGGAGGAGGAGTTGGACGCGTACAATTTGCAGCTGCTGTCCGCCATCGAGGCGTGCTGGCTGGAAATTCCCGAAATGCGGCCAAACATCAAACGCATGAAGGCCATTGTGTTCGCAAATCTCAAGTCCAGCGGCAGCGGGTCGTTGGTGGACCAGATGATCAAAATGATGGAAGATGTGGGTGTACACCTTGACATTCTTGGCATTATATATGCCGGCAAAATTGCTGATCCGGTCCAACCACGAAGATGGCCAGGGAGATCCGTGTGTTTACACCCGGATATTGATAGGTTTACAGATTGGACTCGAGGACCGATCGAGAATCTTGTCAAAATTTACCGAGAGTTCGATCGTGCATCTCGTAGAGATTTACCGAAAGTTCGATCGCGAATCTCGATTAGTCCAATCTCTAAATGGGTCCAAAATGTTTATTGAATTGTTCTTTTAAAAATTGATTTTATTTGTCAAAATATGACTTGTTCAAAGCATCCAAAACCCGAGACTGCGAATCCTTGGCTCCGAAACCGGAGTCGCAATTTTTTTTTAAGCTGATCCAACCCAAAAACCGACCCGACATTTTTTTGGCCCGGTGCTTTTACGGGTTGGAATTTTACGCTAAATATTTAAAATTGTGTTTGTTGTTAGTCAATGCCTTTAAAAGCCTCAATAAATACGGCACTTTTTGGGTTTATGGCACCAATGAATGAATTGATTTAATCCAAATATTTGTTTCTGCCTTCAGTACACCACCAATTTGGAGCAGTTGGTCAAGGAACGCACACAAATGTTGGAGGATGCTCAGCAGCAGGCTGACCGTCTCCTCAAAAGCATGTTGCCATCAACAATTGCCGAGGATTTGAAGGCATTTTTAATCAATTTTATAGAATTTTAATTGCAATTAATCGTTGAACCATATTTATTAGTTCAAATTTTAATTGAAAATTTATTGGGCCCGAATGGATTTTTTATACAAATTTCATTTTTATTGTTGAACATTATTAGGCTGGACGCTCTGTACTTCCACAACTCTACGCAAATGCCACCGTTCTCTTTTCCGATATAAGAGGGTAATTAATTAATAATTATATATTTTAATTAAACAAATTAATATTTTCCTTTGTTAATTTTAGTTTTACGCGCATTTCCTCTACTTCGACACCGCTCCAAGTGGTCAATTTCCTTAATGACCTTTTCAGCGGTTTCGACGCAATCATTGTCAAGCATGACGCGTTCAAAGTGGAAACGGTACAATGCATACGCAAATAATTAACTATTGAGAACCGGTTGAGATTTTGATTGGGAATCTCAACTAATCTTGACCGAAAAACAACAAGATTTTGATCGAGAATCTCAGAAAATCTCGTCAAGGGAAATCTCGGAAGATAGCATCCAGTTTTACAGAGATTTCGTTAGAGAATATCGATTGGTCGGATTTCTATTTCTTGCCCATTTAGCGAATTCGATCATTTTTCGCTTTTGGACAAATAAAACATTCATTATTTCGAATATTTTTGGATTATCCGCAAATTAGAATGCCAGATTTGCATGATCGATCCATCGATCTCATTAGAGTTTTGCTCTATCGATTCATGCACAAACGCTTTCTGATCAGATTGGCGACGCGTATATGATCGTGTCCGGACTTCCGCGCGAGAATGGCAACGCGCATGTGCAACACATTTCGGAGATTTCGCTAAAAATGCGCACTTTTGTGTCCAATTTCAAATTGGCCCATCGTCCAGAGGAGTCGTTGATGGTCCGCATCGGCTTCCACAGCGGGGCGGTTGCCGCCGGAGTGGTCAGTAAAAATACTTATAATTATGGTGTGCTGTTAAAGGTTTTATGTGTACCTAAAAGGTTTTAAAAAACCCTTAAATAGATGCTAAAACCCAAAATGCATTTGGACCAAGAAAACAAAGTCTTTTTTTGGGAAATTTTTTAGGTGAGTACCAAAATTGACAAAAATGCTTTTATGTTATTAATCTTTGTTTAGAATTAATGTTTTCTTTTTGCATTTTTAAAATATTTTTAATTTACATATTAGATTAACTTTTATTTACCTAAATATGTTTATTGTTTTTATATATTTTATAATTAAATTAAAATTTTACAAAGGTCGGCTTGCAAGCGCCTCGTTATTGCCTATTCGGTGAAACTGTCAATTTCGCTTCACGAATGGTTGGTAAATAAATCTACACAAATTCTTGAATTTTTTTTTCTTCTCCAAATTGCAGGAATCGACGGGGCTTCCAAACAAAATTCAAGTAAAATTCACATTATAAATTTTTATTTGCTCAAATAATAAAAATGGAATTTGTAAAACAACATTTAAGATCAGCGAACATTCGTTCAACCTTCTGCGCTGTTTTTACCACCAATTTGTGGTGGTTGAGCGTGGCAAAGTGGACATAAAAGTTCGCTTTTGTTGCACCAATTTTAGGGCGAATACTCTGGAATGGGAAATTTCCCGATCAGTTGTCTGATCAGGCATTGTGAACAGGACTAATGTGATCGATTCTGTTAATCAATCCCATTCAACTAAAGTTATTGAGCGAAATGTCGGGAATTGGGATTTTTTCGGAACCTAAATCCCGAGCTTTTCCAAGGACGAAGAAATCTAAGGGAGAAATTGCGGTTTTGCGCCCTGTAAAAAATTGCTGGATTTTGAAATATTTGAATTCTGGTCCCGGTTTTTGTTTCTTCAAGAATCCCGGGATTCGTTCAATTCCATAAATTGAACTTTTTGTTTTCCAGGGCAAAGGTGAAGTGACCACACATTTTCTGGAGGGCAAAGAGCAATCATCCTTCAACTTGGGCCAGCAGCAATCGTATGGGAGGAAGAAGTGAAAATCGAAGAAGCGCCCGCCCATTCATTTATTTGATTTGAAATTTGCGCTTTTTCATTAAATTTTACTAATTAAAACGCTGCCCGACGGAAAGTTTTTAACTGATCCAAAACGACGAAAATCCGCCAATTTTTGTGAAACTCGCCGGCTCGCCAAAAAGTCCGAGATCCGGTAACATCCCGGCGAAACAAAGAAGAAAATATTATGAATCAAAACAACAGAGCCGGGCAGCGACTGGTATAATAGTCACAGTGAAAAATCTTTTAAAGCATAAAATTTGTAGAAATGGTTGTTTTAAACCGGGTTTTTAACCGTTTAATTGATTGTTAATTAAATAAAAATAAACTCCGGACACTTTTCAAATGGTTTTGAGGCCAAAGTTGATTTTCTGAAAATTTGAATTTTCAAAGTTCGAATTCGGGTTCGGAACTGGCCGGAATAGAGATCACGGACTCTACGCACTCGAATACTTCTAGAAACTCCTCTTTATCAACTAAGAAAAGTTTTTTTAAATGGGGGAGTGGGGACCAGCTACAGTATTACCTTTTTCTCCACGTGCCCGTTTTTGGGTTAGAGTTTTTTGTTCCCGGGTCGTTTTGTTCCCACCGTTTTGTTCCCGGGGGTCCGTTTTGTTCCCAAACATGTTTTACATAAAAAAACGGTGCCAAACAAATCTGAAACCGATATTATCAAAATGAATTTGAATTAACGCCTAACTTGCTGGCAGTTGAAATTTTGAAAAAACAACTTTTTAAAACACCAGGGCCCGTCTTCACATCCGTACTATTTGTTTACATCAATTACCTGTTCACTATTTTTTCCTAAGCCTAAGACTAACGAACCCTAAGCCAGGGTGGCTTAGGCCTAAGCCTACCTAAGTTTCTAATTTTTCCCCAGTTATTCTATCCGGCTTTGGTGTTACTTAAAAGTTTTTTTTTAATTTGAAAAGTGAAAAAATGAAAACATTTTGTGAAAATGTTTGTTTTTGACGGAGTTACCCTTTTTGGTCGGGGACGCAGTTGGCCCCTAATCCAATTCGGTTGTTGAACGTTTTATCTTTCCTTTTAGATTTGTTTGGCACCGTTTTTTAATGTAAAACATTTTGGGAACAAAACGAACCCCCGGGAACAAAACGGTGGAAACAAAACGGCGGGAACAAAACGATACCCACTCCATTCTTAAGGATTGCCCGTTTTTCTCCGTTAGCACGCCAGGGTTGTTTTTCGGTTTGAAATCAAAGGCGTACCCAGGGGGGGGGGGGGGGGGGTGCTGCAGCCTCCTCCCCCGAAAATTTTTTTGAGAAAAGAAAAGGGGGGACCCTTTTTTTTACAAAATTTGTAATTATTGGGCCAATTTCTTGTACTGTATCGTTAAATTTTCAAAAAAATTTCTCGGAGGCACCTATCGGCACCGCCGACCCCCTCCCCCCAGAAGTAAGACAAAATTTTAAAATTGCTTATCAAAAATACAAAAAAAAATGCACGACTAAAAATCCAAGCTGTTCTGGGACGTAGAATCGGAATCTGACCTCCATTTTGCCCGATTTCGAACCCCGGACCCGAATTCGAATTTTTCAAAAATCGATTTTCTAAATTTTACAATAAACAAAAAGGTTGTTTCCGGGGTTTTCTGATGCGTAGAATTTTAATCTGATATCTAAAAATCCAAATTAATGCGTTGGTTGTTGAGGCGGAGAACCGCTTACCATCCGACGCGCCCAGAAACACGGGTTCTCGTGCTCATTTTGCATAGTCCAATTTTGGGTAGAAAAGTGATCATTTTTTTTTGTTTTCTCAGAAAATTGGCTAGGGATTTTGAAATGATGCCAATAGATTTTTGTTTAATAATTTAAATTAAAATATGACATGGTTTTTAAGATATCGCCGGTGCATAGGCCAATTTTGTGTTGAAATGTGGCTTTTTTTTTTTTGTATTTTCAGAAAAGTGGATAGGGCATTCTGAAAAGCCGACAGATTATTGTTCGCTAAAAAATTAAATATATGACACAGTTTTTAGGATATCCCGCTTGCATAGTCCAATTTTGGGCTAAAAATTGATAATGTTTTTTGTTTTCTCAGAAAATTGGCTAGGGATTTTGAAATGATGCCAATAGATTTTTGTTTAATAATTTAAATTAAAATATGACATGGTTTGTAAGATATCGCCAGTGCATAGTCCAATTTTGGGTTGAAAATTGATGTAGAAATTGTTGGAAATAATTCAGCTAAATTATCGATGTGCCGTATTCTCTGAACGCATTTTTGCTGGCAAAAGAGGTGTTATTTACTTTAGAGCCCGAAATTATATTTTTTTGGCCAACTTTGAGGTCCTATCTCGGAGAATTTAAGGCTGATTGGACACTTTTTGTGAGTTAAAACATTACTTATACGTCTTTCAAAAGTAAATTTTTGTTCAGCAAACAATTTTCTACGGCATTTTAAATTGTATCGCCAAAAATGCCTCGGTTTAAACGAGTGATTTATGCCTCTGAGCGCCCTGTGCATTTTATTTGTCGAAATGGAAAATGAAAACATTGCTTGACCTGCTGGTACAAATGACAATATAATGGCCCAGTTTGTATATGTTTTGTGTACATAAATACTTCTTTCATGGCACTGTTCTGGCTCCGGCTTTTCAATTTTGATCAAAAAAGGGTTTGATCAGTGCTTAACAAAAAAAAGGTGATCAGATCAGTGAGACGTGTTCATCGCTGATCGAAAAGATGCGTTGGCCAGGAAAAGGCAGTGAGTAGCGCGAGAACTGCGGGGTGAGCACCTGACGTTCGACTGGGCCGTTCTGAATGAGTTGTCGGAAGAGGCGGACCGAGTCCGTGTTGTTCGACGGTGTCTTGTAGATCAGCTTGTCATATTTGGTGGACGGGTCGGGCCCGGCAAATTGGAGCAGTACTGCACGAAGAAGTGCGGAGGCGATGGACTGAAGCAGGGGGGCGTGAGCAAAATAGGAATTCGATAGTCGGGGAGACTCACCGCGTTTTCAGCATAAAACAGGCTGATGCCGACCCGACGGTTCAGCAGATGACGCGCCTGGCATGTGCCGACGACTTCCCCCGTCTCTTTGCTTACGGCAATCTAAGCGCAAAACTCAAATTCAAACAAAAAATGCCAAGAACGGCGGACCTTAGCGACTGATTGGGGCATTCCGGAGTGCCTCCTGCAAATACGCGGTTCGGTCGATGCCCACCGTCTGGATACGGTCGAAGCTCAAAAGTTTGTCAAAGGACACTGCACGCCACTCCTTCAACAGCACGCTCGAGTCGTCGTCCAGCCGTTCAGGGCGCACGTCGGCACAGTTTGCGGCCAGTGACCACAGTCGCCAGTCCAGCAGATGGTGCAGTCCATAATCTTCCGCATATTTGAACCACATGTCGGCAACTGAAGCAATTGATTGATCGATCGATCGGTTAACGATCACCACCAGCCCAAAGAAAAAAGATCACTCATTAAACCACCACCAGAGGGGGTGCCATCTGTCCTTATTTATAAGATTTGTCCTTAATTCAGGTCCTCGTCTTTATTTGCGTACTTATTTTCATGTGTTGATTTAGGGGTATGCAGTTTTTCAAAGAAACTCACTCTTGTAACAAAATAAATGGTTTGCCAAATTTAGAACGTTTCAAAAATTTGTGTTTATTTCGGGCCCCTGTTATTTTTGATCTTTGGAAAAAAAAATTGTCGATGGCACACCCTGTGCATTAAACGCTATAAAAACATTTTGACCTCCATAACAGAAGATGGGTCTGTCGCCAGGCAACTGCATGTTTCGGCACGTGAGTGCACGGCCGAGTTGGTGCCCGCGATAGTCATCTTTCACGTAGTACATGCTCCAGTGTGCCACTTGCGGGTACAGTGCCATACTTTGGCAAGCCATCGGTTCCCGATTTTTATCAAGCGCAAAGAACATGCTGAAGTTGGGCCCGAACACTTTGTGCCACATGGCGTAGTCGTAGACGGAATTGTCCCACCCGTATCTGTCGACAATCTGCAATTTTCAGTGCTGCAATTTAATATTACTTTTGATTTAAAACCTCTTTGACAATTTTTTGGTAGATGTAATCGGAACAGTTTCGCTCAATTTGAAGTCCGGCCTTCTTCCATTTGGGCATCGGCGGCTGCACCTCCGGCTCCATGTCGAACGCGTCCACTGTTTGGTGCAGAAAGGGCTGCGGCAGAGCCGGCGCACTTTGCATTTTTTGTACGGCGGTGGCGACGTGTGCATGATGGCGGGATGGAAGAAGTACTGCTTGAAAAAGTTGGTGGGCGTTCAGTTAGGGGAAAACGGATTCGCCAGCATAATAGCATTTGAAAAAAATCAAAACCTCTTTTGCAGCACGTTACTTGCGAAGCGAACAATTTGTACACGAACTGCTTCTGCATGCTCATGATTACCCCAGTTGATGAAGGTGGTTCAGTAGCTTTACCTGTTGAGTGAGGGAGAGACTGTTTGATCAGTGTCCTTTTCCCCAGCACTTAAATAGGGCATTTTGGGTGGTGTGAGCAATGAGTGGGCAACAACGGGACGGGACGGGGGGGGGGACGACGTATCGGCCGGCCGGCGGACGGACTCTTTGTACATATTTTCACACGAAAAGTTGCACTTTCTTCGGCAAAAAATCCCCCCCTACAATTAACCGACGATCGTCCATCATTTACTCATTTCGTTGTGTGATAATTTGATCATTTTTGTCCACCTTTTTTGCATTCGGTGAAAAAATTAGTCGTTGATTGAGACGACACATTAAACGAAAAGTGCAAAACGATAAAATGTAAAAATGCAATTAAATGGAGGAGTAAAAAATGTGTTCCTTCCTTCTATGAGCTCACAGAAATGGGAAATGTTGATGGTCCAAATTCAATATTTGCTCCTTTCATAATTTTGAAGCAAAATTCCTTCCGCACTTTTTTTAAAATTCCTATAATAAATTTTCGAAATTGTCTAAAAATTTGCGAATAACAGACTTGGCATGTCTTTAACTGAAAAATCTCGATAAATCTCGTATCTCAAAAAATTTCGGTAAAAATTTGTCGATCGAGATTTCGATCGAGAATCTCAAAAAAATCTCGTTGAGATTTACCGAGATTTCGATCGAGAATCTCGATCGGTCCGATCTCTAGTCATTGTTGTTATATCTTCCCCAATATTTTGATCTTGTTCTGGTCGGCGGCGATCGGTTCAGTGCCCACGGTTCAGTGCCGGACGGTTCAGTGCCCACGGTTCAGTGCCGCACGGTTCAGTGCCAGCACTTAAAAAGTCTATAACTGTTTTTAAACTCAACCAAATCAAACAATCAAGATGTCATTGGAAAGCTCTAAGCTTTTAAAAGCTATTGTTAAGCCAAAGTTAATCAATTAGAAAATTAGTGAAAAAGTTATTTTGATAAAACTTTAAAAACCCCTCGATTTTTCGTGTTTTTTCACATTAAGCTTTTTTAAACCAATTAAACCGCTTGGTTTATTTTTTAAATGATTCATCTCATTTAAAGCTTTCCAATGACATCTTGATTGTTTGATTTGGTTGAGTTTAAAAAAAGTTATAGCCTTTCAATCGCTGGCACTGAACCGTGCGGCACTGAACCGTGCGGCACTGAACCGTCCGGCACTGAACCGTGGGCACTGAACCGATGTGTACCGTGTTCTGGTTGTTCATCAATCAAATTTTCTTCATCAAATCAGGGACGCCTTTCATAATAGCGATATTATGAAGAACGGCAGCTGAAACGATGAGCATGCCAATGTTTTGCAATTTAATTCGAATTGGTATTTGAAGAGAATGGAATCGTTTTTTTAAGCGTCCAAAATGTGTCACAAAGAATTTAAAAATACACAATAGTGTATAAACATAATGATATCCAAAGCGTGGAAGAGTAAAAACTCATAATTTGATAAATAGTATCAGTGCTCGAGAAGTCGAGAAGTCATTTCGGAAGTAAATACCATTTTTAAAAGACAATGGAGAGAAGAGTAGTGTGGCTGTAGCTAGGTATCTGCAGATAAAAAAATCCTCGCCTGCAGATAGTTAGCGCTAGCATTATGAATACGGATTTTATCTGCAGATTTTTTTATCTGCAGCTACCCTATCAGCTTATCCGTAGCTGCAGATAATTATCCTTAGCATTATGAATACCAGCATCAGAGATTGTTTCATGGATGATAATAAATGCTTAAATCCAGTTTAGTCCCCACCAAAGGGCAACTTTGTGCCAAGAATTTTAAATAACATTCAGCGCGCCAAGTTGGACATGAAAAAAGCAGAGATTGTGCTGCTTAAACTCCAGACTTAGTCCCCCATAAATCTCTAATACAAATCTGGCATTTTTTTAATGAGTCTGTGGGGCTGATGCAATTTGTCATAATTTGTGCAAAAAGTTTTTAGTGTCCAAATTCGGCACAATTGTTGGTCAATAAAAGTGAATTAGCTCGCATAATGATTTCAAAATTCACATAGGTAGGTCAAAAATGGGGGGGGGCGGGAGGTCATTACTTATTTGGACGTTTATCAATGAATTCCAATTCTTCATCGTGTGCATTGTGCCGACGCTGGTTGTGTCGTCGAGTGGAAGTTTCAGCAAAATCCAATTCCCGGGGCGGATGAATTCCTTTGCGAAATCTCTGAAACATTTAAATTTAATTGGAATATTAACATTATTCGAATCATTTGAAAACATTAAAATAATGCGAGGAGTTAGTACAAAATAGGGAATTTTAGTAAAATTCCAATTTTTTTACTAAATTGAAATCCTCTTTTTTCAAGAAAAAATATAGAACAATAAAAAATGGAATTTTCAAATTTTTTTGAATGTACCAAGTTTAAAATTTTTTTCTTTTCACATTTTTTATTACTTTTACTAGGAAAATTCGAGGTTACTGAGTTTAAAAATATGTTTTATTCAACTTTTACTTTTCGTATTATTTAATTTTTTTTCAATTTTACTAGGAAATTTTAAATTTTATAGCATTTTTCCACCTGCAACGGGGTCAGCCCACCATCGTGTCCAGAGCAGAACATATAGTAGATGGCGTAGCCGGGGATCACCACCATGGAGCAGGCGGACAAGCACAAGCCGAACACCTCGGCCCATTTGGATAATCAATGCCGGTCGGATAACGGAGCGGTTCATGCATCACCACGCAACAAATGAACAGAATCTAAAAATAAATTCATCCACACCTGCCACAATTATGCTACCTTTTTAAACTTTGTGAAAAATTTAATATTTTTTGAGGAAAATATGGGAATTTCCCGAAAATAGTGCTTCTTTATTCATACAACTTAACGTTAAAATCTTTAAAATACAATTAAAATTTTGGTTGCAAATCTCTTAATAAATTGAGTCAAAAATTCAAAATTTTTTCGGCGGCGCGTAACGGCACCGCCGTCCACCCGTCTCCCCTCAAAAAAAGTTTTTTCTTTAAAGACTCGTTAAGAAAAATTGACATCAAAATGCCACTATTTTGACCTCTCAATGACATAAAAATGCCACTTTTGAGGAGCCGTTTGCCATATTTTGTCGAAGGTGATCTGAGAGCCCTGGACGGTGTCTTCCACCCGCCGCCATTGATTGATCACCCCGAACACCTCCCATCTCCCGCCCAATCACTCTTGATCGGATCCCGATCGCCCAATCTTTCTCCCACTTCCCCATACTGAATCGGGGACGCCTTTCCCATATTTATGTACCCCCCCCCCCCCACTCTGCTGAATAAAGCACATTATTCCATTTGGTGGGGGGAGGCCAAAAGAACCATTTCTTTTGTAAATACAATTTTTTAATCTTATTACCAAAGCGCTCAATGGGGCCGTATATTTCCAAAGAAGGGTAAAGCACGGGAGCGGGTATTGGCCAATCATTTCTTTCAATGCATTGCGTACACGTCGGGCGCCTGATCAATTAAAAACCCATTAAACAAATAGTGTTCATTTTTGTTAAAGCCTCAAAAAAACACTTTTCTTAAATATTAATTGAGAAGCGGTAAAGTTGCATCATCGGACCCAGAATCAAACCATTTTTATACAGTTTTATAGAGGTTTTTTACCAAATCCCCACGCCAGACCAACAACTTCGAAAAACACGACAAACAAAAGTGCAATGCCCGATGCACCATACGCATCGACCTATAAATTTTCAAAAATAAATTTTCATTAAATTTTTAGCAGGCATGTAGCCGGATTTCCGAACTTTTTAGCCAAAAATCCGATAAGTTATCCTGAATTTGCACAAAAAATAGGCGGATTTTCGTAGCTTGGATCAGTTTTTCAGACAATATAACCATTGAAATCTTTTAACACTTAGAAAAATAGTTTTTGTAATTATAATTTGCTCAATATTCTAAAAATTAAAATATTTTGAAAATTTCCGGACATTTTTGTGCTCGTAATTCAGTTATTTTTGTGTCCGGATTTCCGGCTTCCGAAGATTTTTTTGGCATCCGGTTACATTCCTGGTTCAATCAATACCAAAGTTAGCCAATGTGCTCCAGCATAAGTGACCATTGGAATGCCAATGATAAAGAAAAATATGCACGTAACTAGCAGAGACAGCTGAATGTTGAATATAAATAATTAGGTAATTAAATTAAATTAATTTGTTACTTTTTTGTATTTGCGCAAAAGTGTCGGAAATGTGTCCTCAAGCGCAGTGAACAGACCTTCCATCATGCACACCTGCAAAGTTGCTAAAAGGCATTTAACAAAACAGCCAATTTGCACATTGCCTGACTGTCCAAGCCAAGAATGGTGATCATCAAAAAGAATAAAAATGCCCAAAGTTGCTTCAACGGCAAGTTGCTGGCCACCTCGGGGTAGGCCAAAAATGCAAGTCCAACGCCTTGAAAAAAAATTGAAAATTTAAAAATTTAAATCAAAAAACAATCAATCGCTGCTCTTCTTACCCGGCTTCACAATTTCCGCGATCGGCTTGTTTGCAATCTCGGACATGTAACCAAGAATGGAGAAGATTGCGAACCCGGCCAAAATTGAAGTCATCCCGTTGATAAAACACATTACAATGGCATCGCTAAAAAACAGTTTTTTGTTTTGTTTTGTTGTCAGGCAATTAAAATTTAAGAATTTTTAATTCATTAATAAAAAATTTGAATTAAATATTGATTGTGATTATTGTTGTTTTTTTGTAGGGTAGCACAGGACTGGGACCAGTACTCTCTGGAATGTCTTTTCTGGGACTGAAATTTAGTACCGGTTTTTTGTCCTGGACTAAGTAGTCCCGGGCCCGGTTTTTTTCCAAAAGTCCCGGCCCCTAAATTTTTGTTGTCCTAACCGGTAGCAGTTGTGGTTGAATTTGTTGTGCGATCCGAGTGCAATCAAAGTGCCAAAGCCGACACCGTAACTGTAGAATACTTGAGTGCCCGCATCCTTCCACACTGAATCAGCAGAACATTTTTTATATTAACGCGTTTAAATTAAAGTTTTTTACCCGTGGTTTCGGTCAATTTGGTGATGTTTGGTGTTAGATAAAAGGAAATGCCGTTCATTGCTCCGGGCAACGTTAGGCCACGGATCAGCAAAACAACGATTAAAAAGTAAGGAAACAATGCACAGAAGTAGACAAACTTCAAATAAATTGGAATATATTTAAGTTAGTTCACTTTTAAAATTCATCTATTTTTTAAAACATAGAAAAAAATTTGGCGCTAAGTCAAAATGCCAACCTGTCCTAAGGTGGACAAAACGCCAACCAGCAGGCAATTGGAATTTTGTAGAGTAGGCCGAGATCGGGATTGACCGGGGTTGGGATCAGCATCTCGAACCGGGACCGGGATGGATTTTGCTTTTTAAAAACCGGGATCGGGATTAGTCGGGATTGACAAAGCGAAAATTTTTTTGTAATGGTCGATGGTAAGACAAATTTTTTTTTATTACCCGACCCTACCGGGATCGGGATTACGACTTTTCAAAAACCGGGATATCCCGCCCGATCCCGACCGGGATCCCGGCCGAATCTAGAATTTTGACCGTTTTAGGCCTGGTTGGCATTTTGACCGGTTGACATTTTGTCCTGACACGTAAAATTTGCATCTTTTTTATTTTAACTTTTTATATTTTTACAAACAGCAAACACACCCACGCACCTTTCTTGCTTGTGTTATGCCTTTCCATAGCGCGAAATATACGACCACCCAGGCCAAAAACATCAGACCAAGCAGTTCCCATTGGATGCCGCCAATGTCGTCGATGGTTGGCGTTTGTTTAAGCACGCGACGCCTGAAAACAAAAACCAAAAAAACTGACATCAAATTTACCACAATCAAAATCTCGAGAGTTTTTTCAGACTCAAAGCTCGAAACTGGGACTCGAAAATTTCGTCCGTGGAGCCTCTTTTGCCCTTGAGACTTTTTGTCCAAGGGGGACATTTTGTCCGTGGAACTTTTTGTCCGAGGGGGACATTTTGTCCGTGGGACCTTTTGTCCGAGGGGGACATTTTGTCTGTGAGACTTTTGTCTGAGGGGGGCATTTTGTCCGTGGAAATTTTTGTCCGAAAGGGGCATTTTGTCCGTGGGACCTTTTGTCCGCGTGGGACCTTTTGTCCGAGGGGGACATTTTGTCCGAGGGGGGCATTTTGTCCTTGGGACATTTTGTCCGAGGGGGACATTTTGTCCGAGGGGGGCATTTTGGCCGTGGGACCTTTGATATTTAATGCCCCCACTCACTCCCAAAACTGTTCCACCGACGACTCAATGGACAGCCCGTAGCGCGACAAATTTGATGCAATTCGCATAATTTCTGAGTGTGTTTCTTTGCCGGTGACGCATTGTCCCGTATTCCACCAATTGTTGCATGTTTCCCCTGGGGGGGGAAAATTGTAAATTTCAAATCAAACAATTTAAGCAAAACTAATCAATAATCAATCAATTAATTAATCACACATGGAAATGTTGAGTTGAAGGAGCTGACCATGTAAAACACGGCCCATGAAACGATGACGCAAAAATAGGAAATGCACATAAACGCAATCATCACGTTGCCAATGCCAACACCTAAAATTTATACATATGCCTATATAATTTTGTATTTTTGCAATAGAAAATTATCCAAACGAAATAATTAGAGGTATTCAAATATAATAGTATATAATTAGGTAACCACCGAATACTCATTAAGATTGAAAAAATTAACTTTGAAAATTGGGCACATTTTCCACATTTCCATAGCACCTAAAAAGGTGAAATCATTTAAAAATAAATATAAATAAATAATTAAATGTTGCCTCTTTGCAGGTATTGACCCACAGTAACTTCCATGAGGAATATTGGAACTGCGCCAAAAATGAAGAAAAGCGCATACACAACGAGAAAAGAACCTTTAATAATTTTTTAAAATAAAATTATTAAAAAATAAATTTAAAAAAAATTGGCAACAATTTCTTCTCAATCAAATTTAGCATAATAAGCCATTTAACCTCCTCCATTTTTAAAGCAAAGATATGGAAAGCGCCAAACGTTTCCTTAAATTGATTAAAATTATATTTAAAAAAAATACAAAATAAAATTTTACAACCTAAGCCAACGGCATAAGCAATCATGCTCATGAGAAAATCGAATTGGCCTGAACATTTAATGGTATTAATATGTTTATGAATTTAAATGAGCTTTAAAAGGTATATTAAAAATGGCATTGATTTTTAAATAATTATTTATGAATAATGTAAAAAATAAAATTTATTACCTGTCCATTGACCTCTGTCCACCGATTCAGCGCCAAGTACAGAAATTTTTCGGGCAGAACGTGGGTCCGCCGGTGGCTCGTCCTCCGGCGTATTGACGCCTAAATATGAAAAATAAAATAAAAATTATTTAAAAACAAATAAAATTGCTTTATTTTTACATTAATATTTTATAATAATATATTTAATTACCTTTTTCATGCTTTCCCTCCAATGCTATTTCAGTTTCTTCTGAATTAATTGCTTCGTTTGCAGCTTCTCGGCTTTTCGACAACCATTTAATTGGCATTATAAAATATTGTTGTGTTATTTTTCGGATAAAATAAACATTAAAAAAATATTGAAATTAAAATTGGTGTTACGACACGACAATATTGCGGACGACAAAAAACCCAATTAAAAGGACGTCAGAGGGAATATATTTTATTGAATTTAAAAGCAATTAAAATTGCCAAAAAATATGTATAGACATCATAACAAATTAACTTTTATTTTCAACGGCTTGCCCCCAAGGCACCCAACGAGCGTTAAAAATATGTAATTTTAAATGCTTTCAACAAAAGTTGGTATTGTATTCCTGTTCATCGGAGCTCAATTGACAATTTTCATTTCCGTTTCGGAGCTCAAAACCGCCCCCCGTTGGGCATCATCCCCCAAAGGGTAAAGAGTCCCAACGATGGGACGGGGGGGGGGGACCTTCCAAAAGCTAATCAACAAGACTTTTTATTCAATAGAATGAATGAACCCCGCGGCGACACAATCATTTTATGTGAAAATAAATTGGGGGGGGGGAAGGATTTGATCAGAGCGGAAGGATAACAGGTGCGATGATCAAAATGTAAAAGCTTAACGAAAGCGGAGGAGAGTGTTGGGCGGTTAGACAAATAGCAAAGTGAGAAAGATTGGGTATTTTGAACTTCGAACTTCGTTCGTGCTCGGGTAATAAATACGCAACGTTTTTTTATTGGTAAAATACATAACCCTAAGAAGGGATTTTTTTGTCACAAAAAATTTTTTTTATTAAGCATGAATTTTCAAAATATTTTTGTGGGTGTAGAGGGGTCAGCGGCGCCTAAGGCGTCCACCCAAGCTGATCATTTATAGAGTGTTGTTGATTAGTGTGGATTTGTTTTGCCTTGGTGTGGTGTCTATTTTTTTGCTCAATTTTTAATTACTTTTAAATTGAATAAAATATATTTCCTATGTTGTTGAGGACTTTATTAAAAACCACCAATCTGTAAGAGTTGGTACCGGTTTAAAATAATAAAAGGGGGAGTTATAATGAATATTTTTAAATTGGCGTAACCTTTTTTTTTGTGTTTGTGAAAATGCTACAAATTTAACGTTCGTTATCAATACTTTTATTATCATTATCAAAACAATAAAACGATTGATTTTATTTGATTAAAAAGGTCTTTTGGTTATTAAGTGAATGTTAGAAAAAAAATATTTGGGGACAAAGAAATTTGCTATTTTTTGATCACTCGCAAAGTTCTCACTCGCCCCCTTAAAAAGCGTTTTCCACTTTGAAGTTTTTAAACATTGTAAATAAAAGTTTTTTAACGACAAACAGAAAACTCCTCAAAGTGCAACCCATTGAAAATTGGCGAGATTCCTTATTTTAATAACAATGTTAAGGATTCGATAACAATTCAATTCAATCCTGAGAGCCTATCTATTTAATAGTAAAATACTTTTTGAAAACAATTTAAACACAAATGAATGAATTATAAAAGTATTTTTTATGCTTCATTTAATTTTGAAGCAAGGTCAACACCAAAACATTATTTGTACATGGCGGGGTGGTGGGTGGGTGACCTGTGCAAATCCGGAATCAGTTTCCTCCTGAATTGTTTACAGGCAGGAAAAGACGGAGGGGGGGGGGGGGGGGGGTGCGCGGACAAATTGGGTTCGTTTTATTGAACTGAGAAAGTGTGCTGAAGATGGTGGTGGTGGCAGTGATGGGTGATGGGTGGGTGATTTGGAAACATTGGACCAGCACCAGCAGCAGCAGCCAGCACACCGACCACCCCCCCCCCCTCCCAATTTAAGTGGCTGCCATCGCCAAATAATTTGTTTTGTCTCGTTGCCAAAACACATCGCCTCCTCAAATCGACCTGAGGGGGGGGGGAACAAAACGACGGGGTGGGGAAAAGCAAGTTGGTTCATGTTGAGAAAACATAAATCATTAATATTCACGTAGACAGCCAGTCTATTTGTGTGTGTGTGTTCAGGGATGGGAGGAGGGTCCAATCTAGAGATCGGCGGAAACGAGATTCCCGCGGGAAAAGTACGGGATTCCCGGTCCCGTTCCCGTCTTTTTTGCCGGACGGGTATTTTTTACGGGAACAGAAGACGGGATTCCAGTCCCTTACTTTTTGAAATTCCCTCCCGGAAATTTTATTTTACCAGGACTCTAGCCCAAACGGGCACGGCCCACGGGACGCCAAAAGGCACACGGCTCGTCCCATCCCCTGGGGGGAGGGGGACGGGGTGTATGATTTTTAATTTAAAGACAAAAAAACTTATTTTCAATTTTTTCACAAAATCAAATCAAATCTATATGAGTACATTTTTGTATAGAAAAAAGGGGGAAGAAAAATTATTGCGCAAACATATGTTATGCACATTTATTTGTGTTACGATGAACGTGTTGTGTGATGGCGGAAATAATTGGTGGTGGTGAACAAAAACGTTTCGAGGACACAAAAGGGGGGGGGGGGTCTCCACGGGTGCGCGAAATTTTGGCCATTAACAGAGAGAGAGAGAGAGATTTATTTGTTCGAATGATTGGATCAGAAAAAAAATTGTGGGCCGCCGCCGTCGTCCTTCTGCTGATCGGATTTTAAAGAATTCCACGGCAAATGTGTGCAGATTTTTGACAGATTGTACAAAACTAACATAAAAAAAAATCGTGTTTCCCCTCCCCCCCCCCCCCCCCCCCTCCTCCCCTCCCCCCCCCCCATTTTTGGTTAATGCGCGAATCCCGGGCTGACGGGAATTGTGTTGGAGTTGTTATTTTCGGTGTGTTGCGCTAATTATCATCCATTTGCGGAGCAAAAATGTTGTTACATAGAAAAATTTCTAAATTGAAAACAGAATTAATTGTTTTAAAAAAATTGGGCAGAATACAAAATTGTTATTAATGTATTACACATATTGTTAATTTAAAATTTGCATAGAAAAAACATTTTTCGAAATTTGTAAGTGTATAATTTAACATCACTTAAAATAACAACCCAAAAAAAGAGATTTTATCTTCCACAAAATAAAAGTCACAGCATTTTATATTGGGATAGGCACTTCATGAATATTTTGATCTGATAAAAATTGTTTTGAGAACATTCTGTCTCATAAAGAACCGTCAAAAACAGGTTGTTAAGTTGGGGAAAAACATAATAAATTGTGAAAGTTTTACGATATATTAATAAACCATTTAAAAATGTGCTTTAAAAGAATATTATTTTTAGAGATTTTTATTCAAAATTAATTCCCAAACAGAATTAATATTTGAAAATTCAATAATTGCCTGTTGTTGAGGTTGTTCGTATATTAAATCATCAACTTCTGATCAAAACTCAATAGTAGATAAGTAACTGCTTTTAAGATTTTTTGGAAAATTATATTCACCAAAACAAAAATGTGGAATTCGAACGACCCGTTCCCGAAATAGTATCTTCTCTTTAATGGCCCAAAATATATGGGGATTAAACTGGATTTTAAGCATTTATCATCTGCTTTAGGGATAAAGACATTTAATCCCGAAAGCTCTACTGTTATGAGTTTAGCCTCCTATAAATTAGTTTCTTATCATCTTTAGGATCTGCTTGACAAGTGCCTGATCCTGAAGGCTGAGGACCCGGAATCGCAAGTTTTCAACTTGAAGATGAAACGTGACGACTACTACCGCTATTTGGCTAAGGTGGCCAACAAAAGATGTGGCAATTTCATTTTTTACATTTCTTTTTCTCAAAAATTAGTTCAATTTTTTATAAGCTTTTGTGGACGCGTGTCAGCAATCGTACCAGGCGGCATTCGACATTGCCAAGACCAAAATGGAGCCCACATCGCAGCCCCTGGCGCTGAACTTCTCCGTTTTTTTGTTACTTCGAAATGCTCAACTCTTTCGAGAAGGCTTGCGAACTCGCCGCCAAACAGGTGGACGCGCAAATTTTGGCAGTGTTTTTTAATATTTTATTATTCAACTCTTTTGACAATGCAACCGCCGAGCTGGACACGTTGGACGAAGAAACCCACAAGGACAATGCCGATCAGCATATAAAATGTGTTCTGTTGATAAAATAAAAAAAACAATTTTAAAACATATAGTTAGGTAATTTCGAGAGATTTGGGGAAAAAGCAATAAAAATCCGGATTCTTCTTGTCAAGATCTTTCAAAGAAATGTTTTTTCCTGACCAAAAACGCACCCCATAAAACCGACTTTTTTTGCCCAATACACCCTAAGAACCAAAAAAGTTTTCACGCATTGAGATTTCGAAAAAAATCTCCATTGATATTTTCAGATCAATATTCATTCACCAAATTATCGAAAAATTTTCAATAACTAAGTACATTGGAAAAAAATAACAGTTTTTAGGGCCAAAAAACACTACAATTTAAAAAATGTTCCAAAATATAGTAAATATTTATTTTTCGCATAAAATGTGTTTTTTAATCATATTTCTCGCCATCAACAATTTTTCTCAACAATTCGGAGTTAATTTTCGAAAATTTTGCCCATTTTCGATTTTCAAAAATGCAATTTTGTTTGTTCTGCTTTGCTTTTAGGGGAGGGGGTCGGCCAGAGGAAAATTTTTTGATTTTCGACTCAATTGGTCCAAAAATTATGAATTATCCTGAAACCCAGTACAAAATCAGATTCGGATAAAAAAAAGCAAATATTGTTACAGTTTTTTCACCTAAAATTCAAGTAAAATTGAACCGAGATCTACTTTTTCGATCGAGCTCGAAAAATCTCGGTCGAGGCAAAATTTTGTCGATCGAGAATCTCGAAAAAATCTCAAAAAAAATCTCGGCGAGAATCTCGATCGTCCTCGCTCTACTATACATAAACATATTTTAAACAAGAAATGTGTATGAGTGTGATGATCATTTTAAATTGCATTCTTTCCCTATTAGACACATGTAGTTAAGCAAAAGAGAAGAGAATAGTGACGTCTCCAATTTTCGTGTCAAGTCATAAACCAATCGACTCCTCCCGGCGAGAAAATCGATCGCTACTTATTTTTAAGCTGCGGCAACAACTATAAGCCGAGATACAGCTTCTCCAACTTGTCAAAACCATAGGGGCTGTTTTGAATCGGTTGGCATTTTTAAAAATTAAGTGTAAAAACTATTTTGGCATTTTTTTTTGTTATAAAATTCCTACCTATTAACATTGCATCAATATTGACTTTACATTTTCTCAAAAATGTACCTCAAAAATCGTACGTGGACAAAAGAGGTCCGCTAGGCCAAATGTCCGGTAGTGGGGAAAACGTCAAAAGGTCCCGGCAAAAAATGGGACAAAACACCCAGCCAGCTGCGGAACGAGCATGGAATTTGTCTCTATGCAATAATTTACTAATATTTTTTTAATAATGAATTTTGTTCTGATATCTGCTTTTCGGACCTTTTGTCCAAATTGGTATCTAAACATTAACCATGAAGCAAAATGGTAACCCCGGGTGGGTTCGGTTTCATGTTTTTCGTGGGTTTTTGGGTTTCGTTTTCGTCGTCCTTCGTCAGATGGGCGATGGGTTCAACGACGTCACGTCCCAGAAACACCATGCTGGCACCCCCGGGGAAACGGAACAATTGGCGGTCCGATCGTCGTCCCGCGCGCGTCGTCCGATAAAACGCTACGGTAATTTTTGATCAAATTTATACGGACAGCGGCGGCGGTGGCGGTCATTTTGCCAATAGGCAAAGTTAAAAGTTGGTATTCCTCTCAGTTGGTGAGGTAAACGACGCTTCCGGACGCGACAAAAAAGTCAGTCGGACGTCGCCGCGTAACATTAGGAAGGAGTCGACCAAATCGGTGATTGACGAAGAGGAGGCCGCGGATGACCAAACGGTGGAAAAAGTGTTGAAGAAGCGCGTGGACGGCGACCGCGTGGAGTATTTTGTAAGGGTGTACGGAAAATTGGATCACCAAACTGATGAATTTGGACTTATAACATTTTTCGACCTAAACCAAATAGGTCGAACATAATACCAAATGAAAGCTCTCGATGAGTTAGCCTTATCATTAGGCTAACGTTTTGCGTTTGGACAATGTTTAAAAAAGTTTGACCAATTTTTCGGGACTTTTTTGTAAGTGAGCCAAACGACCTCTTTAAAACTCATATTTCAAATAGTCCAAATTCAAAGAGACATTTCACTTTTGGGTTTTTTAATTAGCGTAACAATATAATTTTCAGGTCAAATGGGAGGGTTTACACAGCCGTTGGAACTGTTGGAGGCCGCGCGATGTTCTGAAGCATTTGCGCGTTGTCAAGCAGTACGAGAAAGAGCAGATGCATGAAGAGGAGGAAGAAGACGAGAGCGATGAGGAGGTAGAGAAGGACGGCAATTTGGAGGAGGAGAATGAGCAAAGAGGCCACTCGAGCGCACAACGACATAGGTAAGTGTAAAATCCGGAATTTTGAAGAAAAAAAAGCCTGGACCCTGGATCTGGATTTACCAGAGAATCTGGTTTCAGGATATCCTGGTCCTGGTGCGTCGACAAAAATACCAGGATTCCGGATCAGGGTCCCCTGGAAAATCCTGGTCTGGATCCAAAACTTGCCCGATCTTTAGACATAAGAATCCCTAGTTAGTCACCACCTATTCTTCTGCTTCATCTGCTAGTGAACAAGACGAGTCCGGTAATGATGAAGGAGAAGAAGAGAGCGACAAGGAGGAGAAAAAGGATGACAATTTGGAGGAGGAGGAGCACAAAGAAGATGATGAAGACGAGGAGGTGAAGAGGAAAGACGTCAATTTGGAGGAGGATGAGCACAAAGAGGATGAAGAAGACGAGGAGGCGAAGAGAAAAGACGTCAATTTGGAGGAGGATGAGCACAAAGAGGACGAAGAAGACGAGAGCGACGAGGAGGAGATGAAGGACGATAATTTGGAGGAGGAGCAACATAAAGAGAAAGGAGGAGAAGACGATGAGGGGAATGACGTCAATTTGGAGGAGGAGCAACATAAAGAGAAAGGAGAAGAAGACGATGAGGGGAAGGACGTCAATTTGGAGGAGGATGAACACAAAGATGAAGAAGAAGACGAGAGCGACGAGGAGGAGAAGAAGGACGATAAATTGGAAGAGGAAGAGCAACATAAAGAGAAAGGAGAAGAAGACGATGAGGGGGAGGACGGCAATGAGCACGTGGTGGAACGTATTCTGGCAAAGCGCATAAACAAGAATGGGGAGGCCGAATATCTGGTGTGTTTATTTGTTAATTAGAACAAAAAAAGGGGGCATATTTTCTTTTTTTAAATTAAAATTTTTTGTTAAATGCTCTTCCTCCTACGCAAGATTTATTTGCAGCCTTTTAAATTTAATCCCTCAGGTCAAATGGCAGGGAGGCAGCGACAAAATGTAAGGGGAAACCTGTTTTTTTGGCTTATAAAAAAATGCTATTAAAGGAATAGTTGGGAGCTAATCGACGTAATGAAGCAGCATTTTGATGTTTTCAAACAGTTCGAGTCGTCGGCTGCCGCCGCCGACATGGAGAAGGCCTGCGGTCATCAAAACAGTTCCAATGCTTCTCCTCCTGGGCCTTCAAAGCGTTTGTCATGTTCATCATTGGTAAAGCGTGTAAAATCTATTAGCGTAACATTTTTTGTTGCAGCCGGAGCCCATTTGGGCCATCGATTTATACGAGCGGCGCAGATTCCGTGGCGGCAACTCGCGCGCACTTTGCTTGGAGTGCGGACAGTCGTTGGAGACGTACAGTGCGACATTGACCCGACACATTGTGGAAGAAGAACATCACCAATATGCGTCCAAACTGTTGGAAAAACAGCTTGAACTCGGTGTTGCCAATGTAAGGATCCTCCAACCGCATGCCAGAACATCAAAATGGACAAGCCTTCAAAATTTTGACTGATCTTCCATTTCCCAACACCACGAAATGGAACTGATCACTCATATATAGACATTTATAGCTGACGCCGACCATTTGGGGCATTGATTTGTTTGAACGACGCCAATTTCGTAACGGCAACACGCGGGCGATCTGCTTGGAGTGTGGACAGTCACTGGAGACGCACATTGCGTCATTGATCCGACACATTGTGAAAGACCATCCAAAATATCCAGTCAAAGCGTTGGAGAAACAGCTCGAACTCGGCGACGGCGATGATGTTCAGCTGCAGCAACCGCTACAAAAGAAACTGAAGCTGTCCTTAACGTCGTCTTCATTCTTATTGGTGGTGGCCAATGAGAGCCAGGAAAGCGGATCGATCAATGCGAATACAACACGACGCATTCAACCACGGGGTGGGAAAGCCAGCTTGAAGAAACTTTCTGTTTATCTATTATTAGAGCCCGGATCCGGATGGACGGGATTTGGGTCTTTGGCCTAAAATGCGGATCCGGCCGGGTTGACTTTCACTGGCACCGCGTAACCGGTTCCGCCATCTTGAAAAGTTGTATTTTTTTTTTACCGTTTTGGAAAATTTTTTCAAAAAAATTAAAAGAAATTCTATAGTTTTTATTATAAATAACAAAAGTTTTCAACGCCTGATCCGGCCCGGGTTTTTTCAATGCTGTAATCCGGGTCCGGTAATTTACAAAATGTCGTTGACGAAGAGTCCATTGACGAAATGTCGTTGACGAAGAGTCCATTGACGAAAAGTCGTTGACGAAGAGTCCATTGACGAAATGTCGTTGACGAATAGTTCAATGACGAAAAGTCGTTGACGAAGAGTCCATTGACGAAAAGTCGTTGACGAAGAGTCCATTGACGAAATGTCGTTGACGAATAGTTCAATGACGAAAAGTCGTTGACGAAGAGTCCATTGACGAAATGTCGTTGACGAATAGTTCAATGACGAAAAGTCGTTGACGAAGAGTTATGACGAAATGTCGTTGACGAATAGTCCATTGACGAAAAGTCATGAAACCCCCCGGAGGCCCGGGGTGCAGTTTTGTTCGAACTTTGAAAGCTTTCAATGAGAAAACATTACCTATCAATAGATATCAATCAAGCCCTGTGTTTTACTGGGTTATTCATTCATTCAGGTCAATCAGCGACCGCCGTTCCAACCATGCAAATTTTTGTGCGCTCACTCAAAAGAAAGATAATCACCCTGGAGGCCAAGGTCGAGAACACTGTGGCGGATCTGAAAGAAATGATCGAGACCAAAGAGGGCATCCCATTGGACGATCAGCGACTGATCTTTGCGGGTAAATGCAAATCAAAATTTACCAATCTGACTAATTGGAATTTTCGTTTTCAGGGAAACAGCTTGAGGGAAAGCGAACATTGGCTGATTACAACATTCAGAACAATTCCACTTTTGATCTTGTCCGTTGTTTTCGTAGACGGTGACGGAAATTGAGTTGATCGTTGATCGTGCTGGGTCGTTTCGTAAAAACTGCCACCATGGGCGTTTCGTAAATTCGCCATCAAGGGGCGTTTCGTAAATGCGCCATTATGGGCGTTTCGTAAATTCGCCAGGGCGTTTCGTAAATTTGCCACTATTATATATATAAATATATACACATTTTTATCGAACAAAAGGAATTAAAATTTTATTAACAAATATATAAAAATATTTTCCATTATCCTTTCTATTCAATTTGCCTTCCCTTTGAATTGCTCTCCAAAAATTCGAACTGACCAACATAAAAAACTAAACGATAAATTCATGTTAATTTAATTGACTAAACAGACTTTTGTTATAAAACAGTGATTAAATTCATGAAGACAGCTGCAAAAACTGTTATCGTAATCAATGCGTCTCTGCCACTGGTCTATGTAGCACTTATCATGGGCATGACAACAATGATCAACTATATTTAACATTTTATTAATTCAAGTATTATATTAATATATAGGGGCAGATTTGTCTGATCTGACGTTTACAAAATTATTTTGATCGATAAAAAATGTGTATGCACTTAATATATACATGTATATTATATTACTAATATAATAGTGGCAGATTTACGAAACGCCCATAATGGCAGATTTACGAAACGCCCATAATGGCAGATTTACGAAACGCCCATAATGGCAGATTTACGAAACGACCTGGCGAATTTACGAAACGCCCTGGCGAATTTACGAAACGCCCATGGTGGCAGTTTTTACGAAACGACCTAGCACCATCGTTGATTTGTTTTAAAAAATTAAACATTTTTAATACAATTTTGTAGTCTTTTTTTTATTGCCGTTATTGTTTGTATTGTTTTTGAGAATTTTTGTTCAATTAAAAAAATCCCCATAATCTCATTTGTATGAAAAGCAAATTAAATTCAGGTGTATAGGAGTGGTTCATGCCAGGGTTACCATTGTACTTATTTATCAGAAATGTACTGATATTAGTAGGCAGACTCTGACAAATTAAATGTACTGATTTTTTGTCAGAAATGTACTGATTTCAGCTCGGCGTACTGATTTTGTACTGATATTCAGGATAATTCGAATTTTTGGACCAATTTTCTTACCAAATTCAGTAGAAAATCAAAAAATTTCCTCGGCGGCGCCTATCGGCACCACCGACCCACCACCTCCCTCCAGAAGCCGAATTCCTCCAAAAAAATTGCATTTGGCAAAAATTTTCGGAAATCCATGCCCAGAAGGGAAGCAGAATTCTCAAAAAATTGTTTAATTTTTTAACTAGGGTAGCTCCCCGAGCCCCAAAAATGGGTCGTCGTCCCGACCTCGACATGGCCAACCCCGAATTGATGTAACAAAAGCCAAGAAAAAGTCTGCAATTCCGGCTACCCAAAAAGGTCCGAAAATTTCAAAATTTCTAGAATTTTTACCAATTTTTAAATTTTTGGTTGCTTACAAAAAGAGACATTTATCTCAAAAAATTTCTCCATTGTCGCCGAGTCGAGCTGTTTCTGCAATGCAACAATTTGACGGCATATGTCTGGTGGTGAGGGCCAGGTGTCTGGTCAGTATTGCCTTCATAAATTTGGCGAAATTCTGCAGTTTTTGGACACCAATTTTCTTAACAAAAATAGTTAAAATAAAAAGCAGCATTTTTTTAATATTTTGGAATTCTTGGAGTTTTTTAGTCAATATTTTGGTTGTTTTTAGTCAACATTTTGGAATTCTTGAGCGCCATCCATATAATCCGGTCTCTGCTGCTTTGGTCACACATCGATAAGCCTGCGGATTAAATTTAACGCCTTTTGATATTTGAAAAATGTTTTTTATTTAAACTTTCACATTTAAAAAAATTTCTTTGTTTTGGGGAACTATTTATATTAGCCTCCCTGAAAATAAATGGTGAAAATTGAATTTCCGATCCAAAACCGGGATTAATAGATAAAAAAAATGTTTGATTTTTGAAAAAAACCAGGAATTTCGTCCTAAAAGAACCGTTTTGGGTTGGCGGTTCCTCGTGATTTTTCGGTTATTCGATCCGAAACTTTTTTTCGAGCTTTTTAAACCATTAAATTAAAATAAGTTTATAAATTGAAAATTTATTTCAATACTCCCCATTGTATTTTGCAGTTCATTCATTCATTTAAAAATTATTCTCAATGCAAGTTTTGTGATGTAACTTTTTGCACCTATTCTTAGAGGTTAAAAATTGACCTTTTTTGTCCTCCCCCCCCCCACACTCCCATCAATTGGCCAACAGCAGGAACAGGTGCAATTCCATCAATTTGCGCACCATTCACTTTCAGAATAAATTTATTCAAAATTGATTTTTTTTTTTTTTTGTTGAAAAAAAGCTCAATCTTTAGGGTTAAACTGATTTATATACTGCTTGTTGTGGTCTCTTCTTTAAATCATCCGATCGACACGTCATCCAAATCCCAATCGGGGATCAGATTACTGCAGACCACCGCTTCTCCTCTTCAAATCATTCCTTTCACCCTATCAAATCCCAATCGGGGATCAATCAGATCACTGCAGCCCACCGCTTCTCCTTTTCAAATCATTCCTTTCACCCTATCAAATCCCAATCTCGGGGATCAATCAGATCACTGCAGACCACCCCCCTCCCCACCCAGTCTCTAATCATTGACCTCTATTCTAGCCCCGACTTTGTCAAGGCTCCCCCTCCGATCACATTTTTCCGCTAAATATGCACACACTTTAATTATAATAATTGGTCATTCCCTCCCTCGACTCCGTCCCCCCCCCCGCCATCCTCACATTCCATCAATATTTTCTATTTTCTCATACCCCCCCCCCCCCCCCCACTTTTACAAACTGTCCCCTCCCCCCCCCCGAACGATTGATCGGGCTGATAAAGATGGGAAAATTGGCTCGAAATATTGAGGGGAGGGGGGGAAATCTTTTGTGTAATATATTTATATATATATTATATTGCATAAAAATACTCTCCCAGTGAGGTTTTACTCGTCGTCGAGTTTTGATGGCGGGAAAAGCAAAAGCAATTGCTTCGATTTGTGCGGAGACATTCCGCTGACGGATTGGCGCGGTCGGCGTTTGTGGCTTTTGAACACAGTGTGGGTTTGGGCACCTTTAGAACTGCTGGAGAAGAATAAAGCAAAAATTGTTGAAATATTTATTTATTCAAAATTTAAAAAAAAATTTGTTTCTCGGGAAGGATTATGTTTCCAAAAATTAAGCCTTAGTTAAACTAATGAGGCACAAAACCCTAATCCATCAGGATTTATTCATTTAATGATTTAAATGCTTACGATTTAAATGCTTTCGTCCGTTGAATATTCTGATCAATAATAAATTCTTCAATTTTAAGCAACATTTTTTCCAATTTCAGATTGTGTGTTTGTTTAACTGATCGATCACTGACCACCACCAACAACAAATCGATGTCAAACTCGCAAGAACCCATCCAACTCCCTTCCCCTCAGCCGACATCCCCTCAGGGGCATAATGCCAATAACAACGCTAATAATGGCACTCTCAGTGGCAAATCTTTCACTGTGGAAATGGTCATGTTCCTGTTCATGTGCTCGATGATGATCAAATTTCCCGTGTTCCAATCGCTGCTTTATGAAAAGGCATGCCTGAACTCTGGAAAATTTGTGAGCTTTTTTTATTGTTAATATTTTTAAGACTAAAAATGGACAAAAAATGTTTAAAAAACAATATTTATGACGTTTGACATATATATATGTATGCATATTTTATCAAATTATAATAATTATCCATCAAATTACTTTGGAATGCCTAAATACCCGTTTTTTATATTTTTAATCAATTATTTTCCCCTCATCAGAATCAAAGTGTGTGCGCGGATGTACGAGCTGTGCACAAAGATGTTCAGCTGCAGCGTGAGGCAAACCATATGCTGGTGAGAATTAGGCCAATTTCGGGACCGGGATTCCGACCCAATCTCTCAAAAATGGTCGGTCGAACTGCCGGCTTGGGATCCCGACAAATTCCACATGATTTTAGGATGCCGTGGGATTTTTTGGATTGAGAATAATCTCAAAATTGCCTGAGGCGCCGTCAGTTTTAAACTCTTTATGTTATTGTTAAAATTTTTTGCAAAAAAACTTTGATCAAATCAATCCCGCGGGATCCCAATTCCGTCCGTTCTCGATTCTGTTCGTATTCCCCCCCCCCCATTCAGTTGGCCTCATCACTTTGTCTGCTTGGCCCTTCCATTCCAATGGCACTGCTTCTCGGAGCGCGTAAGGCCCAAATTTTTGATTATGTAGAGCCCGCATTCTCGAGATTTCGAGCCGAGTTGAGAAACGATTAATCGAAATTTTGGCTTGACCGAGACTTTATGAGATCTCAAATCAGTGCTCAATTTCGGGCTCTATTTCTGATGCCAATTCCAGCCATTTTTCCGTTTCAAGTTTTGCATTTTTTCAGTGTTCGACTCGTGGAGCACGCGCCGCTCTCTTATGATCCCCCTGCTCGGTTTGCCCTTTAACTTACTTCAACACCGGTTTTGAGATCAAATCAGGCTAAAAATGATCAGACAGAAAGTTGTTCTTTATGTTTCTCCTCAATACGACATTAATCTTATTTGCATATGCACGTTCCTTTTCGGGGGGTCCTGATCACGAATTTGACGATTAGATTTTGTCAAATCAGTTTCCCGTAATTGCATGAATATTTGTGAGAGGATCAATAAAAGTTCATTTTGTTAGAAAATAATGCTAAAAATTAAAAATTTCAACTACTCGATGGAAAATCATGAATTCTAATGTCTTGATCAGGGCACTCCCGAAAATCTGGGTATGCAAATTTCTGGGTCAAAATAATGGGGGAAAATTCCTCCCGGGTTGCCAAATTTACAAAATCATTCATTGTTTCAACATAACTTTTTGTCACAGTCGTAGGTCTCTGATCATTGCAACCCCATGGGGGCGGGGGGCGGGGAATCAAATTGTTACACAATTTTATACATCCCTCCAAGGAGTACTGCTCGGTGACCTGAACTACGTGCTACAAACTTACTTTCTGCACTGGAATGTCTATTTTTTGCTGATCAGTGATCTGTTGTTTGGTTTCGCCGGCGGCTTCACTTCCGTCATCGGTGCGTTTATTTGCCAAATTTGGCATCTAGCCAAGGGTTGAGAGAAAATGAAATATTCCAAAAATAAATTTAACATTTTCGAGAATACTAATTGCAGGATTGCTATTTGCCTACAGCGTTAAAATGGCTTCGACTGGATTTCGTTCTGTTCGGGTGAGTGAGTATCATCAATCAGAGTCATTCTCACTGATCTGATCAGTGAACAAATATTTTAAGAAAAAAATAATAGTTTCAATTTCACAAATTTTCTTTAATTTTAAAATTTGATTGAATAGTGCTTCAAAAAAATAGTTCGAGTTATAGGCCCCAAACTCCAAACACTCAAAACCAACTTTAATAGGGCTTCTAAGGTAAAAAACGCCTAAACAATTCAAAATTTTGGCGTGCTCGACCACAACGCTAATTTAAATTTTCCTATGGACAACTGAGTCCAGTCCCCGTTGATTGGACATTTCAGTACAAGGTCTTAACCCCGGGTTGAAGGTCGAGCGCGCTAAAATTGTGAATCATTTAGGCACTTTTAGCACTTTAGAAAAGCTATTAATTGGACTTTTGAGAACTATGACGGAATTTTTCCAAAAATAGTTTAGAATTTCCCACAAATAATTGTCAGGTTGCCACCATGGAGGGCTCGCTTGGCCTCGGAGTGATGAGTGGCCTTCTTCTGTCCGGCCAACTTCGACAGTCCGTCTTTTACAGTATTTGTATTACTGTAATTTATTTGTTTTTCGATTGATCAGTCCATCACTAATCCGGTGATGTGTTCAACTGATTGATTTTTTGCTTTGATTTTTTGAAAATGTCTCGGATTACAAAGAATCCAGAAACCGAGAGTAATTCAGTCAAACCCCGGGAAGTTTGTTCCGGAAAAAACCATAGATTCTGAGCATTTGTAAGCCCCAGTTTTTTTTGCTCCGCTTCCGATGCACGAAATGGAAAAATCTTTATTTATCCCGGGCACTTGAAAATGTTCTCTGTTCTCCTCAACATGTTCAGGTCGTTCGGCTACACCTGGGTGTTCGGACTGCTCATTTTTCTGCACATGCTTATTCTGGTCATCATTGTGCTGTTCATCCCTGAACTGGCACCGCATGGGACGGAAGAGCGTCGAATGAGCAGCAGGCGACGGCATTCACTTCTTCCGCCCGACGAAAGGGGAGGGAGGGAAGAGGGAAGTGTGGACGGGGAACGGCACCAAGGTGTGCCTTTTTTAAAATTATATTTTTTCATAACCAGATATTGCTAAACATTTTGTGCAAAATTGCAATTTTATTAATATTTGCCTGAAAAATTGCTAACATTTTGTGCAAAATAGCAATTTTATTAAGATTTGCCCGAAAAATTGCTAACATTTTGTGCAAAATAGCAATTTTATTAAGATTTGCCCGAAAAATTGCTAACATTTTGTGTAACATTGCAATTTTATTAATTCTGAAAAAAATAGGCTGAATAGACCCCCCCCCCCTTTTTTTGGGGGGAACAATAGAGCCCCCCGGGGGTAGAGGAATTACGGTAATCTAAAAACAGATTTCCATTCCCTTTCAACAATTTTCATATCCCGTTCTGTTGAGTAGCGTGGCGCAGTTGGTTGATGGTAGGTCCCTTAGCCAGGGACCGAAAGTTCAAAATTTGGATTCCCATCGCGTCAGAAATTCTCTACCCACTCGCTACCCAACATTTTTGTGTTATTTTTAAAATGTTAATTTTTATTTAAATACTTCAAAATTTATATTTGAAATTTACACATAGTAATTAATCATCATCAGATGAAAATGGGACCAGCAGCAGAAGCGCGGGCAGTACATTTTGGTGTTTTGCGTTCATTCAAAAACGGCTGGCGGACATTGGCCGGGTGTACCGTGCCAAGCGTGCGCCGTCGGCGCAGCGATGCCTTAACATTGTGCTTGATCGCCCTCGGGGTTTGTTTTTTTGTTTTGACACAGAATTTTAAAAACAAAAAAAAAAAGATGCCGCCAGGGATGGACAAAATTCAGTTTTTTATATATTAAATCCTCCTAATTGTTGTGGGATGCATGGAATTTAAAAATGTGCAGGTGAATTTGTTCACTTCCGCTGGCTTGCGCGACATTTTGTACTCCTTTCTGCGCTACCGTCTCCAGTGGACCGACCGCGAGTTCGGCTTGTACAGCGGGTCGAACAGCGCGCTGAACAGTCTGAGTGTAATGGGCACGAACATTTTTAAATTAAAAACTGAGAAGACTTTTCTCGGTTCGAGAGCGAGACTCTTGAGCATTCCAACTTCAGGTGATGCTGCTTTACCCACTGCTGCATCGGCGTGCCCATTTTGGCGATCTGCAGCTTGCCCTCGGCGGTTTGTTGGCCAAAATCGTGCGTGACCTTTTGTTGGCGTTCGCCTCGTCCGCCGTGTTGGTCTCAGTCGCGCTGGGCCCCGCCGTGCTCAGTCGCTTTCCGACCACCGGCATGCGCGCACTTGCCAGCGCCTGCGTACAGCAGCACGAACAGGGTAGGTAAACACTGTACTGTACAAAGTGAGGGGTACGGTCTTCGAACGGTTAGCTATTGTAGGGGGCTATATATAGCCCCTGGGGGCACCCCATTTGTCTACGGATTTTGATTGGCCTTGATTTGTTAATTAAACCCATAATGTTGTGAGACTCAATTTTTGATCATCATTAACGGAAAGTGAAATTTTGAAAATGTTCTCGGTGCGACGTCAATGATAAAAAAAAAAGTACAAATAATTTTACTTTGTCCTTAATTTTGTCAAAAATCCTTAATTTGTGCACAGTGTCCTTAAAAAGTTTTAGTGGACTTATTTGTTGTCGTTGTATTTTTAAAAAAAAAATTGTTAAGATTTGTACAAATTTTGAATAATAATGTTTTTTGATGAAACCCCAAAAATCGCATTTTTAATCTGCTTCAGGCAAAGTCTTTGCACTGATCGCCCTCATGGACGGCGTCGCGTCGCTTTGCGCTTCGCTGTTCTTCAACGGTTTCTACCCGTACACGCTGAACTTCTTTGCCGGCACAATGCTCCTCGTCGCTGTCCTTTTGCTCGCCATTCCGCTCATTCTGCTTGCGTATGTCGCGCATTAAACTTACTTAAACTGTTCAAAAAATGATCGATCAGATTCCGCGTTTCAAAACATGTGTAGAGTATATCATGTGATGCATCGCCATATTATTTAAATTAATTATTTATTTAATTTTTACAATTATTTTTTGTTTTCCATTCAGTAAAATTCATTTCACCGGTTTGGACAAAACGCTGCTGCAACTGGAGAATCAAAATGCTGCTGCAATTGCAGCGCAGTAATTTGCCGAAACTTTTGAATATCAGCAGGAGGATTTTGCTTGACCTCTTAATAAATTAAGCATTTTTAACATTTTAATATTTTTTAGAAATACGATTTTTAGTCCTTTAACTATTTTTTTCTGTTGTTTTGTTTCGATTGATGAGATATGCATAAAAACATCTCTTTAAGTAAATGTAGTTTTGACGAGCTCCCTACCCGAGTGTCGAACAGAACAAAAAAATGTGCAAGTGTCGAATGTCCGTCCCAGTGTCAAAAAAGGGTCAATTTGCTGAGCAAAAATTCGGAATTTTATAATTTTTTGTTGATAACTTCAATAAATTTTGTATGTTTTTTACCTGGGGATTGCCAAAGGGTCAAAATTGTAATATCGCTAAAAATTTGTTCAAAAAATTGCAAATTTTGTTAATATTTTCTGAATAATAGATTGCATTGAACAATAGAGCCCCCCCCCCCCCCCCCCCCCCTACTGGAGAACAATAGAGCCCCTGGAGGCTTCGCGTCAGAGATTGCCTACCCACTCGTATCTCCACCTATTTTTATTGACTTACCTATTGGCGTAATTGATTTTCGTCAATTTTTATTGTATATTTTATTTTATCTAATTACTTATATTATTTTCTAGCGTTGGTAAAATTATGTTATATTTTATTTAAAGTAAAAAAGGTCCTTTTTGTTTTTGCCCCCCCCCCTCAAAAAAAGTGTTTTTCTATATAAAATTTGGAGCAATGTTGTTCTTATCAACGATATTCTTTGTGTTGACATTTGTGTCCGGCAAAACAACAAAAGTTGAGATCAATTCGGGAAACCGACAAAACTTTGTACTTTCTGCTGATGAAGACGAGATCTTTGCAGATTTCAAAGGTTCTTTCTTTCTCAGAGGGTGGAAAATTTGTTATTAAAAACATTTTTTTGCAGAATTTTTGAAGAGCGGAAAAGCCACGGAAAAATCACTGATCGATTGGGCATTGATCAACGGATGCAAAATTGTTGTTGGCGAATTGCAGAATAAATTCAAATATGGGGGCAGTGACTGTTCAGCAAATATCTCTCAACTTGAAGAAAAAGTCGCGCAAATTTGCAATCAAAAAATTGGATCTTCTGCATCAATTTTGGCCGACAAATCAGCACTGATCAAAATGGGTCAGTGCGTTTTGGATCAACTTCAGTTGGAGGAACAGCAAGTTCAAAATGCATTGGCAAATGGACAAAATGCCAAGCGAAAAGTGGCACTCTTCGAATTTGGCACTTTAATCAAAGCATTTTTGAACGAATTGCCTGAGGAGTGGGGCAAAAATAACCTCGTAAAATTGTTAAACTCTAAGAAACAACTGTTGCCCAGCGATTTGATCGACGCTCTCCTCAACAAATTGAGTTTAATAGTCGACGACGGCGGACGGATTGGCACCGAAAAATCGGAGAAATTTACCGAAAATCGCCAAAAACGTCCTGGAAATTTTAGGAAATCAAAACAACTCGCGCAGAGAAGAAAGCGCCGTGAGGGCTTAAGTTTTTATGATTATATTAAAATGATCGTTTTACTTGCCCTTTTTGGTCAAGTGAGCATTATCGCATTTTTGCTACTTCTGCTCCTTCTCCCCATCGCATTACAAAGGCCTAAGCCGGAATGAACAAAATGGATTTTCTGTGGAAATTTTTTGCAAAAAATTTGAAATATATCAAATCTGAAGTTTTACTATTTATGTATTTCTTATTTTTTAATCAGTAGAATTTATTTTTCTTCCCAAATTTCAAACTGTTATCTTTTTGGTCATTAGAAAACCTATAAAATTGTTTTGGGTGATTTGGAGTCTTGGAGCTATTTTGAACTTTGTTGAAGACATTTCACTTTTCGCACAATTCCTGATACATATTTATCATTTTAGAATTTTCAATTGAAATATTTTAAGCATTTTTATTTAAAAATAAAATTGCCTTTGAATTTATCTATAAAGTAGGGTTATCATCCTGACCCCGCTCCGCATTCATTTATTTTTGCCAAGACAAGGCTATGGTCTAGAAATTTATTTCTTTTTTTTCATAAAAAATCAGGCACCAAATCGATGACCTCTGGTGGTTTGTCTGATTAAAATGCGCTCAAAAAAAGAATTTTTGAATTAATTCATCACATTTTTTCTGAATTTTGCTTCAATTTTCGTATCAATAAAAAAAAATATGAAATTTTGGCCATTAATTTTAGTGTTTCGCCATAAAATAATAAAAACATGAAGGATGAGGAGAAGCCTAAATTATCAGGGCCCAACTAAAGAATAATTATTCCAATGCATATTATTTATTTGTGGGGATGGAGTCCAAAAGAACGACGTTGCTGGGGCTACAAATATCACCAATTTTAAGGAATCTTTGGGTCGGAGAAAAGAGTGAACACATTAAAAATACTAATGGGTTTCTTTTATTCATTGGAGGGATCAGATGGATGGGATTCAACTTGTCCTTCTCCAAAAAACAGCGCATATATTTAATCAATCAATGCTCCCAGGAATGAAAATTTTCAAAAGTCTCATTTGGCAGGCAAAAAAGTGCCTGATTTCTGTCTGAAAAGCCTAATTTTGGCATCATGGCTTGCCAAAAAGCCACAAAATGAGGCTAAACCGTCAGATCTGGTACCCGTGTATTTAATTCCACCAAATTTGTTGTGACAGGCCAACATTTTTTTGCATTCGTAAATAATCATTTTCCATATTTTTTTAATAAAAAAAAAACAATGTTCGTAATTGTTTGGTTGACGACTTTCTTTTTTATTGTGCCAACTATTTTGGCGATCAGTGACGAAGACAATTGGGGGATCAGTGACGAAGACGATTGGGCGATCAGTAACGAATGCAACGTGAGCATTTTAAAATGTTATAAATCATTGAAAATGCCATTCAGATTTCAAAATTTTGAAAACCCGGAGTTTACGAAAGTGTTTTTATTTTTGAAATTTTTCAGTGCCCTCCAAATGAGGAGCCAGGCCAGAATAGTTGCAACGGATGTGAGCCAAAGTGTGACGACGACGACGACTCGCTGCTAGATTGCACACTGATGTTCTGCTCGTGTTCATGCGACTGCAAGAATGGATTGGTGCGCAACTCGCGCACGAATCAATGCATTCCGCAAGAACAATGCCCCGAAGAAACAGTGAACAAAATGGATGGAAGAAAATGACTGATAAAATAATTTTGGAATATTTTAATTCCTATTCTAACAAAAGTAAAATCGAACCGACCGGAAAGATGTCAATTTCGTTTAATTAAATAAATCTTCCCCCTCTGCGATCTCAAAATTTTTAAAATCCTCATCGGAGCATTAAAAAATCCTCATTTGATACCAAAAATTCGTCATTTCATCATTTTAACCCAAAAATGATGTTATCTTCACTTCATTCATTATATTTATTGGTACTAACAATTGATTTTGAGAACTTCCTGTCACGAAAAAACATTTTTAGCAATTTTACATAATTTTTTTGCGCGGGATTTTTCAAATTTTTTTAGAAAAAAGGGAGGGGGTCCTGCGGTGCCGATAGGCGCGGCCGGTAAAAATTTTAATTCCAGAATTAACCAATTTCCAAAATTAACGATTTTCATTAACCGGTTAATTCCAGATTAACCTATATCCAAAATTAACCGGTTAATTCCAGAATTAACCAATTTCCATTAACCGGTTAATTCCAGAATTAACCTATTTCCAAAATTAACCGGTTAATTCCAGAATTAACCAATTTCCATTAACCGGTTAATTCCAGAATTAAGCGATTTCCAAAATAACCGGTTAATTCCAGAATTAACCAATTTCCATTAACCGGTTAACCGATTTCCAAAATTAACGATTTTCATTAACCGGTTAATTCCAGATTAACCTATATCCAAAATAACCGGTTAATTCCAGAATTAACCAATTTCCATTAACCGGTTAATTCCAGAATTAACCTATTTCCAAAATTAACCGGTTAATTCCAGAATTAACCAATTTCCAAAATGAACGATTTCCATTAACCGGTTAATTCAGATTAACATATATCCAAAATTAACCGGTTAATTCCAGAATTAACCAATTTCCATTAACCGGTTGATTCCAGAATTAACCGATGATTAACCTATTTCCAAAATTAACCGGTTAATTCCAGAATTAACCAATTTCCATTAACCGGCTAATTCCAGAATTAACCGATTTCCATTAACCGGTTAATTCCAGAATTAACCGATGATTAACCTATTTCCAAAATTAACCGGTTAATTCCAGAATTAACCAATTTCCATTAACCGGCTAATTCCAGAATTAACCAATTTCCATTAACCAACCAATTTCCAAATTAACCGATTTCCATTAACCGGCTAATTCCAGAATTAACCGATTTCCATTAACCGGTTAATTCCAGAATTAACCGATGATTAACCTATTTCCAAAATTAACCGGTTAATTCCAGAATTAACCAATTTCCATTAACCGGCTAATTCCAGAATTAACCGATTTCCATTAACCGGTTAATTCCAGAATTAACCGATGATTAACCTATTTCCAAAATTAACCGGTTAATTCCAGAATTAACCAATTTCCATTAACCGGCTAATTCCAGAATTAACCAATTTCCATTAACCAACCAATTTCCAAATTAACCGATTTCCATTAACCGGCTAATTCCAGAATTAACCGATTTCCATTAACCGGTTAACCGATTTCCAAAATTAACGATTTTCATTAACCGGTTAATTCCAGATTAACCTATATCCAAAATTAACCGGTTAATTCCAGAATTAACCAATTTCCATTAACCGGTTAATTCCAGAATTAACCGATGATTAACCTATTTCCAAAATTAACCGGTTAATTCCAGAATTAACCAATTTCCATTAACCGGCTAATTCCAGAATTAACCAATTTCCATTAACCAACCAATTTCCAAATTAACCGATTTCCATTAACCGGCTAATTCCAGAATTAACCGATTTCCATTAACCGGTTAATTCCAGAATTAACCGATGATTAACCTATTTCCAAAATTAACCGGTTAATTCCAGAATTAACCAATTTCCATTAACCGGCTAATTCCAGAATTAACCGATTTCCATTAACCGGTTAATTCCAGAATTAACCGATGATTAACCTATTTAAAATTAACCGGTTAATTCCAGAATTAACCAATTTCCATTAACCGGCTAATTCCAGAATTAACCGATTTCCAAAATTAACCGGTTAATTCCAGAATTAAGCGATTTCCAAAATAACCGGTTAATTCCAGAATTAACCAATTTCCATTAACCGGTTAACCGATTTCCAAAATTAACGATTTTCATTAACCGGTTAATTCCAGATTAACCTATATCCAAAATTAACCGGTTAATTCCAGAATTAACCAATTTCCATTAACCGGTTAATTCCAGAATTAACCTATTTCCAAAATTAACCGGTTAATTCCAGAATTAACCAATTTCCAAAATGAACGATTTCCATTAACCGGTTAATTCAGATTAACCTATATCCAAAATTAACCGGTTAATTCCAGAATTAACCAATTTCCATTAACCGGTTAATTCCAGAATTAACCGATGATTAACCTATTTCCAAAATTAACCGTTTAATTCCAGAATTAACCAATTTCCATTAACCGGCTAATTCCAGAATTAACCGATTTCCATTAACCGGTTAATTCCAGAATTAACCGATGATTAACCTATTTCCAAAATTAACCGGTTAATTCCAGAATTAACCAATTTCCATTAACCGGCTAATTCCAGAATTAACCAATTTCCATTAACCAACCAATTTCCAAATTAACCGATTTCCATTAACCGGCTAATTCCAGAATTAACCGATTTCCATTAACCGGTTAATTCCAGAATTAACCGATGATTAACCTATTTCCAAAATTAACCGGTTAATTCCAGAATTAACCAATTTCCATTAACCGGCTAATTCCAGAATTAAGCGATTTCCAAAATAACCGGTTATTTCCAGAATTACCCGATTTCCATTAACCTATTTCCAAAATTAACCGGTTAATTCCATAATTAACCAATTTCCATTAACCGGCTAATTCCAGAATTAACCAATTTCCATTAACCAACCAATTTCCAAATTAACCGATTTCCATTAACCGGCTAATTCCAGAATTAACCGATTTCCATTAACCGGTTAATTCCAGAATTAACCGATGATTAACCTATTTCCAAAATTAACCGGTTAATTCCAGAATTAACCAATTTCCATTAACCGGCTAATTCCAGAATTAACCAATTTCCATTAACCAACCAATTTCCAAATTAACCGATGTCCATTAACCGGATAATTCCAGAATAACCGATTTCCATGAACCGGTTAACGCTTTCCAAAATTAACGATTTTTCATTCAACCGGTAATTCCAGCATTAACCTATATCCAAATTAACGGTTACTTCCAGAAATTAACCCAATTTCCATTAACCGGTTACTTCCAGAATTAACCTGTTTCCAAATTAACCCGTTAATTCCAGAATTAACAATTTCCATTAACCGTTAATTCCAGAATTAACCGTAATTTCCAAAAACCGTTAATTCAGATTAACCAATTCCAAAATTAACCGGTTATTCCAGAATTAACCATTTCCATTAACCGTTAATTCCAGAATTAACCTATTTCCATTAACCGGTTAATTCCAGATTAACCATTTCCATTAACCGGTTAATTCCAGAATTAACCATTTCCATTAACCGGTTAATTCCAGAATATAACCTATTCCAAAATTAACCGGTTAAATCCAGAATTAACCAAATTCAATTAACCGGTAATTCCGAATAACCGATGATTAACCTATTTACAAAATTAACAGTTTAATTCCAGAATAACCAATTTCCATTAAACTGTAATCCAGAATTAAACGATGATTAACCGATTGTCCCAAAATACCGTTTAATTCCAGAACTTAACCACAATTTCCATTAACCGGTTAATTCCAGAGAATAACCAATTTCCATAACCAACCAATTTCAAATTAAACCGATTTCCATTAAAGGCTAATTCCAGAATTAACCGATTTCCATTAACCGGTTAATTCCAGAATTAACCGATGATTAACCTATTTTCCAAAATTACCGGTTTACTTCCAGAATTAACCAATTTACACATTAACCGGCTAATTCCAGATTAAAGCCGATTTCCAACTTAACCGGTTATTTCCAGAATTACCCGATGTCATTAACCTATTTCCAAAATTAACCGGTTAATTCCAGAATTAACCAATTTCATTAACACGGCTAATTCCAGAATTAACCAATTTCCATTAACCAACCAATTTCCAAATTAACCGATTTCCATTAACCGGCTAATTCCAGAATTAACCGATTTCCATTAACCGGTTAATTCCAGAATTAACCGATGATTAACCTATTTCCAAATTAACCGGTTAATTCCAGAATTAACCAATTTCCATTAACCGGCTAATTCCAGAATTAACCATTTCCATTAACCGGTTAATTTCCAGAATTAACCGATGTCCATTAACCTTTTCCAAATTAACCGTATATTAACATTTATTAACCGGTTATTCCAAAATTAACGATTTCCATTAACCGGTAATTCCAGATTAACCATTTCCTTAACCGGTAATTCCAGAATTAACACCGATTTCCATTAACCGGTTAATTCCAGAATTAACCGGTTTCCATTAACCGTTAACCAGATTAACCCAATTCCAAATAACGATTTCATTAAAGGTTAATCAGATTAACCTATATCCAAAATTAACCGGTTAATTCCAGAATTAACCATTTCCATTAACCGGTTAATTCCAGAATTAAACCTGATTCCAAATAAACCGGTTAATTCCAAATTACCAATTTCCAAATTAACGATTCATTAACCGGTTAATTCCAGATTAACCTATTTCCAAAATTAACCGGTTAATTCCAGAATTAACCAATTTCCATTAACCGGTTAATTCCAGAATTAACGATTTCCATTAACCGGTTAATTCCAGAATTAACCAATTAACCTATTTCAATTAACCGGTTAATTCAGAATTAACCATTTCCATTAACCGGCTAATTCCAGAATTAACCGATTTCCAAAATTAACCGGTTAATTCCAGAATTAACGTGATATTCCAAAATTAACCGGTTAATTCCAGAATTAACCAATTTCCATTAACCGGTTAACCGATTCCAAAATTAACGATTTCATTAACCGGTTAATTCCAGATTAACCTATTTCCAAATTAACCGGTTAATTCCAGAATTAACCAATTTCCATTAACCGGTTAATTCCAGAATTAACACCATTAATTTTCCAAAATTAACCGGTTAATTCCAGAATTAACCAATTTCCATTAAAATGAACGATTTCCATTAACCGGATTCAATTAACGATTTCCTTAACCTATTTCCAAAATTAACCGGTTAATTCCAGAATTAACCAATTTCCATTAACCGGTTAATTCCAGAATTTAAACCCAATTAACCATTTCCAATTAACCGTTAATTCCAGAATTAACCATTTCCATTAACCGGCTAATTCCAGAATTAACCGATTTCCATTAACCGGTTAATTCCAGAATTAACCGATGATTAACCTATTTCCAAAATTAACCGGTTAATTCCAGAATTAACAATTTCCATTAACCGGCTAATTCCAGAATTAACCAATTTCCATTAACCAACCAATTTCCAAATTAACGATTTCCATTAACCGGTAATTCCAGAATTAACCGATTTCCATTAACCGGTTAATTCCAAATTCCATAACCGAATCGATTAACCTATTTCCAAAATTAACCGGTTAATTCCAGAATTAACCAATTTCCATTAACCGGCTAATTCCAGAATTAACGATTTCCAAAATTAACCGGTTAATTCCAGAATTAACCGATTTCCATTAACCTATTTCCAAAATTAACCGATTTCCATTAACCGGCTAATTCCAGAATTAACCAATTTCCATTAACCGGCTAATTCCAGAATTAACCATTTCCATTAACCAACCTTATTTCCAGAATTAACCGATTTCCATTAACCGGCTAATTCCAGAATTAACGATTTCCATTAACCGGTTAATTCCAGAATTAACCGATCCAAATAACCGGTTAATCAAATTAACCTATTTCCAAAATTAACCGGTTAATTCCAGAATTAACCAATTTCCATTAACCGGTAATTCCAGAATTAACCAATTTCCATTAAATAACCGGTTAATTCCAAATTAACCATTCCATTAACCGGTTAATTCCAGAATTAACCGATTTCCATTAACCGGTTAACCGATTTAACCGAATTAACCATTTTCCATTAACCGGTTAATTCCAAATTAACCTTTCCATTAACCGGTTAATTCCAGAATTAACCGATTTCCATTAACCGGTTAATTCCAGAATTAACCTGTTAACCTATTAAAATTAACCGGTTAATTCCAGAATTAACCAATTTCCATTAACCAATTCCAAATCGATTTCCATTAACCGGTTAATTCCAGAATTAACCATTTCCAAAATTAACCGGTTAATTCCAGAATTAACCAATTTCCATTAACCGGTTAATTCCAGAATTAACCAATTTCCATTAACCGGTTAATTCCAGAATTACGATTTCCTTAACCTTTTCCAGAATTAACCGGTTAATTCCAGAATTAACCTATTTCCAAAATTAACCGGTTAATTCCAAATTAACCATTTCCAAATTAACCGGTTAATTCCAAATTAACCAATTTCCATTAACCGGTTAATTCCAGAATTAACCAATTTCCATTAACCGGTTAATTCCAGAATTAACCGATTTAATTAAAATTCCAAAATTAACCGGTTAATTCCAGAAATTTAAACCCTTTCCATTAACCGGCTTTAAATTTCCCGAATTAACCAATTTCCATTAACCGGTAATTCCAAATTACCATATTAACCTTTTCCAAAATTAACCGGTTAATTCCAGAATTAACCGATTTCCATTAACCGGTTAATTCCAGAATTAACCGATTTCCATTAACCGGTTAATTCCAGAATTAACCATATAACCATAAATTAACCGGTTAATTCCAGAATTAACCATTTCCATTAACCGGTTAATTCCAGAATTAACCATTTCCAAATTAACCGGTTAATTCCAGAATTAACCGATTTCCAAAATAACGGTTAACCGAATTCCAGAATTAACCATATCCAAATTAACCGGTTAATTCCAGAATTAACCAATTTCCAAAATAACCGGTTAATTTTCCCGAATTAACCGATTCCATTAACCTATTTCCAAAATTAACCGGTAATTCCAGAATTAACCAATTTCCATTAACCGGCTAATTCCAGAATTAACCAATTTCCATTAACAACCAATTTCCAAATAACCGATTTCCATTAACCGGCCTAATTCCAGAATTAAACGATTTCCATTAACCGGTTAATTCCAGAATTAACCGATGATTAACCTATTTCCAAAATTAACCGGTTAATTCCAGAATTAACCAATTTCCATTAACCGGCTAATTCCAGAATTAACCAATTTCCATTAACCAACCAATTTCCAAATTAACCGATGTCCATTAACGGTATTCCAGAATTAACCGATTTCCATTAACCGGTTAACCGATTTCCAAAATTAACGATTTTTCATTAACCGGTTAATTCCAGATTAACCTATATCCAAAATTAACCGGTTAATTCCAGAATTAACCAATTTCCATTAACCGGTTAATTCCAGAATTAACCTATTTCCAAAATTAACCGGTTAATTCCAGAATTAACCAATTTCCACGATTTCCATTAACCGGTTTTAATTCCAGAATTAACCTAATATCCAATTAACCGGCTTAATTCCAGAATAACCAATTTCCATTAACCGGTTAATTCCAGAATTAACCGATGATTACCCTATTTCCAAAATTAACCGGTTAATTCCAGAATTCACCAATTTCCCATTAACCGGCTAATTCCAGAATTATACCGATTTCATTAACCGGTTAATTCCAGAATTAACCGATGATTACCTATTTCCAAAATTAAACCGGTTAATTCCAGAATTAACCAATTTCCATTAACCGGCTAATTCCAGAATTAACCACTTTCATTAACCGGTAATTCCCAGAATTAACGCTGATTAACCTATTTCCAAATTAACCGGTTAATTCCAGAATTAACCAATTTCCATTAACCGGCTAATTTCCAGAATTAACCAATTTCCATTAACCAACCAATTTCCAATTAACAGAATTAACCAATTTCCATTAACCAACCAATTTCCAAATTAACCGATGTCCATTAACCGGTTATTCCAGAATTAACCGATTTCCATTAACCGGTTAACCGATTTCCAAAATTAACGATTTTCATTAACCGGTTAATTCCAGATTAACCTATATCCAAAATTAACCGGTTAATTCCAGAATTAACCAATTTCCATTAACCGGTTAATTCCAGAATTAACCTGTTTCCAAAATTAACCGGTTAATTCCAGAATTAACCAATTTCCAAAATGAACGATTTCCATTAACCGGTTAATTCAGATTAACCTATATCCAAAATTAACCGGTTAATTCCAGAATTAACCAATTTCCATTAACCGGTTAATTCCAGAATTAACCTATTTCCAAAATTAACCGGTTAATTCCAGAATTAACCGATTTCCAAAATTAACCGGTTAATTCCAGAATTAACCGATTTCCAAAATTAACCGGTTAATTCCAGAATTAACCAATTTCCATTAACCGGTTAATTCCAGAATTAACCGATGATTAACCTATTTCCAAAATTAACCGGTTAATTCCAGAATTAACCAATTTCCATTAACCGGCTAATTCCAGAATTAACCGATTTCCATTAACCGGTTAATTCCAGAATTAACCGATGATTAACCTATTTCCAAAATTAACCGGTTAATTCCAGAATTAACCAATTTCCATTAACCAACCAATTTCCAAATTAACCGATTTCCATTAACCGGCTAATTCCAGAATTAACCGATTTCCAAAATTAACCGGTTAATTCCAGAATTAAGCGATTTCCAAAATAACCGGTTAATTCCAGAATTAACCAATTTCCATTAACCGGTTAATTCCAGAATTAAGCGATTTCCAAAATAACCGGTTATTTCCAGAATTACCCGATTTCCATTAACCTATTTCCAAAATTAACCGGTTAATTCCAGAATTAACCAATTTCCATTAACCGGCTAATTCCAGAATTAACCAATTTCCATTAACCAACCAATTTCCAAATTAACCGATTTCCATTAACCGGCTAATTCCAGAATTAACCGATTTCCATTAACCGGTTAATTCCAGAATTAACCGATGATTAACCTATTTCCAAAATTAACCGGTTAATTCCAGAATTAACCAATTTCCATTAACCGGCTAATTCCAGAATTAACCAATTTCCATTAACCAACCAATTTCCAAATTAACCGATGTCCATTAACCGGTTATTCCAGAATTAACCGATTTCCATTAACCGGTTAACCGATTTCCAAAATTAACGATTTTCATTAACCGGTTAATTCCAGATTAACCTATATCCAAAATTAACCGGTTAATTCCAGAATTAACCAATTTCCATTAACCGGTTAATTCCAGAATTAACCTATTTCCAAAATTAACCGGTTAATTCCAGAATTAACCAATTTCCAAAATGAACGATTTCCATTAACCGGTTAATTCAGATTAACCTATATCCAAAATTAACCGGTTAATTCCAGAATTAACCAATTTCCATTAACCGGTTAATTCCAGAATTAACCGATGATTAACCTATTTCCAAAATTAACCGGTTAATTCCAGAATTAACCAATTTCCATTAACCGGCTAATTCCAGAATTAACCGATTTCCATTAACCGGTTAATTCCAGAATTAACCGATGATTAACCTATTTCCAAAATTAACCGGTTAATTCCAGAATTAACCAATTTCCATTAACCGGCTAATTCCAGAATTAACCAATTTCCATTAACCAACCAATTTCCAAATTAACCGATTTCCATTAACCGGCTAATTCCAGAATTAACCGATTTCCATTAACCGGTTAATTCCAGAATTAACCAATTTCCATTAACCGGTTAATTCCAGAATTAACCTATTTCCAAAATTAACCGGTTAATTCCAGAATTAACCAATTTCCAAAATGAACGATTTCCATTAACCGGTTAATTCAGATTAACCTATATCCAAAATTAACCGGTTAATTCCAGAATTAACCAATTTCCATTAACCGGTTAATTCCAGAATTAACCTATTTCCAAAATTAACCGGTTAATTCCAGAATTAACCGATTTCCAAAATTAACCGGTTAATTCCAGAATTAACCTATTTCCAAAATTAACCGGTTAATTCCAGAATTAACCAATTTCCATTAACCGGTTAATTCCAGAATTAACCGATGATTAACCTATTTCCAAAATTAACCGGTTAATTCCAGAATTAACCAATTTCCATTAACCGGCTAATTCCAGAATTAACCGATTTCCATTAACCGGTTAATTCCAGAATTAACCGATGATTAACCTATTTCCAAAATTAACCGGTTAATTCCAGAATTAACCAATTTCCATTAACCGGCTAATTCCAGAATTAACCAATTTCCAAAATAACTGGTTAATTCCAGAATTCGAGGCTCAGTCGAACTGAACGAACAGAAAACGAAGCGACAGAAGAAAAAGAGAGGAGGAACGATGAAGAATTTAAAAATAAAATAATTATTTTTGTGCAAATGATTTACCGTATTAATTTTAAGCATTTAAAATGTAAAATTTTGCAGTCGTAAATAAATTGTGAGAGTCATAAAAAATGAAATGGGGTCGGGGACGACCAAATTAAGCTAATCGAATGGTAGTGCCAAAAAGCGCCGGAAAAAGAAATTTTAAAAAAATTTGTAGTTTAGAAAGCAATAATAAAGCACAACAAATTTAATGGATGTTATTAATTGACATTGCTAGTTTAATATTCATTTACAACAGCAAATTACAACGTGTACATAAGCATATTCCGGACATGAAATGTTGAGATTAATCATTTTAAATTGATTGTTTTTTATTATAAGCATTTTTATATAAATTATATTGCTTTTTAATTACCTCAAAGCATTCAAAATTATCTTTTGCTATGAAAATGGAATTTTGGCTATTAATTTTGGTGTTATGCCATGCAACAAATTCAATTGAATCGGTCAATTCGACACCAAACAATGTGAAAATTTATAAAACTTTTGATGAAATATTCGGAGAAGGCTGGGATGATGAGGAGAAGCCAAAATTATTAGGGCCCAACGAATCGCAAAGAATGGAAGCTTCGACAACAGAACATCGCCATGAAAATTCTTATCAAAACGAACAAAATGAATCAGAAAAGTCTCCAGTTCAAACTGAACATAACGAACTTGATGAGTTTGACGAAGTACAGGAAGCCGCAGACGAACTTTTTGATTCGAACGAACAAAACAATCAGAAAAACTCAGAAAAGTATGAAAACCAAACAATTTATTCTGATGACCAAAAACGTAAAATTGTCCAAGAATATATTAAATTAAAAAGCCAATATTGCCAAAAAGGAAACGTTTCGAAAAAAGAATGGAACAAATTTAATGCCAATGCGTCGAAGAAGCTCGGTGTCCGTTATAATACCGTTTGTAGGTGGCAGAAGCGGTTCGGAATTGACAAGAAAATGAAACGATGTTATGATGACAGAAAACGTGAAATTGTTCAAAAATACATTGAATTAAAAAACAAATTTTCGCAAGAAAAAAAACATTCATACAATGAATGGAATCAATTCTATGCCAATATTTACATGGAACTCGGTGCCGGTCACTCAACAATTCTTAAATGGCAGAAGCAGTTTTTTGGGGTTAATATAAATAATATTAAAAAAAAGTATACGGATGAAGAAAAACAGGAAAAACTGAAAGAATATTATGAAATAAAGCTAAGCAATCCGAAGACTAAAGACACAGACATTGCGGCTGATTTGAAAATTTCTCAAAAAACACTTATCAAATGGAAAGCAAAATTTAAGCACTCACCGGAATTGAATGTGCCAGTCCCAGGCTCAATCAAAAGTTATTCTGATGACCGAAAACGTGAAATTGTCCAAGAATTCATTGAATTCAAAAATAAATTTTTGCATGAAAAAAAACATTCACAAAATGAATGGAATCAATTCTATGCCAATATTCCCAAGGAACTCGGTGTCAGTCACTCAACAATTCTTAAATGGAAAAAGCATTTTTTTGGGGGCAATATAAAAAAGTATACGGATGAACAAAAACTTGAAAAAATGAAGGAATATTATGAAATAAAGCTAAGAAATCCGACGATTAAAGACACAGACATTGCGGCAGATTTGGAAATTTCTATCCCAACACTTATCAAATGGAAAGCACAATTTAAGCATTCACCGGAATTGAATATGTCAGTCTCAAGCTCAACAAAATGTTATTCGGATGACCAAAAACGTGAAATTGTCCAAGAATACATTGAATTAAAAAATAAATTCAAGCAAGAAAAACAACATTCATACAATGAATGGAAGCAATTTGAGGCCAATATTATCAATGAGCTTGGTGTCAGTCACACAACAATTTTTAAATGGAAGAAGCAGTTTGAACTTGATTGAGAATGGCACTCGGATGAACAAAAAAAGACTGGAAAGCTGAAAAACAATAAATAAACACATAATTAGAATATTTTATCACACTTGTCATCTTCGATTAACCCTAACTATAAGCATAAATATTGGTCCATTACAATTTTGTCCGGTGAAGAAACACGAGGATTTGTGTTGAATCTAAACGAAAAAAATATATAACGTACCAAAATGGGAGGGGGGGGGGGAGGTTTTTTTTCTTTGAAGTATTCGTGTAAAAAACAGGAAATAATAGGTCTACTTCAGCAAGTCATCAACCTACCATTAAAAATTAATTTGTTTTATTTGATACATCCACAACGGAGTCTAAATTAGGGTTCCTCCCCGTCTCCGACCTCCGATTTTTTTGGTCGGGGTTTTTGTCCCCGACCCCAGACTTTCCCGCCCCCGAGGGGTCGGGGAGTAACCCTATTGGGCACCTAAATTCTTTGCTTCAATTTTTTTAACAACGAATGCCATTTTTTGTAGAAATTTTCCCGGCAGTGCTACGACACAGCCGACCCCTCCCCACCCGCTCAAAAGCTTAAAATAGGCCTAAAAAAGGCCGCTGAAGCAATAAATGACAATCTTCAAAATTTTTAAAACTGAATACTGTGAATATTTCAAACAATATTTTATTATAAATAAAATAATTTGTTATGAAATTTTGTGAAGAAGTTTTACAATTTTTATTGACTACCAAGTTAGGTCAAAAGTGAGTATTTTAAAAATATGTTTCGCCAAAAATGCCATTCTTAGGGGTGCATAAAAAACCCGATCAGGATCCTGGATTTCTGACCCAAGTCCCGATTTTGGCCAGAAATCCCGCGATTCTGCTCTATTGCGCCTACACAAAACCCAACCAGCACCAGTGGGAAAGTCGCGCATTGTTTATCTCGATCATTTCGAACGCGTAATGTTGTTGTTAGATATAATGGGTAAATTCTTGTCCAACTACCAGAGAATTCCCGTCGTCCAACCAAACAAATGCTGCAAGTCCAAGCACGGACGAGACTGGACGGACGGACGGAGATTGGAGCTGAGCGATAAACAGAAACAATTCATGCACACACGCACACCTTTTTGCCAGTGCGGTAAAAAAAGGGTTCCACCAGCAGCTACCTCTCCGCGCGGCTCTCGCATAATAATCATTGCGCGATGGAATTATATCACAACACATTTTTTACTGATGTCTTAGCAGAAGCAGCAGCAGAAGAAGCAGAAGCTGTCTGATGAGCGAATGTCCGGGAATCGGACGGGGACGAGATTGGAATGAAAAGAACGCGCTCAACTCACTCACACATTTCACATCATCAGCTGAATGAATGAATGAATGCTGGGGCTGCTGCTTTCAGTTTCTTCTTTTGTTCACAGATTTGAAGTGATGCTCTGTAAGGGCTCGGCATTTATATGGCTCTTTAATATTGACCAAAAATTCCTAAAAATTGATTAAGCAAACATCGAAAATATGGTCCAAAACAGAAAAAATATTGAGAACTATTTTTGGTTATTGGTTTATGTTTAAAAATTCTTCTAATTTTTTGGTCCGCCAATAGATGGACTAAAGTTGAACTAATTTAATTTTGTTTTTCAAATACCTAATTGCAAAAAAATCCGTACAACTTTTTGTTGTTGCAAATTTTGCTTAGGGCCATATAAAGATTCAACAAATCTCTCTGTATTTGTTTAGGTTTCATTGAATATAATTAGTAACCGATTACAATTGCATCATTTCTTATGTTAAATTTGTGCTTTTTAAAAGATTATGAATTTTGTTTGGAGTTTATTATTCGTTTTGCTACTTTTTGTTATGGCGCCGCCATTCAGTGAAACGTTGCACTGTGAACTGATGCTTTTGGATGTGACCGAATCTGACCCACCGCCGGCGGATTTTCCCCTATTTTTGCCCTCACAATCGTCGCTTCCCTTCACGAGGGTATAAAACTTTTAAACATTTACATAATTATAATTAATTTTATATTTCATTTTAGACAAATTCCAAAAACTTTGTGTGAAATATTTTTTTAAATAATTTAACAAAATAATGTCTAAAATTATATAATTATATGCTGTTGATTGAATAATTTTGAATTTTTAAAATATATTTACTTGTTTTTCTGAAGTTTTTGGGGTTCAATTTACTGAAGGACAACAAAAAATTATTTTTAAATAATTTTTAAATATTATTTCTAATTTTTAATCAGTAAATTTTTATAATGGCTTTTAGATAGAAATTTTGGTCAAAGTCACGACACTTTGTTATCATCCAAAATGCTGTCGTCGGGGTGAATACAGCAAAGAATTTTTGGTGGAAACAACGGCGGACAGAACCATCGGGGAGGTGACGACGAGTCTGCTGGGACAATTGGAATTCAGGTGCAGGTGGGGGATAAACAGTTTAATTTAGGGAGGGTAACACCCCGACTCGACCCCGAAACCCCGATTGTTTTTGGTCATCCCCTGACCCCGGTCTTAACGTGAAAATCCAACCCCGACAACCGACCCCGATCCTCAAAAGTTTCACCCGCGACAAGCCCGACCCTGTCCCCGACTTCTTGTTCACGCCGATCCCCGACTTTTTAATGTGAAAATCCAACCCCGACTGTTTTGCGTTCATTCCCCTACCCCGATCATCGAAATTTTCACCCGCGACAACCCAGATCCTTTTCACCGACTACTTGTTCACCAGGGATGGGCAAAATCGGAAATAAAATTCGAAACCCGAAATCCGAAATCCTAAAAATCCGAAACGCCAAAAATCCCGGTATTTCCGAAACCCAAAATCCGAAATTTTGCCCATCCCTGTTGTTCACCCCGACCCCGATCCTCAACTTTTCAAACACAAAAACTGTTCGGGTGGGATCACCCGAGAATGCTTCTTGGCGTTCTGACATTTAATTGTGATCTTTTCCCCCTCCCATCCCTTCGTATTGTCTTTGTGTCTGATCTCTCACAGGAGAGTCAGACACACCGTTTCAGTCCATTTTTGACCTCCCCTCTTTGGTGGAGGTCATATTGTTACATTTGTTCTTTTGGATTTATTCCCCAAATTGTGCTCCGTGCCGACCCCCCATCGATTATTTATATTTTATTTGTCCCCAATAAATATTTTATTTAAATTGTTTGTTGGTCCAAAGCAAGGACCCAACAACTGGCGACGCCCGTGCAGAAATCAAGCACTAAACGCAGCAATTGCGGACAGGTCCCGAATTGCTTGAACTAGCGTCACTTCGGAAGTTCGACATCTACCCGTTTAATTCGCTAGGTGCGATTAAACGTGATTCGACGAAAACCGAGTATACCCTAGGTGGGAGAAAGGTCTGCCAGGTGCAGTTCAACCATCAGTCGGCAGGAAAAGTCCGCTAGGCGCGGTTTTTCCCAATTTTATCAACAAAAACCAAACAACCCAGGGGGTTGAGGCGGTTCCGCTGGGTGCGGTTTTTCCTACCAAATCAACAAAAATCCGCCGGGTGCGGTCGGTCAATCATCGGTGAGCAATGACACAACCGAATATCGATCAGCTGATAAAATTGCTGACTCAACAGCAACAGCAGATGGAGCAACAACAAAAATTGGTGCAGCAACAAACTCAGCAGATTGCTCAATTGCTGGCCAACCAAAACGCGACAGCCGCTGGCCAGCCCAGTATTCCGGCTGCAATTACTATCCCAGCGCTGCCGGACGTTTCACTGTTTGAGCCCAGCGACGAGAAAAGCCGAGTCGCGGAATGGCTCGATCGCTTCAAATTTGCGCTTGATTGTGCAGCGCCGACGGCAACAGACGAAACAAAGGTCAAATGCCTGATGAACAAGCTGAGTGAAATGGCGTTCAGCGAGTACAGTCGCTCAGTCCTCCCGTCGGCGGTGACGGACTTCAATTTTGCGACAACCATCCAGAAGTTGGAGAAATTATTCGCCAAACCCCAGTCCATCTTCATCGACAGGTACGAGTGCCTGAAAGCGGTGAGGGGAGAGGGCGAAGACTTCCGCCAGTTCGTCAATCGCCACAAGAAGTTGTTAGCGGATTTTAAATTTGACGAGCTGAGCAAGGAACAATTTTATTGCCTCATGTTACTGACGGCATTGAAGTCGCACAGCGACGCTATACTGCGACAACGCATTTTGGCAAAATTGGCGATGGACGGAACGAACGCCAAATATGAAAGTGTGGTCGAAGAGTTGATCAACTTTCAAGCGACAGTTTCGGAGGCCAGGGCCATTGAGGCGCCAAGTTATTCGCCGGCGTTGAATGCCGTGCAGAAGACAAGGAAGTCGCCATCCCCGAGGCGAAAGAATTTGGATAACTCTTCGAATAGAAGTGATTCCTCGAGCTTCAAAGATTGGAAGCAGCGCGAATGCTGGCGGTGCGGAAGCCAACATCCTCCGCGAAACTGTCCACATCGGAATTGGAATTGCCGAAAGTGCAATGGATTTGGCCATCGGGAGCGAATGTGTGAGCCGCATCAGGCCTGGCTTCAAAGAAATGGAGATCGGAAGAGCCAAATCCCGACAAATACCGTTCGGCTTGGGGGAGTGAAGTTGGTAAATTCGATAAACCACTCACACAACATGATTGAGGCCCCAATTGTGGTAAATGGAAAGAAAGTGAAATTTCTGGTCGATACCGGCGCCGAAGTCACGGTGGTGGACAAGAGAACCCACCGGTTGATCGGCAGCCCTCGGTTGTTCTACTGCGGTGAGAAAGCAAAACTGTTCGACGGGACGATCCGCCCTTTCTTGGGAAAGGGTGAGGCAATTTTTTCGTTCGGGGGACAGACGACAAAAGGGAAATTTTATGCCGCCAAGGAAGGCGATGAAAACGTGTTGGGCCTCGACATGATGGACAAATTGGGACTTTTGGGTTCCCTGAAAACGGTAGCAGCCAATAGGGTAGTGCTGAACCGGGGAAAATGGCATCACACGGAAACAAGGCCCAGACAATTCGTCGCCCAAAACGCGGAACGGACAACTTCAGGCGGCAGACACCGGGAATATCACACCCGGCGATACAACATCGACGAGCCGAGCCAAAAAATCGAAGGCCTGGTTGGCCGAGAAAGATCTTCGAGACGTTAAGCGAAGTCCGGAGGACCAAAATGTGAAAATGTTGAACATTTTGAACGCGACCTTCGGACTGCCGTTGGTACCGCCTGGGACTCCGACGAATCTGGAAGCCAACCGTGATCGTGAGCCCTCGCAGAACGTTTCGATGAGCCCGATCGATTAGAGGCGACGAACCAACCGACGAGGAGCGGGACTTTTTTTTCAAAGGGGGGAGATGTTCGGGTGGGATCACCCGAGAATGCTTCTTGGCGTTCTGACATTTAATTGTGATCTTTTCCCCCTCCCATCCCTTCGTATTGTCTTTGTGTCTGATCTCTCACAGGAGAGTCAGACACACCGTTTCAGTCCATTTTTGACCTCCCCTCTTTGGTGGAGGTCATATTGTTACATTTGTTCTTTTGGATTTATTCCCCAAATTGTGCTCCGTGCCGACCCTCCATCGATTATTTATATTTTATTTGTCCCCAATAAATATTTTATTTAAATTGTTTGTTGGTCCAAAGCAAGGACCCAACAACTTTTATTTAAATTGTTTGTTGGTCCAAAGCAAGGACCCAACAAAAACCCGACCCCGACTGTTTTGGGTCCATTCTCCGATCCCTGAATGTTCCACTCTCGACAACACTGATTCCTTAAAAATTAGAGTTTCTGGAAAAAATTAAATGAATATCGGCATACATTTCAAAATTTTTTTTTGTGGCAAAATGTATTTCTTTAAATGAATGCTTTTTGTTTGTCTATAGCGAAGAGAAGGCCAAACAGCACGGGCTGAGCATTATGGAAAACAGCAAAAAGTTTGCGTCATGCCATCTGAGCATAAAGAACAGTCGGCTGGTGAGGGACGGACGCACTTACGTTGTGACGGTGCCGGACGAAGCATTTTGCTGATCACAATAACTTTGATTCTGATTTACCCAACAGTATAATGTGCACATGCAGCAACATTTTTGATCAAAAAACGCTTATTTTTAATTAAAATTAAATATATTTTAATCGGGCAAAACATCTTTTAGCATTTGTTTCCATTAATTAATTGCCAACAAACAATTTTCATTAATGTTTATGGCAAACAATAAGAATTAATATAAGTAGTGTAAATGTGTCGGATGAGCAAATTGTTGTGTAATTAGGGCGGCGAGGGGGGGGGGGGGGGGATCTCGGCACATTACATCAGTTTCTTTTATTATTTAGTTAAAGTATAATACAACTCGTGGGAGGTAAAATTGAAATGAAATGAATCTAATAAAAATACTTAATGACAATTTTAAAAAGTGATCGATCAGTTGGACTAGTATCGAATTAAAATAGTATACCTATATATAAAATTGGGGTATAATGATGACCTTCGAGTAGAGGGATCAAGGATTCCAACCGGATGCCAAAAAAAATGTCCGAAACCCAGTTACCCTGCTGGCACTTAAGAATTTAGGGTTTTTGTTTGTTTTGAATTTCCTCAAAACAAAAAATTTCTAATCATTTTTAAGGCTTCAAACAAATTCTGGTAAAATGCTTAAATTTTAACAAAAATTATTGGCATTTCTGCTCTGAATTTTTGTGGGGCTACGTCTCGTACACACTAAGCTCTGCAAAATCATTTCGTAAACGAAAATATGTCAAAAAAACGATTATATTTCAGCTAAATTTCATTGGTTTTGACCAATTTTCACACACTTTTTGCGCTCAAAATGTTTGTTGTCCACAAAATCACAGCAAAGAATTGTCGTCACGCCAGCTTGGAATGGTGCGGAACGAAGCCAACGGACGTCCGCAACTGTCCGCAAAATGGACGACTCGTCCAAATATTATTGCGCGTCGTTGTTTTGAACCTGCACTCTTTTTGGCATTATGTTTAATGTATTCGTCTCGAGTTTCTGCTCCTCCGTCGGTTGTTGTTGAACCATTCAAATTTTGCTCCTCAAAATCAGCAAAAGTGTTCGACGTTCCGTTGTTGTCGGTGTCGGTGTTGTCGTCGATGGCTACTGGTGACGATGATGAAAATGATTCCTCGTCACTGCTGCTAACGTCGGCGGCATCCGACGAATTGGAAACTTGAGAAGAAGAAATATTCTTATTTACTATCATTGATTTATTCTTTAATTGTTATTAAACTATAATAATTATTTTACATTTTATTTGCCGATTGCGTGCAAAATGTTGTGGTGCACTGTGCTCCTCCTGCTGTTGTTCACTGACTGGAATCACAGTGAACCGACGACGCTGATGGGACGGCGGCGGTGGACGCGGGCGATGGTCGGTGTTTAAACGGCACATTTTGGTGAAAATTTTAATTCAAATGGACACTTTTGAAGCAATTTGGGCGCAATTAGTGATAATTTATGGTCACACCAGTCACGAATTGTAGTGAACTTTGATGGGGGATTAAATGAGCGATTAAAAATGGACGGCGCGCTCAATTTCCGACCGATTTATCAGCACGGAAAAAATTGAAAAAAATTTTTTTATACGAATGTATAATTCGCAAGACAAGAAAGATCACAGACGATGACGACGACAATTTTTAAATTTCGCGGTGATTTATTTGAATCAGTGAACCAAACCAACCCCCAAAATTTTTATTAAATCAAATTTTTAAATTTTGCGGTGATTTATTTTTTAGTAAACCAAACCAACCCCCACAAATTGTTATTAAATCAAAAGTTTAAATTTCGCGGTGATTTATTTGAATCAGTAAACCAAACCAACCCCCAAAATTTTTATTAAATCAAAATTTTAAATTTTGCGGTGATTTATTTGAATCGGCGAACTAAACCAACCCCCACAAATTGTTATTAAATCAAAAGTGAGTGGGGGCGGGGGGACGTTTTGGGCATGAACAGAGGACAGATGTTGGGGGAAGACGAACGAATGAAATGAATGGGAAGTTTACTTTTCAATGGGAACTTTAAAATATTTTTAGCCGCCTTCTCGCATTACATTTACCCCCCGACGCCCACACAAAATTTGTTATCGCGCAATTCATTTTGTCACATCGCCCGCCGCTGTTTTGTGTTGGGGGGTCATTCGTTGCGTAAGCGAAAATCATTCACTCACAACGCCCCCGAATCATTTAGAGAGACAAAATTGATCTATGAATTAAAAACATATGAAATTAAAATTATAATCGCATAAATATGTATGTGAAAATTGATCTATGAATTAAACATATGAAATTAAAAGTATAAACCATCTATCTATTCGAATAAATATGTATGTGAGAAGAAAAGTTGTAGAAAAAATGAATTGTGATAGGAAATAATTTGAAAATTGAATTGACTTAAAAAATACAGCATCAAAATGGCAAAAAAAAGTTCCATTCCATTTAATTGGATCAGCTCACGGTTTTTAGGTTTGATACGTTTTTCAACGATTTTTTAAAAATTAATATTAAAATAGATTTAATGGAAAAATGTATTGAAAATAAATATAAGCTCACATTATTTGCTCGTTTTCTTAACTCAAAACGAAATCGAATTAATAATAATTATCCAAATCACCAATTGTCTCGAACAAATTTAATTAAAAAATGGTAACTATCAAACACATTATTCAATTTGTGACATGGAAATGCTATGGCATTTTACAACTTTATTATTCATTCATTCATTTTTCCTTCCATTCAAAAACTTTTGAAAGCGCCATACCTTTTTTGCTCTCCGATAAAAAAGCGCGCCTAAAACGATTGTGCAAAATGTCAGATGGTGACGAAAATTTGGTAAGAAAATTTGATAAGAAAAGATTTAATCTCAAATAATTAAATCGCGAAACAAAATTTATTGTAGTTTGGACGATATAAATTATTGTTTAAATTTGACAAAATTTGAAAGAAAGATTTAAAAATAATTAAATTGCGAAACAAACTTTATTGTAGTTTGGACGATATAAATTATTGTTTAAATTTGACAAAATTTGAAAGAAAGATTTAAAAATAATTAAATTGCGAAACAAACTTTATTGTAGTTTGGACGATATAAATTATTGTTTAAATGTGATGACAATTTGACAATTTGCAGGTGTACCTGACATTCAAGGACCAGCGTCCATGTTGGCTTCTCATTGCTTTTGCGGTGCCCATCTCATTAATATCGTCGATTGGAATCCTTTTGAACTTTTCCGTCATTTATGTGACTTTTAAATCAAAGTGAGCTGTGCCAGTTGCCAAAGCGGAATGCAAATGAACAAAATCAAATTTAAATGTCGCAAAAAAAAAATCGAAAAATTCAAGAAAATAAAAATATACCTATGACTAGTCATTTTATTTTTTTTATCACATTGTTAAAACCATAATTTAAAAATACACTTTTTGGGTCAGAGTAGTCAGTGCTTATTTAAAAAACGACCCATGGGCATCTTTTGGATGTTTAAAATTGGGGTTGTACGGGACCGGGACTTTTAGGAAAAACCGGGACCGGGACTAAATTTGGCCCCGGTCAAAAAAAAACCGGGGCACTGGACAAAAAAACAAGAAAAAAAAATGATTGGTAAAAAACTGGGACAATTATAAGGGGATTTTAAAGGAATTTTGAAAAACCGGGACTAAAATTTCAGTACTGACCATTTCAGTACTGGTCCCGGTCCCGTCCAACCCTATTTAAAATACACATAAAAATCGCCATGTTTAAGGAATTTGGACGGTGTGGCCAACTATTTGCTGGCGTTGACATCATTTTTCGAAGTTCTTCAGCAATTCGGCTCATTTTTATTTCTCTACACGGCAATTTCTGGCACAAATTTTATTGATTATTCATTGGCCGTTCAAATTTGCGCACTTTCGCTGTTCGGATTTGGCGGAGTGCCAATTTGCATGTTTTTCACTGGTGTAGACCGTTTGATTTGCATTTTGGCGCCGATTTGGTGTTTTTTTTGCTCCCTAATTTTTTATATTTAGCTAATTTTTTTTTTTCGAATTTAGGCACAATTCTCTCAGAAAGCGCTATTATTTGGGAACAATTTTGGCAATTTGTAATTTTTGTGGCATTATGACGGCGTTGTTGTTTTTCAAAACTGCCATGGACATACCAAATTTGAAATTAACTGGCGAACTGTCCGGACTTGTTTATGTACGCGTACGTGGCATTACAAATTAAATTACCTAATTTTAAATGTCTATTATATGTGAAATTGAATTATTACTGGGGAAATTTTGATGATAAAATTATTTGAAAAAAACTTATAATTTAAAATTATTTAATTAAATTTAAGGGCGATGCCGGCAAATATTTTTCCATTTATTCATTTGTTTTTTACTCCCTGACAATCGCCATTTATGTTGTGACTGGCGTATGGATAAAATTTAGAGCGCAAGGTAATTTGAAAAAAATTTGATGAAATTGCGCGCAATTTTTTTGTTTTTAAATTTTAGGTGGCACAACGCCAAACAATCAAACAAATCGGCGCATTTTTCGCTCATTGTTCATTATAATTTTGATGAATATCGGCGGCTATTTTCTGATGACAATTTGCGAAAATTTTGTGCTGCCCAAAAACACTTTTGCTTCCGTCTGGGCTTGGGCATTCAAAAAAATTGTGGCACTGCCGCTGAATGTGAGCGCCTCGTCGAGTGCCGTCATTCTTTACGTGACGAGGCAAAATTTGACGGGCCTCACAAATTTTAATTGGATTTAATTATCTTTATTTAAAGCTAATGCTGCTAAAAAATAAAACAATATATTAATCGAAAAGCGCGTTTATTCATTCAAAAATTATAAAAAATTGGGCCTTTTTTCAATCGGGAAATTTTTTTTGTTTAATTGGAGTTTCAAACATTTGAAATTCGTCAACTGCTGGAGGGCCGCCATTAATGTTTTTTGATCCTTAATTATCCCGATATTGGGATTAGAATAGACGAGCAGGATTTATAAAGTGAAAAATTGATCAAATCCAGGGCAAAAAGACTGGGACTAATTGATGAACAACCCGGGATCATATAATTTTCAGTCCCAACAACGGGCAGTTCAGTCTCAGTCCCGGTCTCCTGCTTACCTAAAAAGTTCATATCAACATTTTGTTAATTTAAATTAATCCATTCAGCAATGAGTATCGGAAGGCGTTCGGGGACGAATTTGGCAAAGTGATGAAGCTTTTGGCATTCGTAATCGGAACGCTACCGCCGCCGCTTCTGCCATGCAAATTCGGCACGTACAACCGGCGCTCACCGTTCCAACAACAAAAGTGGACAATGGAAGCAATTAATGGAAGGCCATTTTTGTGCAGATTTCGAAAAAAGTTTAATTGAATAAACAATGAAAAGTATGAATGAACTAAAATTGTCACAAAATATAGAATATAGGAAAAGGGTTGTTAAATAATAATTTATATAAAGAGTTTACAAAAAAATATTTTTATTATTTTTAATGCAAAATATTTTTGAAAAATGATATGTCATTTGAAATATGGAAAATAACTAAAAAAAATGTTGGGCTATTTTAGGTTAAAAAAACAGAAAAGGTCAATATTTAGGGGTGCATCGGGGGTGTAGAATGAATCGGACTCCCTTTCGATCAATTCAGAACCCCCGATCCAAATTTAAACATTTTCTAAATTTCAAATTTTTAAAATTCACATTTATGTCTAAACGATTGAATGCGCGAATGGACTATTCGCTCCACGCTCCACCCCCTCGGTGCATCAATTCAAATATTTGAGACCGCTGAGTATTACAATTATTTCCAGGGAGGCCAAATTGCCTTATTTTTAAGGCAAATGCCATAAGTTGGAAATTTGCCTTATTGTTTGCCATATTTTCACACTTGCCATAATTTTGCCATATTTTGAATGGCGAATTTTGGTTGCCAATCTGTTAAAAATTCCATTAAAAAATCGAAAATTTTCTCAGCGGCGCTTATCGGCACCGCCGACCAGCCCGCCCGCTCGCCTAAAAAGTAGTTGAAAAAATCGCGCAAAAAAAGGAAACTCTTGCCATAATAATGCCATATTTTTGGAGCCGGTTGCCATATTTTCTCGAAAGTGAGTTGGCCCTCCCTGGCCAGAACCCAAAAAAACTATCAAACAATTTAAAATTTGGATAATTCATTTGTATGTTATCATCACATCTATTACATCAACCCCCCCCCCCCCCCCCCAATTTAAAATTTGGATAATTCATTTGTATATTATCATCACACCCCCCCCCTTTGTAGTGCCTATTTTACCATCTTTTGAGGTTATTAGGGCCCTAACATTTACTATTAGATTTTATACTCCTACGCATTTTTGAACAACAAGATGAACGAGTTATTCTGTCATATGCTTTGTCTGTTCTTCTGTTTCTCTCATCATTTTGAACCAGTAGCTGTGCCGTCGTTTGCGGCGGCGGCGGCGGCGACGGCGGCTTCCACGGCATTGCGGGCATTTGGTGTCTTCTAAAATATTACATTTTTGTACAAAATATATTTATGGGGGTCGGGGAGTTTTTACGTTTGCGTCATCTACGCAGATACAGTCAGGGCCAAGCGGAACGCAAATAGTACAGCAAGCCAGCGGCGACGACACACAGCCACCGGCGCCGTCAGGAACGCAGCATTGGGCGTCCACCGACGGCACTTCCATGGACAGCATGGCAACGGCAATTACCAACACGACAATCATTGTCTTTTGTGCGTTCATTTTTGCAATTGTTTCTGTGTGCTTACAAAAATTGGATTGAATTTAAATTTAAAAATTAAATTATTTAATTAGCCATTTATTCAGAAATTATTTAAAATATAAAAGAAGAGAATTTAGTTTTGCAAATAATTTAGTTGGACATTTTAATTTGTGCTTTTTGGTCGTCCAATGCCTTCCTTTTATAGAGTCCATTTATGAAGGCCAAGAAACATTAATGTTTCTAATTTTGACTTTTCCAAGAAAGAATGTTCCAATTTTTTTTTATGATAAGACTTATGACTTCAACAAAATTATATGTCTTTTTATTTTATGATAAGACTTATGACTTTAACAAAATTCTGCAAATAATTTGCAGAATTAGAGAATTAAAACACAATAATAAATATTTAAAAATTTTTGCAAAATATCAAATATCGCATTTCTTAAAGTGCCGGATAATTTTGGATGCAAACTACAAAATAAAAACCGAAAAAGGAATAGCAAAAATATAAAATTGAAGAAATTATAAAATTGCGGTTCCGTTTTGTTTTTCCTTTAATTGGCAGTTTGAATTTCTTTAATTTTGGTCCCATAAATTTAGTCTTTGGCGTGACACTTGGAATTTATTCTTATACCAATCTAATGACTAAGGCCACGATTTATATGGATAAAAATTGCGAAATATGAAAAAATATGGAAAATATGGATTATAAAATGGGCTCTAGAAGCTCCAAACAAAGCTAAAAACATCATTATGTTATTTATACGATGTTTCGAGTGCGGAAAAAAATATGGATTTCCATATAAATCGCGGCCCTACTAATGACAAATTGGGATTAAAGTAAATTATATTTTAAGAATTTTATATTCTATAAAAATCCTGGTTCTTTGATGTAAGATAATTTAAAAAATTATTAATTATAAAAATGCAGAGAAATCGTTTCAAAAAGTAACTATTTATTCCAAATTTTAATGCATCAAATGGATTGGATTGATCAACCATTTTGTGACCAAATCCAAAAATTGGAAGTGTTCGAAATGAAATGTTAAATGTGCGGCGGATTTAGAATGCGATCAAAAAGGATTCATTTGGCACTCTCTACAAAACAATTAGTTGTCTCGTGGCTTTTTTTTCTTAACAGTAATAAATTTTTCATAAAAAATCTTCAATAAATGCACCACATCATTCTAATCCCGTAATGAATAAAGCTCGGATTTATATGTGAAAATATTAACCTAAAATATGGACTAAATCCCCACAAAATAGGCCAAAAACACCAAAAAATGCTAAAAATATGGACTAAAATCCCCAAAAAATGGCCAAAAACACCAAAAAATGCTAAAAAGTCGTAAATTATGTATTTGTGTTCCAGCAGAACACAAAAATGTATGTATCATCATTTCTACATCAATCCCCCAAGGGCTCTGACTAATCCAAATTTATATTTTATGCTTTGCTTGCAGAGAATATCGCCGACCAAAGTGCACCGACGTCCATGGAAACAAGCGGCTTGAACGTGAATCCGCCCGGGGCAATAAAGTGATCGATTGGGGTACAACGCCATATTTCGACACCTATTTTAGAATTTGCCTAATAAAGTTGAGAAAACGGCACTTTTAATGATGAGCCCCAAACGAACATTCGAACCTCCGCTGCGGATCATTTCTCGACAACGTTTTTACTCTCGACAACCTTTAATATCGACAAGGTTTACTCGTTTACTCTCCAGAACGTTTAAATATTTTTTAAAATAAATTTGGTTTGTATATTTTATTTATTAATTAAATCTTATTTTAAAAATTTACTCTCTGCAACGTTTACTCTGGACAGGAGCCCCTTCCGCTTCCGGTGAAAGTGCACATGGGTGGCATAATTCAGTGCCAGGGATTAGTTAGTGCCATTGATTAAACTCATTTTTGCTCATAATATGTAAAATATCGAAAAAAAATGGCTTTATTTTTTGGTTAAAGATGATGCACATACGCTTTTGCTTCTTTAGCAAACACTCGTCGGTCGGCTCTATTAATATTGCTAAAATCAAACAAATTTTTATTAAGCGAAAATCGATAGAAATTATAAATATTTGATTTTTTTTCATTGTTAATAACCATATAATAAAATATTTATCATGTATAATTTAATCAAACAAATTTATAATAAATTTTTTTTTTTTTTATATAGAAAATTTAATCTTCAGCAATTGACATTGAAATGATTCTTTTATTTATATATGACATCATTTGCTTACACTTTGTCTCAATTATTGGCACGGATCAAGTTCATAATGATTTATTTGAAAATTTGTGGCACAATGATCTGGACCCGAATTCGCACAACTTAATGATTGAAAAAAGAACAGAAACATCCATAAAACCTTATAAAACAATCAAATCAAAAGCAAAGTTTGATCAAAATGGTGAGGAATTTCCCAAAAATTACTTACAAACAGTGAAAATTGAACCAAAATGTGAACAAACCGATTACGAACACCCAAAAAACATTGTAAAAATGGAGCCAAAAACTGAATTTGATCAAATCTTTGACGAAAAATTGGAGCATAAATCACGCCATGAGTCTGATCAGAATTATTCTTTTTTTTCACAAGAGCATTCAGGCCAAGGCCAACCTGACCAGCAGGTAATAAAACTGTGGGATAAACTAATTTTTCATTGAACAATTTGAGGAGCAATCGTCAAATAATGCATCAGATCAGTCCTCTTCGCTGGCTGATTCGGATCATTCTGATCAGGTGATCGCGCCATTCATTGAGTCGGGGAAAAGGGGAGAGGGGACGCCATGCCATCGGGCGGGGGTGGGGGGGGGCATGCCCCAGAGGGTCGGTCAAGAGTTTGCGCAATTTTGTCGTGCCGGGAATCGGAGACGAACCCCCCCCCCCCCTTCTAACATTAAAATCTTACAAATTAAGGACCTAAAAAGCAATGACAAACAAACAAAATTGATTATGATCCAACAATTTGATGAATATAAAGAAGAATTAAAAAGAAATAAAAAGTTTGATTACCGTCAGAGGTCAAGAATTGACTCTGAAATTGCGCAAAAAATTGGCACAACACGTTGGAACATTTACAAATGGAAGCGGGCATTTGGTATTAAGCAAATGCCAACACCGGTGGACGAGCACACAAAATTGGCGTTAATTGATCAATTTGATAAAATGATGAAAAACCGTCGACCTGAAAATGCTTACCAAAATAAAGAGCATTGCAAAATTGCACGTGAAATTGCCAGAGAATTGGGGACAAGTCGTGACAACATTTACCAATGGAAGCGGGACTTGGGCAAAACACAAAAGCCTAACAAGCAATATGTTGACGATTATGACGACAAAACAAAATTGGCGTTAATTAAAAAATTTGATAAAATTAAACGGCAATTAAAAGGCAACAATATGTTTGATAGCCGACATCGCGTCAAAATTGAAGGCAAAATTGCTAACAAATTGGGCATTTATCGTGCCAAAATTATCCAGTGGAAGAGCGAAATTAAACAAAGGCAATCCATGGAAGAAGACAATCAGACAAAATTGAGCTTAATTAAGAAATTTGATAAAATTAAAAATGAATACAAACAAAAAGATATATACAATTATAAACAACGTGCCAACATTGAATGTGGCATTGCCAAGGAGTTGGGAACAAATCGTGACCAGATTTACAAATGGAAGAGGCAATTGGGTGAGTTACAAACGAAAAGTCGTGGGCGGGGATTAAGGAGATTTCTTATAATTAGGGTTCCTCCTCGACCCCTCGGGGGCGGGAAAGTCGGGGGTCGGGAACAAAAACCCCAGACTAAAAAAGTCGGGGTTCGAGGTTTTTCCCAGTAAAAAATCCCCGAAAAATTTAAAAAAAGTCGGGGTTCGGGGACGGGAGGACGGGAGGAACCCTACTTAAAATGCATGCCGAGGATATCCCCAAATCCATGTAAGCATAATCTACGCCTGCCCAACTCGTTTTAGGGCCAACGCCAACTCCGTGTTAGAGCCAACTTTGTGTTAGGGCCAACTCCGTGTTAGGGCCAACTCCGTGTTAGGGCCAACTCCGTGTTAGGGCCAACGCCAACTTCGTTTTAGGGTCAATGCCAACTCCGTGTTAGTGCCAACTTTGTGTTAGGGCCAACTTTGTGTTAGGGCCAACTTTGTGTTAGGGCCAACTCCGTGTTAGGGCCAACCCCAACTTCGTTTTAGGGTCAATGCCAACTCCGTGTTAGTGCCAACATCGTCTCGCCATAAATTTTTTTTCAGTCATTTAATAGCTTTTGCATAGACCTAACCTTAGGCCTTGCTGGCTTAGGTTGAAGATAAATAAAAGAAAGTAAAATTCAGAGTTGAAATTAAAGGTCTTAGTTCAAAGACTGGAAAGAAAATACCAGGCATGCTCACGGTTACCAATTTCCTTAACCCTAACCGCCCGTCCTCAAACACTCATAACCGTTAACCGCCCGTAACCGCCCGTCCTAAAAATCTCATAACCGTTAACCGCCCGCGGTTATCCGCGGTTAACCGCATTATTTAAAAATCAATAAAGTTTTCCAGATTTCGAAAAATCGATTTTTCAAAACTAATTTTTTCCGATCGTGATGTGGCGTCTTTCTAAAATTAAATCAAAATTGATGTGTATTGAACTTAACAAGTGATTTTTATCAGATTATGTCAATGAATAAAATTTTAAAAAAAAAAATCGAATATTTAATGACTTATGCTGAGAAAAATCGTCCGAATTTTAGATAATTGAGTTCTAAAATGAACTAATTATTTATGTAAATACTTAGAATTTTACTTATAAAAAATTGTAAGAATACTTAATCTCCAGTAATCAAAAAAACAACGGATGCGACGGTTAACCGCGGTTTTAATGGTCATAACCGTTAACCGACCGTAACCGCGGTGTTTTAAAATTCCATAATCGTTAACCGCGGTTAGCCGCGGGTATCCGCGGTTAACCGCGGTTACGGGTAACCGTGAGCATGCCTGGAAAATACCCGGATTCCGAAAATTGGGGAAATTCTTCTGATCACCGTCAGTTCCGAAAATTGGGGGAATTCTTCTGATCACCGTCAGTTCCGAAAATTGGGGGAAATTCTTCTGATCACCGTCAGTTCCGAAAATTGGGGAAATTCTTCTGATCACTGTCAGCTGTTAACCCTTCCAAATATTTTTATTTAAATAAATTAATTTTCAGTCTCTGAAAGAAAGTCGTTTACAAGTGAACAAAAGCGTGAAATAATTGAACAATTTGACAAACTGAAAGAGCAATTTTCATGCAAATTCAAATCGAAGCCAACCAAACAAATTGAGGAAAAATTTGCGCAAAAATTTGATATTAGCGCACAATCAATTCACAATTGGAAAAAGGATTTTGGTTTAATCCGCGCCAGTAATTACATAATTAAGAATATTTTATATTTAAAATAATTTTAAACATTTTAGAAAAGCACAAATACACGGATTCTGAAAGATTGGAAATAATTGCAAAGTACGACAACATGAAAAAGAACAATCCCGCGCTAAGTGATGAACAAATCGTAAAAAGTTTTGATATCAAGATGTCGACTATAAAGCAATGGCGAAGGAAGCTTGGCATTGTGACAAAATAATCCACCAATCATTTTTCTGTTGATGCTAGAGTTCGGCGGGGTCGGGATTCCCGTGGGTTCCCGGTCCCGCCCTTTTCTGTCGTTCGGGATTTTTGACGGGAACGGGAAAAACATGGGAATCCCTTGCGGGCTTTACGTCATGTTAATTTGAAATCCTGTCCCGCTTCAAAAGATTTATTTTACAACGCCGGACTCTAGTCGATGCCCTGGACTTTAGCACGTTTTTGTAAATCCACAATTCTTGGCTATTGAAAGGAAGGTTCGGGATTGAAAGATTGTATATTTATTTGTAATCTGTTCGACGCGAATTGATTGTCTCTCTCAAGAAGCTTATTCCTTTATTCATGTTCTATCTGATGCTTCTTGTAAAAAAGTATAGGGTTTCTGCTCTTTTTCTTGTAGCAAAATTTTATTGTTTAAGAAAAAAAAATTTTTCATTTGTCAACTTTTGATATTGATTGATAAATAAAGGCGCTAGGACAAAATGCCAACCAAGCTAAAAACGGTCAAAAAGCCATTTTTGGTCGAATTTAATTAAATGTGACGGATTAATTTTTTTTTTTTTTTGGAGTTTTAGTGCAAATGCGTTTATCTTTTGGACCCAAATCTTAGTAGATTTGGTCATTATTATTGACAATTATTAGTCAAAATAGTAATTAAATGTTTAAATTTGTTTTGAATAAGCTAAATTGCTCACAAAAATTGTTGGTGGAGAGAAATATGATTAAAAGAACAAATTTAATGCGATAAAAATAAACATTTACTAAAATTTGAACATTTTTATAAAGTGTCCTTATTTTGGACCCCAATCCTTATTTTTGATCACCAATGTCCTTATTTCGGAAAATTTTCGGTGGCCACCCTGGTTTAAATTAATTTTTCCAAAAATTGTTTTTTTCTTCCCGATTTCCCAACTTTCCATAGTTTTAATCTTTTTTCATTGTCACTTAATCAGATCAGTTTTAGGATTTTAGACGGCGTCAATTTGAATTCCAAAACTTAAAGACAATTTTTTGTGAGTTGATCCAATTTTGTCACTTTTGAAGAAGGAAGTGATCACTGATCAGGCATGTTAACTATGTCGGTCAACGATTAAAAATCATAGATTGTTTAATTTTGTCCAAAGCAAACTTAAAAAAGTCAAATTATAAAAGTAATATTTGTTTATCTAATTCCTTCTCAACTTTTTCCTGCTTTTTGCATATGCTGATCCTGCTTTTTCACGGATCCGCTCGTTTTGGCGCGATCAGTCATAACATAGTTATTAGGAAAGCAAACCAAACAAAAATGATATCATACAAAAGTTCTCAGCATGCTGAACCTTTGATCAAGTTAAAGCTAACCGATTCGTCTTTTCGAAAAAGCTATAGCTTAAAACGTGTGAAAATTGCCATTTTTCGTGACAGTTTGGCGCCGTGACTCATAACTTTCTTTGTTTAAGTCGAGTCGCTATTGTGATTTTGCGGTTATGAAAACGGGACTCCCGGACTATGCGACACTTGAATATGCGATACCAAGCGGAAAATGCGACACCGATAGAAAGCGACACTATAGAAGTGTTTTTAAAAATCTTTTAATATTTTTAATTAAAAATATTTTGATTTAATAATTGACCGATTTTGATTAAAAAAACATGCGTTGAATGAAACCAAAGAAAGCTAACTGGGATCTGATCGGCTGATTTTGCCAAATGCATATTCAAACCCATCATAAACAAGAATTGTTTTTTGTGGGTAGAAATTTTTTCGCGTAAACTGTAGTCCCCAACTTTACTATTCTTACAAATAAACGATTTAAATTAAAATCATTTAAAAAACTTTTAATAAAGAAAAAGAATTATTTCTTTTTAAATTTACTGCTTTTAGATAAGATTAATATAAAAATAAGCTTTAAAAAGTTTTTCAATTTTTAAAAACATTTTCTTAGTGTCGCATTTTCCGACTACCTGAAAACGGGGGGGGGGGTGAGATGTTTCTTACAATTTATACTTTTAACATTGGGGTTTAATACTGCATATAAGCAATACACTTAACTTTTTTTCAAATTTGTTTTAAAAATCCACGTCGACAATTCAAGCATCGAATTGGTCGTGCTCATTCACTAAAGCAAAATTTGATTTTGGCATCCAAAAAGCCAACCATCACATCACGCGCCCATCGATTTTCTTATAAATCATCTCGTGGATTTTAAAGCCAGTTTTATTCAAAAAATTCGACGCATTCATTTCCTGTATCTTTTAATTGATAATTTTGTTCATAATAACTCAAAAAAACAAAATTTGAAAATATGTAAATTTGGTGTACTGACTTCTTTGGGGTTGCTCCCCGACCCCCGACCCCCCGACATTTTTGCATGGGTTTTTTTTTCGTCCCCGACATTCCCGTCCCCGATATTCCCGACTTCGATGTTCCCGTTCCCGACATTCCTGACCTCGATATTCCCGTTCCCGGCATTTCCGTCCCCGACATTTACGTCCTCGACATTCCAGCCCCCAAAGGGTCGGGGAGCAAGCTCAATTTATGTTTTTAATTAGTAATTAGATTTTGATCAAATTAAAGTAAATCTTAGTCGCGTAAGAACTGCCTACAAATATATTTAATCCAAAAAGCTAACCAAATCCAGAGCAATTGGAGGGGGGAGGGGGGTATTCACCAATGTAATTGTGAACAAAATTTAGATTTAAATCTTGATTATTATTATTTTTTGCTAAAAACAAAAATGAACATTTCCGAGCTGTACCTGAAGGAATTGATAATGGTGCAAAAGATCCACCGGGAACTTGTTGGTGGCCAAAATCCGGTGGATTTGGCCCAACTTTATAACAATTTCTCCCCCACAACAAATCGCCTCCTCACTGCTCCGAATGCCAACCAAAGCCATCGACAACGACCGGTGCAAATGGGCACAAATTGTGCCAATTTTGAAAACTTGCTTGGAAAATTGCCAACAAATCAATGTTGGCACCAATGAACGACTGTCAAATTTTATGGTTGGTAACAAAGGGGAAAATTTATCTTTATATTTTCTTTCAAAATAAAATCCTACTAAAAAACATTTTTTGGATATTTATTTAAAATATTCATTTAATAAAAATTACTTGTCCAAGGTTCATCCAAGTTCTATTTCGATGCCAAACTTTGTCCATAACAATGTTTCGAATCCGATCAGAAAATGTTCCCAAAAACATTGTCCACAATGCAACGCCACAATATTCTACTAAGCCACAAATTTTATCGCAATCAGAGCCAAAAAATGATCAAAAATTATGCAAAAAAAATTAATCAATATCAATGTGCCGTAACTTCATCAACAATAATAGCGTTATCAGAAGGAGGTGGTGAAAGGCAAAATTTGAAAAATAATAGCGGGGGTAAAAACGGTGAAATGGACGATGCATTTGTAATCGATGTTGAATCGATGCCAAGTTTTGATCAGCCCGGAACATCAACAAGTTTTGATCAGCCCGGAACAACAACAAGTTTTGATCAGCCCGGAACAACAACAAGTTTTGAACAGCCCGGAACATCAACAAGTTTTGATCAATCAAAAAGTTTTGATCTGCCCGGAACATCAACTTTTGATCAGACCGGAACATCGAAAAGTTTTGATCAGCCCGGAACACCAAAAAGTTTTGATCAATCAAAAAATTTTGATCAGCCCGGAACATCAACTTTTGATCAGCCCGAAACATCGAAAAGTTTTGATCAGCCCGGAACATCAAAAAGTTTTGATCAGCCCGGAACATCAAAAAGTTTTGATCAGAAAAAGTTGAATGGATTTGATCAACCTGATTTGGATGGAATTAATTTTCAAAGTGTTGGAACATCAAAAAGGCAAGATGTCGGATCAACGACAACATTTGATCTGCATAAATTAAATGGGTTTGATCAAAAAAATAGAAGTGTCAGACTATCATCACAAACTAATATTGACCAGCTGCATAAGTTCAATGAACTTGATCAGGCTATGACAACTTTTGGTCAGCATATGTTCCATGAATTTGATCAGGATGGAAGTGCTGAAACATCGGCAACTTTTGATCAGCATAAGATGAATGGATTTGATCAACCGGATTTGGATGAAATTAATTCTGAAATAAGTGAAACATCGACGATTTGTCCGACATTTGACGATAATTGGACAATTGAAACAGAGGAGACAAACGACAGCTGGAAGAATGGCAAAATAAAAGCCGAATTTGTTAATGATGAAACAAAAAGCGCAAATTTTGGCCAATTTTGCGCTGTCGCTATAAAAGAGGAAATTTTGGAAATTTCTGAATTAGACGAAATGATTGCAAACGAAGTGATGCTTAGGGCGGAAGCAGCAGAAAATGCCAAACTTGAAAAAATGGCACAATTTAATGCCAAGAATCAAATTGAAAAAGGAAAAAATTCCATGAAAAAATGTGCCCGACACGAAGAGAAGATCGAAGTGAAAGTTGGAAAGTGCGAATGGGCGGAATGTGATCAAGAATTTGCAAATGACAACCAATTGTATGATCACATAAGAATTGTAAGTCCGTCGTCGTTTAAAAATTAAAAACAAATATTTTTGTAATTAAAATTATTTTAAACATTTAAGACACATATTGGTGAGCTAAATTCAAAAAATTGTGGCCAACATTGCATTGACGACGACGACGCCGCCGACACCAGCAGCAGATTCGCGTGCAAATGGAAAAACTGCGACCATTCCCCCCGGAGGGGCGATGCCCAGCGAAAGGTTATTGATTTTGTGCAGTGCATATGTACGCGGGATCAAGACTGGGACTGAAATTTCCATTTTTTGGTACTGAAATTTTGATCTTGGTTTTTCAAAACTGCCTTATAAATAGGGCCGAGATGCTTAGGAGTTTATCCTTTTTTTTTTTGCGAACAGGGTTTGACGAGAGCCCAGAAATAGCATTCATTTAGAAAAAATTTTGAATTAGAGCGACTTTTTAGTCCCTATAAATCCCTATTTTGGCTTTTTTGAGAATAAATCCCTATTTTGCCGCTTTTTGGTGTTTTTAGTCCCAATTTTGGGGGGTTTTAATCCCTATTATATGTCCCTATTTCACGTTTTTTTAGTCCCTAAAATCTCGGCCCTACTTTTAATGGTCCCGGGGTTTTTACCCAATCTTTGTCCATTAGTCTCATTTTTTGAGCGTGCCTTTTTTGGCCCGTTTCTTGAAAATTCCCGGCCCTGTACTACACTAATTTAGCGTGTTGAATAAAATGTTTTAATAACAAAAAAAATTTCAAAAATTACAACATTTTTTATGTTTAATTAAAAGGGCATATTTTTTATGTGTGTCCGTCCCCCAACAAATTAAATTCGTCACCATATATGTAAAAGTTGCGTTTTATTTTCAGTTTGTTTGGCTCCTCAACCACATTTTTGTGTGGCATTTGCCGAAAGCTGAAACGCACATTTGCGTCTTTGTCGGATGCAAAATGCGCTTTAAAAAGCTAACCGCCCTAACTGCCCATTTGCACACAGTGCATGCCGAACGTTTGACGCCAAAGAAGCGGGGTATGTACTTATACGTTTATGTCGCGAGAGGATCATCAAAATACAAATACCCTCTCTGATCAGGATAGAAGGCAGATCAGTTTTGATGGTGCCGAGTCATAATTTAAAAATGCCAGAATGAAAAAAAATGCCAAAATAGGCGAGCTTTCTATTAAAGAACAAAATGTGCAAAATTAAAAAAAGCCAAAAAGGCTATGATCAACATAGTCAATTTAAGAAAAGCATCAGACTGTTAATTATTTTTTATTTTAATAGCTTACGCTATGTTTGTTTTTTTATTGTTTTAAATGAATTTATTAAATTCAAAATAATTTATTTAAACATGCATTTTGTGAATGCCTTCCTCAAATCAGCATTAAACTGACTGCAAATGCAAATTATGAACAAATGCATCCCCACATTGGCCTTTGAGAAAGGCATTCACAAAATTCATGCTTAATTAATGGAATTTGTCAATTAAAAATAGACAAACAACAACAAAATATTTTGTTTTGGAAAATGTTGTCGTTTTCAACATATTTTTGTGTTAAAAGTCCGCCAATTTAATTTAAAATTAGCTGAGCTACTGAAAAGGCAATAAAACCGGCCCGTTTTTAATTCTGATCGATTTTAATGACGTAAAATGTTGTAATAATTTGATAAAAAGTGTGAGGTCAATTTCATTTAGGCCAAAAACGACAAATAAAGAAGGGCAACGATTCTGATGACGACATCATGACAAAAGTGCAGAAAAAAGAACGGCGTAGTGAAGAAAAGATTTAGAACCTTTTATACAATTTTAAAATGTATTATTCAAAATATGTAAATGTCAAATTTTATACTAAATTCAAATTTTTTAGTGATTGTTTATATATTTACCGTTTAATTTTTACCTTTCTCAGCATTTAAAACATTTAGTAATTTAATAAAAAAATCTATTTGTCTTAATCTAATTTGATCAATTCAATATTATTTCTTAATATTTTCGTCCGATCATATTTAGTCCATCACCGTCCTTTTTGATCATTTCTTTTGTCCAGAAACAACGCATTTGTGGTAGCATAGCTGAAGTTGTTGCTTGGTGATCTGGTCCTTCTCGTATTTGTCACTGCATTCTTCCAAGCATGGTTGAATGCCGCGGTGCCCATCACTTTAAAAAAAAATTATACACGATCTTTTTAAAAAAAATTGTTTGATTCGGGTAATCCGGGTTCGAAATCGGTCTAAAAGGAGATCAGATGCGCATTCGATGCCTCGTTTTACGACTTTTAGTCCTTTTTAAAAAAGAGAGGAGACACCAGCTTTAATATTACCCAAATTTCATTTTTTAGCATTATTATATAGACTCATTAACTAAAGCAATAAAAAAAAGCATTCTTGAAGCATATTTTGCATATATTAGCAACAAATTGTTAAAATGCAAATTTTGGCCATTTTTGGTGCATATAAATCCGGTCTTTAATTATTAATTAAAATTGGGGCACAAATTAAATTTGTCATGCTAATTAATGCCTTAGCGACACTTTTGTAAAAATAGAAATAAAATATGCCTTTGTTGCTGTTTTTTGGCTTTACTGTTGTTCAACAACAAAACGGTGCCAATAAGGCACACAATAACACCAATAATAATAATATTTTGTGCCTTCATTTATTTTAAATTCTGAAATAAATAAATCTTTATATGTAAAAAAAACAATATTATTATATTTTCATTAATCAACAAACACTGATTAAAATAATAAATTGGAGTTTTTGCGCGTCAATAAAATGGAAAGAAAGAGAGTAACAAAATCAATCAATTTAATTTTGGGAGGTAACAAACATCGTCAGTCAGCTACTTAATTGGTTGGTAGAGCCCGCCATTGAGGACCGATTCAGATCACTTAAAAATCCTGAAAAATCGCGAAAATTCTCGGTAAATTTTTGTTGTTATGTAGATATCTCGAAAAAATCTTGGAAACAAAAAAGTTTTAGCGACCAAGATTCGTTTGAGCACTGAAAAATCAACAAAAAAAAATGAGCACGAAAAATAACAGATCGAGATTTGTTCGAAATCACGCAAAAAGCCGAAACATTTTGTCAATCGAGATCTCAAAAAAACAATTGGTCCGAGATTTCAATCGGTCCGGACTTCTCTCTCTCTCTACTTAATAGTATTTTGAACATTGTGTTGAGGCCTTCAAATAAATCACTTTCCACATCTCTGGAAAAGAATCATTTATGACAAATACTTTCATTTATTTGTATTGATTGAATCCATGTAAAAGAAATAAAATGAATTGCATTTAAATGGACTAAAACCCCCCAAGATATGGACTAAAAACCACCCAAAATTGACTAAAACTAGGGTTGCATGGGGCAGGTACCGGGACGGGATTTCCCGGGGTTTTCAGGTCCCCCGGTCCGGGCAATGAAAAATGTAATAGTCTCGGTCGCGGTTTTTTTGGGACAAATTTACAAATATTTTTAATAAGTGCCAAAAGAATTTTTGAAATAAATTCATCACTAGGGCCGGGTCCCGGTAAGCGCCGGTCCCCTGGTCCCGGCAAGTCCCGGTTTTTCCCAAAAGTCCCGGACATAACCCCCCCCCCCTCCAAAAATTTCGGTAAAAATTAATCGCTCTTTGGGGGGGAGGGGGGGGGGGGGGCATTTTCCCATTTTTCTTAAGAGTTCATAAAATTTCAAAATATTGATTTAAAAATATGAAAATGGCGAAATAAAAAACCCCAAAATATGATTAAAAAGTTACTCAAATCAAAAATTGAGCTTCTCTTTTCATAAAAAAAGCCTACATACCTATTTTCACAATAAAAATCCGTCCATAACGATTTAAATTTTGACATTTTTTTTTGTGAATGTTTTCCATGAAAACTAAAAATGTATTTTGCATGAAGAAATTCAAATTACTTCTGCGAAACAAATGCTTTATTCAAAAACATTCATAAAACAAAACAGTTTTGTTCGTTTTTTCATCTTTTTCCCATTTCTTTTCACCCCTCCGTTCAGTAGCCAGGCGGAGAACGCGGAGGAGGACAGTGGTCTGAACTCGCAAAAATATATTATAAAATTAATATATTTTAAAGTGCTTTATTTCCCACCAAATTTGGAGACGCTTTTATCAAAAATATTTTGATCCCCCAAATTTACGTACCGCATTGTCCACGTTCGCCCTGTGCCCCGGGCTCGCCGGTTCCGCCGCGCTCTCCCGCTGCACCGGGCGTTCCAGGAGCGCCTTCACTGCCAACTGGACCCTGTTCACCAGGACCGCCTTGCTGTCCGGGCTGTCCTGGGCTGCCCCGCTCTCCGGGCGTCCCCGGCTGGCCTTGTGGTCCAGCTGGGCCAACCTTGACTGGGCCTTGTCTGTGTGTGGCAAAATAAATATTAGGTATTCTAAATGAATTTCAAAAAAACTGTTTTATGAACAAATTGTTGAGCCGAAAATCCGCAACAAAAAAAGAAGGGATACACGTTCAGAACCCATTTACTGACCGCAAAACTCCAGGAGCACCGGCTTGTCCAGGCTCACCAGCTTTGCCAGCCTCTCCGTTTGCTCCGGCTGGGCCGGGCGGTCCGCGGGGGCCACGTTCGCCTGGGTACCCGGGCGCACCTTGTTTGCCAGCATCTCCTGGAGTGCCAGGAGGTCCCACTTCGCCAGGACGGCCATTCTGGGCCGGTTCACAAATTTGGCAACTAAAAAGTTTGAGGAGTTTGTAAAATTAAATGACTGGTGGAATTGTGTCCCCATACATACCCGGTGGTCGGGTAGGACTGTCGAGGCCGTGCCAATGCTGGATATCCGGTAGCACCGGGCATCCCTTGGGCTCCATCATCGCCAGGCACTCCCGGCGTGCCCTGAGGCCCGGGCGCACCACGTGCCGCAACACCGCAACCGCAGCAAGCATTTCCCGCTTGACGAGCCACACGCTGGTGCTTGCTGGTGTGAAGACCCTAGAGAAGAGTTTAATTGGTCGCGGGGACTGATCAATCACCGGGCATTATTTACATACCTGAGTGCGCGTAACTTCGCGCCAAATGTTGCCGGAGCGCAACTTGCAGAAGTCCAAGTCGGATTGCATTTGCGAGTTGACGTGCTGCACATAGCTGTACACCTTGAAATTGAAGAAGCATTTGGGATTGGGCGGTGTTGATCCAATGCAATTTTACCATTGGCACGGACAGCACAGTGCACAGTGTTGCCATGGTGGAGAGTGCAACGCCGAAGAATGCCAGGCGTCGCATGCAATCCGCCTCTTGTTGACGCGACTTTTCCGCTTCCATTATTAATTGATCAGTGTGTGTGTGTGTGGTGTGCCTTGTGTCAAGCTAGCTTAAATATAATTTTAATATAAATAAAAAACATTTACATTTTATTTAAAATAGACCAGTGACAATGATAAGCTGCATTTTTCTAGCTGCATTTTATAGTCACGCATATTCCATGGTTTGAGAGTGACGACGCCCGAGGGGTTATGTGCAAGTGTGTGTGTGTGTGTGTGTATGAGGTGTCCTTGAGCAGGTTTCAATGTCACACGTTTGTTTTAAAATGGCAAAAAAAAAAGAAAGAAGATTTTTTGTCCAAATCGGCGGAACAATCTCTCTCTGCCGTTTGATGGGGTACACCAAAATCGGTTCGGTTTGGCCTTGACGAAGAAGTGTTAGGGTACTGCCGCTGCCGGTGCTGGTGGTGGTGATCACCACAGCATTCATTTTGCACATTCCTACCCCCCCCCCTTTTTCAGTGCTTTGTGATGTGCCCAAAGTCTCGAGATTCGACGTCCATCCGTCGACGGCGGCGGGCGGTGGCCTGCTCTGAACGAACGTTCACAATCTGTTGCATGACTTTCGACCACACCCATCCGACACAAAATTCGCCAAAATTAGAACAAAAAAAGAGTTCATGCAAAAACCAATCCATCACAACCGGAAAGACAGAAGAAAATATGCGCGCGATCATTTTCCAATTTTCATTTATTTCAAAGAATGCTCCACGCCAACGCCCGTACATTACCACTGCTAGGACGGAAAACGGCCGCACAATTTGTGGACGAAATTTTGAGTTAATATTGTCAAAATGGTTAAATCAAAATGGGGAAAATGGCCAGGCCTTTTCAGCAAAATGCAACGAATTTCGATGGCATGCGAAAAATGTCTTAAATTATTTAAATATTAATTAAATTAATAATTCAAGAATATCTTCTAACAAATCTTTCACTTTACAAAAATTAAAAAAAAAACAAGCTTTTTATCTTTAAAATGTTACAATTTGTTTTAACTTACTTTTTATTTTTAGTTACTATTTTGAATTTTGTTTTTAGTTACTTTTGTAAATTTTAGTCCAAATTCGCCTTTTAGTCATTGTTATTAGTAGGGGCCGGATCAATAATATGCACAAAATGGCCAATTATATGTTCTTTTTTATATTTTTGCCAATTTGCTCCAAGACCCCCCCCCCCCCAAACATGCAAAATTTTGTTGTTTGTTTTTTAAATTTGTTGTCGTAACAAAAATATGCATTTTCAAAATGGGCAATAAAGAAGAGAACGAGAGCTAATTTAATATTAATTGCACTAAATAGGTATAAATTTGGTCCCTAGTTATTATTATTATTATTTATTTATTAATTTTGCTAATCAGCTCTTTTTTTTTGTCTATTTTTGTCAGTCAAATTGTGTACAAATGAAATTGGCTCAATAACCAATTTTGCGTTCAAGAGTTGACAATAAATTAAATGTGAGGGCGGACGAGGTCGTCAAATTAAAATATGAGGAAAAAAACAATAACAAAATACAAATTGATTCAAAACTGTCCATTTCTTTCAATCGTAGAAATTGAATTTAATGCTATAAATTATTTGATTTGAATTAAAAGAAGGATTCTTTAATTGAAAAATTTTTCATTTAAAACAGTTATCAGTTCTGGATAAGATTTAGGTTAAATAATTCCAAATAATTTTTTAAAATTATTTTTCCATACAAAGATAGGGCAAGTTAAATTGTTATAACATAAATATAATTTTAAATAATTAAACAATAACTCCACAATTCTTGCCGTTTTTCCTCACTTCACACTGAGATCATCCCTTAAGCGATGCTATACTTTGTTTTAATCCTCACAAAACGTGAACGTCGCGTCTGCTGCACAAGGTTTCAATGCCATTAATACACCACAAGTTCGTGAAACGGCGGCACGTAAACTTCAAACAAACAAAAAATTAGGTAGTTGAAAAATTCGAATTTGGCGAATGGTCCGCGCGGCATTTGCGCAACTGCACACGGCGCGCGTGCGCGTGCTGTGACGCGACGACGCGCAAATGGGCCACAAAATGTGCGCGCGCAATGTTTTGCTGCTGTTTTGTTTTGGAGAAGGCGGGGGGGGGGCCGTGTCATTTTGAGCACATCGAATCGCACATTCTTGACCAGTTTTGGCGCGCGAGAGCAGAATTCGCCCGATTTTCTTTACATTTTTTGTTACGTAATGAACACCAAACCGGCCCAAAAAAGTGGTGTGGTAAAACTCCCGCGCGTATATAAATAAAATTGGAGAGCAAAAATATTATTTTAGTCATACACTAAACAATTTTTTTTTTTCTTAAACACACCACAAAACGTTTTTAGAGGACTCTTTGCAAACATCGACGGCCCTGTGCGCAACAAAATGAACTCTTCTTCTTCTACTATTCTGATCATTTTTGCACTGATCAGTGCCGCCAGTCTTTACGTTGTTCAAGCCGATAGCGTTGATGCCGGACCAGTAGGGCACAGCCATGAGTTGATCAGGTTAGCGTTTTTCTTGTTTTATCATTTGTGAACCAGGGTTGCTTCCCAACCCCGACATTTTTGGACGGGCTTTTCGCCACCGAACCCCGACATTCCTGCCCCAGAAGGGGGTCAAAGGAGGAAACATAAATTTCAAATTTTTGACAAGATGACGGCTAACCAAAGCTTTAAAAATTAATGTTCAAGAGTGTCGTTTGTCGGTTAAATTTCAAGAAATGAATAATGCCTTGAGCACAATATAATGCAATATTCAATTGTTATTTATTATTTATTTCATTTTTATGTTTCTTCAGGCGCATTAAGCGCTACGGTTACGGGTACAACAGCTACGGATACGGCGGAGGTTGCGCTTGGTTTGTCAAATATTAAATTAATTTTTTTTGTTTAAAATTGAAAGTTTAAGCGCCCCTATTCCGCCGGTGACGTCATCCTGTTATAGCTGCGGGAGCGGCTATTCCGCGTACCAACCGGCGCCGCCGCCACCGCCACCGCCTCCGCCTCCCCCAATGCAGCCGTCCTATTCCTCCTGCACATCCTGCGGCGGCTACGGGGGCGGCCTGTCCGGCTACGGCAACAGTTGGAACAACGGGGGAAGCACGTCCAGGCAATTTTTATAATTAATTTCAATTACCCTTTTTTATTTTTAAACATTTCTGAGAACACTTTTTTGAAATTTATTTTTAATTTCATACTCTTTTTTATTTTTAAACATTTCTGAGAACACTTTTTTGAAATTTATATTTAATTTCATACCCTTTTTTATTTTTAAACATTTCTAAGAACACTTTTTTGAAAAACCTGAACTCTAGATCAACTATAAATCCCGTTGGACTTTTTGGGTCATTTTCATTTCAAACAAAAATCATAAAAATATAATATTTCAGGCATAATGTGATGGGATCTGTAGGAATATGTAAACATTTTTGAAAAAAAAAAATTTAAAATTTCTGTTCAGCTCCTGGAACAACTACGGCAGTTCCAGTGGCTCCTCCATGTCCGTGGGCAGCGGCGGAGGCTACGGATACGGCGGCGGAATGTGCTCAGTGTGTGGACGAAAACGAAAATGATTTTTTAACGCCCAAATTTAATTTGCTTTATGTAGCTAGCAAATGGCTTAATGAAGATTGCTCATTCATAAATTTTAAATATTGCACAGAAATTTTCGGCCTCGCCGTATTTTTGCAAAAAGTAAAAGACTGAAATGTGCCAACTTAATAGATTCAAAAAAAATTTTATGCTTAATCAGCAAAAATATGAAAAAAAAAAAGCATTTTTGATTTTGGTTGCCATGTTGTGTCAGAAAATGGGATTGCACTAAACTGCTAAAAGACATGGCTTGGGTGTAATCAAATATGTAAATTTGACTATACATAGAATAGGTAATTTGGTTTACGAGGTAAATTAAATTAAAAATTTTTTCAAATAAATCGTGTTATCTAAATAAATGGAATTAGAAAAAGATTTCCATAAATTTATAAAACAGATTAATTTTTTAATGGTACGTTGATGTCCGCCTCGGCCAAGGTTTGCTGAAGTACAGTAGACCTTTTTTGGTATTTTTTTAAATTTGAAGACAACTTTCTTATCAAATTGAGTCAAAATTCAACAAACAATGCAGAAAATCCGGAAAATAATGCCCCCAAAAATCAAACATAATTTAAAAAAAAATTGTTTCGTTTCGTTTTGTGTTTCGTTAATTGAAAAAAAAATTGTTTCCTATCGTTTCGTCGGAAAAAATCATCCGAATGCCATTTTCACTCCGGTTCAAGCTGCTTCTTCCATTTAAGAATTGTTGCGTGACTGACATCAAGTTCCTTAAAAATATTGGCATAGAATTGCTTCCATTCATTTTGTGAATGTTTTTTTTCTTGCATGAATTTGTTTTTTAATTCAATGAATTCTTGGACAATTTCACGTTTTCTGTCATCCGAATAACATTTTGGGACTGGCATATTCAATTCCGGTGAATGCTTAAATTGTGCTTTCCAATATCGAAGTGTTCTGATAGTAATTTTCAAATCTGCCGCAATGTCTGTGTCTTTAGTCTTCGGATTGCTTAGTTTTATTTCATAATATTCTTTCATTTTTTCCTGTTTTTGTTTATCCGTATACTTTTTTATATTGTCCCCAAAAAATTGCTTTTTCCATGTAGAAATAGTTGCGTGACTGACACCGAGTTCCTTGGACATATTGGCCTTAAATTGCCTCCATTCATTTTGCGAATGTTTTTTCTCTTGCATAAATTTGTTTTTTAATTCAATATATTCTTGGACAATTTCACGTTTTTGGTCATCCGAATAACATTTTGTTGTGCTTGAGGCTGGCATATTTAATTCCGGTGTATGATTAAATTGTGATTTCCAATATTTAAGTTTTCTGATAGGAATTTCCAAATGCGCCGCAATGTCTGTGTCTATAGTCTTCGGATTTCTTAGTTTTATTTCATAATATTCTTTCAGTTTTTGCTGTTTTTGTTCATCCGAGTGCCATGTTTTATCAGGTACGAACTGTTTCTGCCACATACAAATGGTATGATAATGGACAGCGAGATTCTTCGCCGTATTGACATTAAATTTGTACCATTCTTTTTTTGAAACTTTTCCTTTTTGGCGATATTGCCTTTTTAATTTAATATATTCTTGGACAATTTCACTTTTTTGGTCTTCAGAATAGCATTTCATTTTCTTGTGTCCTTCTGAGCAAGGTTTTTTATTTATCAGAACATGTCGGAGATTTGAATCGACAAGTTCAACAGGGACTTGATTGGACTGAATATTGTCATTGAGATCAATTTCAGAGCGATCATTTCGGTCCCAAGACTTTTCTGATTCATTTTGTTCGTTGTGATTAGAATTATAGCGATTTTCTGTTGAAGAAGCTTCCATACTTTGCGATTCGTTGGACTCTGATAATTTAGGCTTCTCCTCATCCCCCCAGCCTTCTCCGAATATTTCATCAAAAATTTTATAAAGTTTCACATTATTTCGTGGCGAATTGACCGATTCAATTGAATTTGTTGCATGGCATAACACCAAAATTAATAGCCAAAATTCCATTTTCATAAAATTAGCAAAGATAATTTTGAATGCTTTATAGATAAATTAAAATGCAATAAATTAAAAAAAAGATAATATAATAAAAATGAATCAATTTAAAATGATTATATCTCAACATTTCATGTTCGAATATGCTTATGTACACGTTGTAATTTGCTTTTGTAAATGAATATTGAACCAGAAATATCAATTTATAATAATGCTTTTTCAAACAATTGTATTTATTGTAATTAAACTACAATTCCTTGAATTTGTTGTGCTTTATTATTGCTTTCTAAACTACAAATTTATTAGTAGAAATTTAAAATTTTTTCCTGCGTCCCCAGACACTTCGATAGCTTTGGTCCCCGTGAGTGGCTACATGTTACGACCACGTTCTTGATCATATTTTAACTTTTCTCTGAAGTTTATGGCATTTTTGATCACTTTAATTGTTTGATTTGGCAATTCTCCTCTACCCTTGATTACATTGTCAAATTGTTCCTCTTTTTCATATTCATCATCGACTCCGACAATGTTATTAATTCCAATAAAATGTTAGCAAAAATTAAATCTGTCTTAACCCCAAATAAAGACAAATCTAGGGTATTTGAGTTAATTTAAAGCAATTTATTTAAATTAATTGCCTGAATATTTATAGAGATAGTGTCAATTTTCCTTTTATTAAATCCCGGGTTTTTTTCTCGAACCACGATTCCTTAAACGAAATGGCATCTTTCCGGTCGGTTCGTTTTGCTTTGATCAAGAGAGGAATTAAATTTTCCAAAAAACTCTTCTGGCAAATCAAACAGGCCGCCCTTTTCGCTTCGAAATGAAGAAACTTTTATTTTAGAAGACTCTGAAGGTCCAAACTGATATTGAATGAGTGATTTAAATGTTTAATCAATCAGTTGCAATAGTTTCAAATGCTATTCAATTTGTTGATTTAGGAAATTAAAAATTGTTATTTCTATTTTAATGACTTGGGCATATTTAATTCCGATGCATGCTTAAATTGTACGTATTTGGATTCACATATTTGATGTTGTCTGAAAATATCAAATTAGAAAAATATTTTTTCAACCCAAAAGCAAAATCTCTAAAAACCATTTTTAATAGATTCACTCACAAAATTACAATGTATTAGCAAAAAAGAATTGGATGCTTTTATTTATCTTTGGAGTTAATTTTGGTATTTAATTAAACGAAATTGACATCTTTCCGGTCGTTTTGCTTTGATTAAAATAGGAATTAAAACATTCCAAAATTATTTAATCAGTCATTTTCTTCCATCCATTTTGTTCACTGTTTCTTCGTCGGGCATTGTTCTTGCGGAATGCATTGATTCGTGCGCGAGTTGCGCAGCAATCCGCCGCTGCAGTCGCATGAACACGAACAGAACTTGAGTGTGCAAAATTCTGGCCGCGGGTTGTCACAATTTGGCTCACATCCGTTGCAACTTCTCTGGCCTAGCTCCTCATTTGGAGGGCACTGAAGAATTTCAAAAATAAAATTGCTTTTGTAAACTCCGGTTTTGCAAATTTTTAAAATTTGAAGGGCATTTTAGCTTTAAAAACATTTTAAAATGCTTCTGGCCTAGCTCCTCATTTGGAGGGCACTGAAGAATTTTAAAAATAAAATACTTTCGTAAACTTCGGGTTTTCAAATTTTTAAAATTTGAATGGCATTTTAGCTTTAAAAAACATTTTAAAATGCTTACTTTGCAATTGTCTTCGTCACTGATCGCCAAAATAGTTGGCACAACAAAAAAGAAAGTCGTCAACCAAACAATTACGAACATTGTTTTTTGTATTGAAAATAAAAAGTGAATATATTTTACGAATGCAAATGTTGGTCTGCCAATTAATTTGGGATCCAGGGCTCCTAAGTTGAGGTTTTAGCCTCATTTTGTGGCTTTTTGGCAGGCCTATGATGCAAAAATAAGGCTTTTCAGACAGAAATCAGGCACTTTTTTGCCTATCAAATGAGACTTTTGAAATTTTCATCTCTGGGAGCACTGATTAAATAGGGTCCACCAATTGTCCACAAATAATTGTTTGCCCACGGATTAGGCCTGTTTATGCGCTGTTTTTGATGGATGTATTTAGAACGTAAATTCCCCCCCCCCCCATTCCGATGATTGGATTAGCGTTCGTCGGGGAATCCCCCGCGGGAAAATCCCCGCATTTACGCGGGGACTGTTTTTCCCCGTGTTCGCGTCATTATGGCTAGGGGCTAGAGGCGGGGGCGGGGAGGGGGGGGGGGACTGCGCGCCTTCGTCCCCGTCCGTGTCACCGTGCCCGAGTGAGTGTCTACGCGGAGGCGGGCGGGCACCAGCAGGACTCCGGAAGACGGCGATTACGCTTCATTTAATAGTAATTGTGTAACCACATCGATTGGAGAAAAGATGCGCGAGGTTACAGGGGTTTTTAAAATATAATTTTCCAACAAAAATTTTCGTAATTTAAAAATTGCCGCTTCAAGTTTGCCTACGTACCATTTTGCCTATATACCATTTCGCCAACAAGGCTAAATGTGCTATTTCGCCGACAACGCCAAATTCGTCTAAAAATTCAAAGATTTTTAAATTGTATTCATTCCTTTGACAAATTAATTTTTATTTATGCATAAATTTGATCAGATCAGTTAGAAGAAATCTATAAATAATCCACCCTGTATGGGACTTTTTAGCCGTGTAAGCAAATGCTACTTTTTTTGCTTTGTATTCATATTGTAAGCATTCGAAAAAAAGTTATGACTTTACGCAATTTTTTGGTCATGAGATTTGGGCTTTTTGTTGTGGGGGGGGGAATGCTTCCCCGCGATCACATCTTGTTCAACCCCTGCCCCCGTTATCCAATACACCTACCTATTTGTGTAATTATTATGATCATGATCGAAGAGGAGAGGAGCGGACTTTGAAATCATCATTTGTTGATGTCAACAAAACCATTTTGGCCCTCTCCCAAATCGCTCACCACCACTAATTCCGTTCGTCCGTACAAATATTTTCAATTTTGCCAAAAAAAAACAAACAACTCTTCAGGCAGCAATAATTTTATGTTTATCCAAAAATAATCAAAAATGTATGAATTCGAAAAATACAGAAAGTCGGTCGGGTGTTTGTTTTGTCGTTATCGATTTGGAAATCTACACAATTGTCGAATTGATTTTGTCCGTTTTGAGATCGTCCGGTTCCGTCCGGAGGAATCAGCAGATGATGGATGATCACCACATCTGCTCAGCTTGAAGAACATGTGTTGTTAAATTATTAAATTAATGTTTTGGTGGTAAAATTTTTTTGTCATCGCTGTGGTGGAAGGAGTCCAAGAATGGCAGCCTCTGCCTCTTCCGCCGTAAAATCGCAGGGTGGTGACGTCATCATTTTGTGAAATTACGGAATTTTGGTGGTACTCACGCGCAGGCACACTTTTTGCCACGCTTTTATACACTACAAATCAAAATTACTCAGCCATCCATCCATCAAGGCATTCACATTACTCAGACGAAAAATTCGACAAATTTTTCACTTACTAAGCTCAGTTTTATGTGTTTTTTTTTGAATTTTACTAATATTATTGATGATTAGAATTTTAAATTAGGTATATTTTAATTGGAATTAAGTGAAGGATGGGTGCCGACCATTGGTTATCGGTTTGCGAAGCTTCCAAATTGTTGAAAATCGAAATTCTGAACCCCAAAATGTCGGAAGTTTTATTAAATACATAACTGTGAATTTTAAAGAAATTTACACTCAAAATTTATACTTTATCAAACAAAAAACACTTTATTCTTGTCCGAATGGCTTGCATTTTTTTAATTTTAGCTATTTGTTATGAAATTTCATTTAAAATATTTGAACAAATCAGTTTCAGTGAATCGCTCACCTTGCAATTTTTTGGGGGAAAAATACGCTTCAATAAATTTATTTGAATTTTGGCACAAACTTTTGTTATTTGCAATTAAAAAAAAAACGCGCTTTAATTTAGTATAATAACAATTTAAAACCAATTTATAATTTCGTTTTTATTGAATTTTGTAATATTCCAACATATGGCCCCAAAACTTAGGACGATTAGCAATAAATTTCGTCTTGAACAAATAATTAATAATCCATACGTAACATTTTATTATTCATAAACCAGTAATTTAATCTCTCAAAATCAAACAATAAATATAGTCACGAAAACTTTCGTTTATTTAAAAATTCTTTTTTTTTACAAATTTGTCTACAAAAACTGTGTGAATGATAACAGGCTAATGATCTTTCGCCACAACGAAATTTTCTTCAAAAGAATTGAGTGCGTTTTGCGCAATTGTAAAGATTTTTTTGGTGCCGATGCGCAATTAATTGGCCCAAAAAATGGGGGAATTTTGCGCGATTTGATGGACGGACGACGATCGGTGGGCTTTTGAGCGGAGGTGCCCATTTTGATCAAATTTTATTGCCGTTTTTTGGATGGTTCAAAAGAAATTCATTCGAAGTTCCAATTAATTATTCGACGTAATTATGATAATGATCAAAAAAATTTTGGTAAACCGTATAAAATGAGCGGCCAATGTCCGTCAATAAACCACTCAAACAAACTCATCCATTCAACCTCTTCCCCGAGACGAACGCGATGATGAGTTCTACGACCGTCTTGATCAGCCTTGTGCTGACTGTTCTGGCCAGTGCCTTCGTTGTGCAAGCCGACAACGCTGGCTCAAGCCATGAGCTGATCAAGTAACCCGATTCATCTTTTGTCTATCTTCTAACATATTTGCCTTTTAGTCGCATTAAACGAAACAGCTACGGCTACAGCGGTTATGGCTACGGCGGAAGCTGTTACTCATGGTGAGTAAAATTTGTTTAAAATAAATTGGACTTTTGAATTTAAATTTTAATTTAAAAAATTAAGTTGCTCATCCTGCTATCCGGCGCCACCGCCCCCACCACCACCGCCCCCACCGCCACCACCGCCACCACCGCCCCCACCTCCACCACCGCCACCACCGCCCCCACCGCCACCACCGCCCCCACCGCCACCACCGCCCCCACCGCCACCACCGCCACCACCTCCAGCACCATGCACCACGTGCGGTGTGTCCGGCTATGGCACCACCTGGAACAACGGTGGAAGTGCAGCTGCGGCCTCAGCCGCGGCCGCGTCCAACGGGGGCAGTTCAGCCGCCTCAAGCGCAGCCGCTGCCTCGTCGGGGGGCTATGGCGGCTACGGCGGCTACGGTGGCTACGGCGGTTGCTCAAGTTGCGGACGCAAATAAACGCGCAGCGTCGGAGCAAGAGAAGAAAAAGAAGGCACATGGATGGACAAATTTTACCAAAAGCATTTCGCTAGGCTCATAAAGCATTTTTAAGCCCTCGTGCTGTATTTGTTTTTGGAGGCGGCCAAACGACAATTCGACATATTGTTTTTTGAAAATAAATTCATTTAGAATCAAATTTTCATTGGCAAAATGGTGGCAAATTTTTTGTTTGCACTCGACAGACCGCCGCTGCATAGAGAAGCCCCGCTGGGCACGAATTCTAGATTATTCATACAAAGCATTTTCTTTATACTAATCCTATGAAATTTATAATAAATTCGACCTTCGGTGGACCGGCATCCCCTTGACCTCACATTTGAATGCCGTGCCCATTAAATTTGATTTGAAAAAAAACTAAAGACAATATACTGAATGGTAGAGGAATTACCAAACAGAAACTAAAATATCTAAGAAATTAAAAGTACACTAATTAGTCTCACGTCTCGACATTCTTTTTCAAAAAGAAAGGTCCGCTTGGGCATATTCAATCCATTGGAAGCTTAAATTTTAATTTCCAATTGGTAAGTGTTGGGAAATAGTAATTTCCAAATTTTTCATAATATTCTTTTAGATTTTCCTGTTTTCTTTAACCGAGTGCCATATTTCATCAAGGCCAAACTGCTCTTCCATATAAAATTCTTGGACAATTTCACATTTTTTGTCATCAGAATAAATTATTTTTTCATATTTTTCTGAGGTTTTTTGATTGTATTGGTCATTCGAATTAAAAAATTCATCGGCTTCCTATCCTTCGTCACAACACTTATGTTCAGTTTGAACTGGGAGACTCTTCTGATCCATTTGTCGTCCCTGTTTGTTTCTAAAAGAAACTAAATTCTGTTCATCTGAAACCAGATAACAGAATTCTGGTCTCCCTTTTAAAATAATTAACCAGAAACCAGAATTCTGTTCGCCCTTTTAAAAATCAAAAACGAAAATTCTGGTCGTTTTTAAATCTGATCGCCTTTTTAAAAACCAGAAACTAAATTCTGTTCGTCCTTATAAAAATCTGAAACCAGATAACAGGATTCTGGTAACCATTTTAAAAACCAGAAACGAGATAACAGAATTCTGGTCGCCTTTTTAAAATTCAGGCAATTAATTTAAATAAATTGCTTTAAATTAACTCAAATACCCTAGATTTGTCTTTATTTGGGGTTAAGACATATTTAATTTTTGCTAACATTTTATTAGAATTAATAACATTGTCGGAGTCGATGATGAATATGAAAAAGAAGAACAAATTGACAATGTAATCAAGGGTAGAGGAGAATTGCCAAATCAAACAATTAAAAGTGATCAACAAAATGCTAGAAACTTCAAAGAAAAATTAAAATATGATCAAGAACGTGGTCGTAACATGTAGCCACTCACGGGGACCGAAGCTATCGAAGTTCTGGCGATGCAGGAAAACATTTTAAATTCCTACTAATAAATTTGTAGTTTAGAAAAAAATAATAAAGCACAACAAATTCAAGGAATTGTAGTTTAATTACAATAAATACAATTTGTTTGAAAAAGCATTATTATAAATTGATATTTCTGGTTCAATATTCATTTGCAACAGCTACAACGTATACATAAGCATATTTAAACAAAAATGTTGAGATATAATCATTTTTAATTGATTTATTTTTTATTATAAGCATTTTTATTTAAATTATATTGCTTTTTAATTACATATAAGGTTTATGAAAATGTGGCTATTAATTTTGGTGTTATGCCATGCAATAAATTCAATTGAATCGGTCAATTCGCCACGAAACAATGTGAAACTTTATAAAATTTTTGATGAAATATTCGGAGAAGGCTGGGGGGATGAGGAGAAGCCTAAATTATCAGAGACCAACGAATCGCAAAGGATGGAAATATCGTCAACAGACAATTGTCATGAAAATTCTTATCAAAACGAACAAAATGAATCAGAAGAGTCTCCAGTTCAAACTGAACATAACGAACTTGATGGTTTTGACGAAGGACAGGAAGCCGAAGTCGAACTTTTTGATTCGAACAACCAAAACAATAAGAAAAATTCAGAAAAGTATAAAAATAAAACAATTTATTCTGGTGACCAAAAACGTGAAATTGTCCAAGAATATATAAAATTAAAAAGCAAATATCGCCAAAAAGGAAACGTTTCAAACAAAGAATGGAACGAATTTAATGCCAATGCGGCGAAGAAGCTCGGTGTCCGTTATCATACTATTTGTAGGTGGCAGAAGCAGTTTTTTGGAATTAATATAAAAATGTATACGGATGAACAAAAACTTGAAAAAATGAAAGAATATTATGAAATAAAACTAAGAAATCCGACGATTAAAGACACAGACATTGCGGCAGATTTGAAAATTTCTATCCGAACACTTTCTTATTGGAAAGCACAATTTAAGCACTCACCGGAATTGAATATGTCAGTCTCAAGCACAACAAAATGTTATTCGGATGACCAAAAACGTGAATTTGTCCAAGAATTCATTGAATTAAAAAACAAATTTATGCAAGAGAAAAAACATTCGAAAAATGAATGGAGGCAATTTAAGGCCAATATTTCCAGGGAACTCGGTGTCAGTCACGCAACTATTTCTACATGGAAAAAGCAATTTTTTGGGGACAATATAAAAAAGTATACGGATGAAGAAAAACTGAAAAAACTGAAAGAATATTATGAAATAAAGCTAAGAAATCCGAAGACTATAGACACAGACATTGCGGCAGATTTGGAAATTACTATCAGAACACTTAGATATTGGAAAGCACAATTTAAGCATTTTCCCGAATTTAATATGTCAGTCCCAACAACAAAATGTTATTCTGGTGACCAAAAACGTGATATTGTCCAAGAATACATTTCGTTGAAAAAAACAAGAAACACAACATTCAAACAATAAATGGAAGCAATTTGAGGCTAATATTTTCAAGGAACTCGGTGTCAGTCACGTAACTATTTTTAAATGGAAAAAGCAGTTTGGACTTCATTGAAAATGGCATTCGGATGAACCTGAAAAAACAAAAATTAAAATAAACACATAATTAAAATATTTTATCACACTTGTCATCTTCGATTAACCCTAACTATAAGCATAAATGTTGTTCCATTACAATTTCGTCCGGTGAAGAAACACGAGGATTTAGAAAATCTGGTCGCTTTTTAAAAAAGAAAATAGAATGCTGGTCGCCCTTTTAAAATCAGTAACCAGAATTCCGTTTTCCCTTTTAAAAATCAGAAACGAGATAACAGAATTCTGGTCATATTTTAAAAATTCTGGTAGCGCATTTAAAATCAGTAATCAGAAACTACAATTCTGATCGCCTTTTCAAAAACGAGAAATTAAATTCTGTTCGTCTTTATAAAAATCTGAAACCAGATAACAGGATTCTGGTAGCCCTTTTAAAATCAGAAACGAGATAACAGAATTCTGGTCATATTTTAAAAATTCTGGTCGCGCATTTAAAATCAGTAATCAGAAACTACTGATCGCCTTTTCAAAAACCAGAAATTAAATTCTGTTCGTCTTTATAAAAATCTGAAACCAAATAACAGGATTCTGGTAACCATTTTAAAAACCAGAAACGAGATAACAGAATTCTAAAATAGAATTCTGGTCGCACTAGAATTCTGGTCGCTTTTTTATAAATCAGAAAACAGAATTCTGGTCGCCCTTTTAAAAAACAGAAACTAGAAAACAGAATTCTTTTCGCCCTTTTAAAAATCAGAAACAAAAATCTGGTCGCTTTTTTAAAAATCAGAAACAAAAATCTGGTCGCTTTTTTAAAAATCAGAAACAAAAATCTGGTCGCTTTTTTAAAAATCAGAAACAAAAATCTGGTCGCTTTTTTAAAAACAGAAACAGAATTCTGTTCGCTCTTTTAAAAATCAGAAACAAAAATCTGGTCGCTTTTTTAAAAATCAGAAACAAAAATCTGGTCGCTTTTTTAAAAACAGAAACAGAATTCTGTTCGCTCTTTTAAAAATCAGAAACAAAAATCTGGTCGCTTTTTTAAAAATCAGAAACAAAAATCTGGTCGCTTTTTTAAAAATCAGAAACAAAAATCTGGTCGCTTTTTTAAAAATCAGAAACAAAAATCTGGTCGCTTTTTTAAAAATCAGAAACAAAATTCTGGTCGCTTTTTTAAAAATCAGAAACAAAAATCTGGTCGCTTTTTTAAAAATCAGAAACAGAATTCTGGTCGCTTTTTTAAAAATCAGAAACAAAATTCTGGTCGCTTTTTTAAAAATCAGAAACAAAAATCTGGTCGCTTTTTTAAAAATCAGAAACAAAAATCTGGTCGCTTTTTTAAAAATCAGAAACAGAATTCTGTTCGCTCTTTTAAAAATCAGAAACAAAAATCTGGTCGCTTTTTTAAAAATCAGAAACAAAATTCTGGTCGCTTTTTTAAAAACAGAAACAGAATTCTGTTCGCTCTTTTAAAAATCAGAAACAAAATTCTGGTCGCTTTTTTAAGAACAGAAACAGAATTCTGTTCGCTCTTTTAAAAATCAGAAACAAAATTCTGGTCGCTTTTTTAAAAACAGAAACAGAATTCTGTTCGCTCTTTTAAAAATCAGAAACAAAATTCTGGTCGCTTTTTTAAGAACAGAAACAGAATTCTGTTCGCTCTTTTAAAAATCAGAAACAAAATTCTGGTCGCTTTTTTAAAAACAGAAACAGAATTCTGTTCGCTCTTTTAAAAATCAGAAACAAAATTCTGGTCGCTTTTTTAAAAACAGAAACAGAATTCTGTTCGCTCTTTTAAAAATCAGAAACAAAATTCTGGTCGTTTTTTAAAACGATTTTCGGACTGGATTTCACTCTTTTTTTAAATTTTAAACAAAAAAATAAAAAACTAAAAAAACAGAATTCTGGTGCCCTTTTAAAATCAGAAACCAGAAAACAGGATTTGGTAAAACTAGAAACTAGAATTCTGTTCGCCTTTTTTTGAAAAACGGATTAAATCAGTTACTTAAATATTTACTTTTTATGGAATTGACCTTAATTCCGATTAAGAAGAATTCGAAGAATTCGATAATATAGACCGGAAACTTGGACCCAAAACCCAAAAATTTTTTTTAGTCATTTTTTGCGTTGACAGAACCCAAAAATTATACAAAACCCAAAAAATTTTATAAAATTTAACAAACTGACAAGATTTCCGATTTTTTAAAAATTATTTAATAAAATTTTATTCAACGCCTTTTTCTGATAAGTCATCACAAATCCATGAATAATATTAATATCAGGGGGGCCATCTGTCAAACCAAAATTACCGTACTTGACTTAGTCCAGCACTCAGAATCACATAAAAAATGATCAAATCTTGGGTCGAATCGAAATGCTGCGTCAATTTTTTTTGTTAAGAAATTGTGTAAAATTTCGATAATTTTGCCGATTTTTGAATTTTCAGAAATACATTTTTTTTGTTGCGAATTCTGCTTTACTAGGGGTGGCGGTCGGCGGTGCCGATAGGCGCCGCCGAGAAAATTTTGAACTTTGTTAAAAAATTTGTTGAAAAATTCAGAAAATAAGTTGATTTTTTCAAAGATACTTTTTTTGCGCGCACTAAAATCAAAAATATTTGGAAATTTATTTTATAATTTTTAATGGTACGTTGATGCTCGCCTCGCCCAAGATTTGCTGAACTAGAGCTTTTTGGTCGTTAATAATTCTTGATGTTTGTGCAAAATTTAATCAAAAAAATGATTAATGTCTGTTTTTTACACGAATAATTCAAACACCCCCCCCCCCCCACCCCATTTTGGTACATTATATCTTTTTTTCGTTTAGACTCAAACACAAATCCTCGCGTTCTTTACCGGACAAAATGTAATGGACCAATATTTATGCTTATAGTTAGGGTTAATCGAAGATGACGATTGTGACGAAATATTCTGATAATGTGTTTATTTTTAGTTTTGTTTTTCAGCTTTCCAGTTTTTTTTTGTTCATCCGAATGTCATTTTTACTCAAGTCCAAACTGCTTCTTCCATTTAAGAATTGTTGTGTGACTGACACCAAGCTCCTTGATAATATTGGCCTCAAATTGCTTCCATTCATTGTATGAATGTTGTTTTTCTTGCTTGAATTTATTTTTTAATTCAATGAATTCTTGGACAATTTTATGCTTTTGGTCATCCGAATAACATTTTGTTGAGCTTGGGGCTGGCATATTCAATTCCGGCACATGCTTAAATTGTGCTTTCCATTTGTGAAGTGTTCTGATAGGAATTTCCAAATTTGCCGAAATGTCTGTGCCTTTAATCGTCGGGTTTTTTAGCTTTATTTCATAATATTCGTTCAGCTTTTCCTGTTTTTGTTTATCCGTATACATTTTTATATTGTCCCCAAAAAACTGCTTTTGCCACCTACAAACTATAGGATAACGGACACCGAGCTTCTTCGCCGCATTTGCATTAAATTTGTTCCATTCTTTTTTCGAAACTTTTCCTTTTTGGCAATATTGGCGTTTTAATTTAATAAATTCTTGGACAATTTCACATTTTTGGTCATCAGAATAAATTGTTTTATTTTCATACTTTTCTGAATTTTTCTGATTGTTTTGGTTGTTCGAATCAAAAAGTTCGTCTTCGGCTTCCTGTACTTCATCAAAACCATCAAGTTCGTTATGTTCAGTTTGAACTGGAGACTCTTCTGATCCATTTTGTTCGTTTTGATGAAAATTTTCATAGCGATTTTCTGTTAACGAAGCTTCCATTCTTTGCGATTCGTTGGGTCCTAATAATTTAGGCTTCTCCTCATCCCCCCAGCCTTCTCCGAATATTTCATCAAAAATTTTATAAAGTTTCACATTGTTTCGTGGCGAATTGACCGATTCGACTAAATTTGTTGCATTGCTTAACACCAAAATTAATAGCCACATTTTAATAAAATTAGCAAAAGATAATTTTGAATGCTTTAGCAATATAATTTAAATAGCTTAATAATAAAAAATAAAATCAATTTAAAATGATTATATTTCAACATTTCCGGAATATGTTTATTTATTATACACGTTGTAATTTGCTGATGTAAATGAATATTGAACCAGAAATATCATTTATAACATCCATTAAATTTATTTTTATTATTGCTTTTCAAATTTTAAAATTTCTTCTAGCGGCGCTTATTTGCAGTGCCAGCAAAATGTCCCCGTAGAAAACCGTTCATAGTGGGCGATACCCAAAACTTTTGTACAAAAATTGGCTTGGACCCAAATCCCAAAACCCAAAAATTATTTTGTCATTTTTTGGGTTTTGGTTTTTTGGGTTGTGCTCCAATTTGACCACAAACCCAAAATATTTCCGGAATAAGTTTATTTATTATACACGTTGTAATTTGCTGATTCTTGAAGGAAAGCTCAACAAAATCACAAAAAGGTGATCCGTCAATAATACATCATAAAAACTTAAATAATTAAAAATGTCAGACCAAGTTGGGAACCGTTCACATGAAAAGAATTGGTGCGTCTTGCTCAATTGGAAATATTTTTTTTGGTCACGATGCTCAATTAATTGGCCACACAAATATGTTTTGCACGATTTGATGGACACGGACGCTGATCGGTGGACTTTTGAGTGGAGGTGCCCGCCGCTGGTTGACAGTTTGATCAATTTTAATTGCCGTTTTTTGAATGGTTGAAAGGAATTCATACGAACTTCCAGTTATACGACGTAATGATGACGATGATCAAAAAAAATTTTGGTAAAACCGTATAAAATGGGCGTCCAATGTCCGTCAATGTACCACTCAAACAAACTCATCCATTCAACCTCTTCCCCGAGACGAACGCGATGATGAGTTCTACGACCGTCTTGATCAGCCTTGTGCTGACTGTTCTGGCCAGTGCCTTCGTTGTGCAAGCCGACAACGCTGGCTCAAGCCATGAGCTGATCAAGTAACCCGATTCATCTTTTGTCTATCTTCTAACATATTTGCCTTTTAGTCGCATTAAACGAAACAGCTACGGCTACAGCGGTTATGGCTACGGCGGAAGCTGTTACTCATGGTGAGTAAAATTTGTTTAAAATAAATTGGACTTTTGAATTTAAATTTTAATTTAAAAAATTAAGTTGCTCATCCTGCTATCCGCCACCACCGCCCCCACCGCCACCACCTCCACCGCCACCACCACCGCCACCACCGCCACCACCGCCCCCACCGCCACCACCGCCACCACCGCCCCCACCGCCACCACCGCCACCACCGCCACCACCGCCACCGCCACCACCGCCACCACCGCCACCACCTCCAGCACCATGCACCACGTGCGGTGTGTCCGGCTATGGCACCACCTGGAACAACGGTGGAAGTGCAGCTGCGGCCTCAGCCGCGGCCGCGTCCAACGGGGGCAGTTCAGCCGCCTCAGCCTCAGCCGCTGCCTCGTCGGGGGGCTATGGCGGCTACGGCGGCTATGGCGGCTACGGTGGCTACGGCGGTTGCTCAAGTTGCGGACGCAAATAAACGCGCAGCGTCGGAGCAAGAGAAAAAGCACGAAGGATGGAAAAATTACCAAAAGCATTTCCCTAGGCTCTTAAAGAGATTGCCCAATGAGACTTGTTGCGGAAATCCCAATTAACTAACTTTTCAACGAGTATTAATAAAAAAAAAACTAATATTTGAATTGTAGTATTTAAATGAGGAACGGTTTCAAATTGCATCACAATATACCTAAAGTGATTTGCCGTGCCCATTAAAGAGGAAAAGTAATTAAACATAATGTAATGAATGGTAGAGGAATTACCAAACATCAAAAAGAAACGAAAATAAACCCAAAAAATAAAAAGTGAACTGATCCGGTCTTCACTAGGGTTCGGACGGGCGCCCGGGTCGGGCGGGCAACGGGCGGGCATTCGGCCGGGCGGGCGCCCGACTAGGAAATATTCGATCCGGGCTAAAGCCCGGTATTCGCCCGGCAAAGCCCGCCCGGCCCCTTTTAGGTAGCCCGGAAAAAAGCCCGCCCGGCCCCAAAAAACCGAATATTTTTATTTGCATGTTCGTATTTTTAAATTAACTTCCAACAGGATGCCAAACTATTATAAAGAAAATTGCTTTGCAAAATTCGTAATTTTTGGACCAATTTTCTTTACAAATTGTCATCAAAAATCAAAAAAATTTTTCCGGCGGCGCTTATCGGCACCGTCGACCCCCTCGCGAATCTGGGGCCTTAAAAATTACGATACGGGTGATTTTTAGCGAAAATACGATACGATATGGCTCTAAATTACGATATTTACGATTACGATACGATACCATATCCCTGGTCTATATCGTACATGATCAGGAATGATCAACCTCTAACTTTTAAGGTGTTTCAAAAAAAATTTTAAATATTCGCCCGGTATTCGGATTTTTTCCAAAATCCGGGCTAAAGCCCGGTATTCGCCCGGCAAAGCCCGCCCGGAGGAAAAACCAAAAAATATTCGCCCGGCAAAGCCCGCCCGGACAAAAAATCGAAAAAAGCCCGCCCGGAAAAGCCCGCCCGGACAAAAAATCGAAAAAAGCCCGCCCGGAAAAGCCCGCCCGGCCACTTTCGGGTTGCCCGGAAAAAAGCCCGCCCGACCCCAACCCGATTATCCGAACCCTAGTCTTCACGTCTTGACTTAATAATATTCTTTCAGTTTTTCCTGTTTTTTTTATCCCTAAAATTGCTTCTTTCAGGGAGGGAGTCGTCGGTGCCGTCAGGTGCCGCCGGGGAAAATTTTTTTAAAAAAAATTGGCCCAAAAAAATGATTTATTTTGCACCTACACAGCCAAAGTACCATTTCGCCTATAAATTTAAAAATTCAATTTTTTTTAATTTTAATTAATTTCTTTGACAAATTGCGGCTTATTTTATAAATGTAATTCATGTTTAAGCATAGTTATAATCTTAGGGATGATTTTTTAGGTTCAAAAAATCTCGAAATGTGTACCAAATAAGTGATAAAAAAAGCAAAAATAGGTATAAAAAAATGTGTGTAAAAAAATAAAAATAATATATTTTAAAAACTTTTTTAATGGTAAAATACCAATCATATAGAACTTTAGGCGCTAAAAATGCACAAAATTCTTTTTAAAAAAGCGAAGTTTATTGTATTTTTTATGAAAATTTTTCAAAAAATGTGTGATCTTGGCAAGAGAAAGTCGATTGGGATGCACATCGCATCTACCTTTCGTTGGGTGCAGTCAGAATGAATTGTTTGGTTTTCATACTTTTCTTAGTTTTTCTTATTGTTTTGGTTGTTCGAATCAAAAAGTTTATCGGCGGCTTCCTGCCCTTCGTCAAAACCATCAAGTTCGTTATGTTCAGCTTGAACTGGAGACTTTTCTGATTCATTTTGTTCGTTTTGATGAGAATTTTCATGGCAAATGTTTCCATTCTTTGCGATTCGTTGGTCTCTGATAATTTAGGCTTCTCCTCATTATCCCAACCTTCTCCGAATATTTCATCAAAAGTTTTATATTATTTCGTGGCGAATTGACCGATTCAATTAAATTTGTTGCATGGCCTACCCAAAATTAATAGCCAAAATTCCATTTTTATAAAATTAGCAAAAGTTTTAAATACTTTTAAATTAAAATTCTATACAATTAAAATAAAAATGTTAAAAAATAAAATTGATTGAAATGAGTATATCTCAACATTTCATGTTCAGAATATGTTTATTTATTATACACGTTGTAATTTGCTGATGTAAATGAATACTGAACCAGAAATATCATTTATAACATTCATTAAATTTGTTTTTATTATTGCTTTTCAAATTTCTTCCGGCGGCGCTTATTGGCAGTGCCAGCAAAAATGTGCCCGTTGAAAACCCTTCATATTGTGCCCTAATGCAAAAAAGGTGCGCATTGTTATGATCATTTGACATTGTTTTCTGTTGAAAATGTGGGAATAATCTATCCGCTGGGTTCATTCTGTCCCATTTTGATGGGACTCAAAGTTCCGTTAAAATTTGGACATGTCCATTATTTGCTCATCATCTGATCACGCACGTTCCATCGATTGAGTTCAGCCAATTTTTTTTTATTGCTTTTTGCCACAAAAAAATTTTTTGTCATGTGCGTGGGTGCGCAAATTGTGATTGACGGGTCGCGCTAATCTGACTAAATATTTTGGCCAAATCTATCAAATTGGATCTGTTCGGCGGTCGCTGAAGAGTTGGGCATGGCATGGCTCGGCATTGATGGATGGCATACTTAGCCAATCAATCAGCCTTTTCCCACGACATAGTTCACATTAATTTTGAATTTAACTCTTATGAAGCATATACAATAATACGAATTGACAATTTTTGCGATTTTTAATATGTTTCATTCCTAGGTGCCCTGATTTTTATGGATTTAATTAGGTATCTATTTTTTTACAGTTTTTTTAACAAAAATGTTTGAATTAGAGCGACGAAGCCGGGGGGGGGGGCGCGAGTTCTAAATCATTCAAACAAAATATTTAATTAAATAATCAAATTGATTGTACTGAATATTGCCATTGCGATCAATTTCAGGCCAATCATTTCGGTTCCAAGACTCTGTTCAAATGATAAAATGTTGATGATCTTTCTCTTTCACCACAATCCCGATCCCGTCCAACTCTACTCCTTTCTTGAAAACAACCAGCACGAAGGACAGGTCTTATGACAAAGATCCGACGAACAAAATAATTTCTTGAAAAGATTAAGTGCGTCTTGCTCAATTGCAAAATTTTTTTGGCGACGATGGCAATTAATTGGCCCAAAAAAATGGGTGAATTTTGCACGATTTGATGGACACGGACGATGATCGGTGGGCTTTTGAGAAGAGGTGCCCATTATGATCAAATTTTATTGCCGTTTTTTGGATCGTTCAAAAGAATTCATCCGAAGTTCCAGTTTAGACGACTGATGATTTTGATCAAAAAACAAAAATTTGGTAAACCGTATAAAATGGGCGTCCAATGTCCGTCAATGTACCACTCAAACAAACTCATCCATTCAACCTCTTCCCCGAGACGAACGCGATGATGAGTTCTACGACCGTCTTGATCAGCCTTGTGCTGACTGTTCTGGCCAGTGCCTTCGTTGTGCAAGCCGACAACGCTGGCTCAAGCCATGAGCTGATCAAGTAACCCGATTCATCTTTTGTCTATCTTCTAACATATTTGCCTTTTAGTCGCATCAAACGCTGCCCAACTTGCTATTCGGCGCCACCACCGCCCCCACCGCCACCTCCGCCACCGCCGCCACCGCCGCCACCGCCCCCACCGCCACCTCCGCCACCGCCGCCACCGCCGCCACCGCCCCCACCGCCACCTCCGCCAGCGCCGCCACCGCCGCCACCGCCACCACCGCCCCCACCGCCACCACCGCCACCGCCCCCACCGCCACCTCCGCCACCGCCGCCACCGCCTCCACCGCCACCACCGCCACCGCCCCCACCGCCACCACCGCCCCCACCGCCACCACCGCCACCACCGCCACCGCCCCCACCGCCACCACCGCCCCCACCGCCACCACCGCCCCCACCGCCACCACCGCCACCACCGCCACCGCCGCCACCGCCTCCACCGCCACCACCGCCACCGCCCCCACCGCCACCACCGCCACCACCGCCACCACCCCCACCGCCACCACCTCCAGCACCATGCACCACGTGCGGTGTGTCCGGCTACGACACCAGCTGGAACAACGGTGGAAGCGCTGCTGCAACCGCGGCCGCGTCCAACTGGGGCAGTTCAGCCACCTCAGCCGCAGCCGCGGCCTCGGGCAGTTTGTATGGGGGCAGTTCAGGCGCCTCGGCCAGCGGCTCTTCCCTGTCGGTAGGCTATGGCGGCGGCTATGGCTACAGTGGTGGAGGCTGCTCAGTGTGCGGACGCAAATAAACGCGCAGAAGAACAAGGCACAAAGGATGGACTTTTCCAAAAGCTTTCGCCCTTAGGCTTCTTGCACAATCATTGTTTTTTTTTGAAAATAAATATTCAGAACCCTTGGACGATCAAAACAATTTTTAATTTTTTTTAATCCGGGTTAAAGCGTTAACCCGCGTTAAGGCCGTTAACCCGAAGACGTGGAGCAAAGTGTTGATTTCTAAGGACACATCTGTGAAATTTGTGAAATCTAAGGACCCTCAAAATTTCATTTTATCAAACTTAAAAACACATTTTTTTCTTGTTCAAGTCTTGTATTTATCGTTTGATTGAATTTCTTCAACACGCCTAATTATGATTAATTTCCCTATTAAAATTTCAAAATTTTCAACACACGCCAAATTCTCATTTTTCAAAGGACCTTTTTGGAAATAAAAACATTATTAAAGAGATTTTAGAGCTCAAATTTTTAAAAAAACTCTTTTGGTGGTTTAGAACGTTTTTTGGAGATGATAAAAGGGCCTTTGCGCGTGATGCGTGTTGTCTCATTAATCATATTTTATTCCAACCGGCAATTTTTAGGCGCCGCCAGGCAAAAAAAAAATGTTTTTTAAAGATTTTAAACGATGTTTATAATAAAGGAAATTGGTTTCTAAAATTCTACAATTTCCCTAAAAAATTTCATTCAATAAAAACCAAAAATAATTTCCTAAAAATAAAAACAAAAAATGCATCGCTACCAAAAAAGTCGACCTATAAGGAGTGCATTTTTTGGCTTTTAATTGCTTTTTCCTCAAGCCTAGTTTAAAAATGCCAAAATAGGACCTTTTTTCTAAGATTTAAAGGCACTACAATTCAAGAATTCGCTTTTAATGACGACGCGCAGTTAATTGACCCCCAAAAATGTGTGAAGTTTGCACGATTGGGCGGACGGACGATGATCTGTGGGCTTTTGAGCGGAGGTGCCCGTCGGTGGTTGACATTTTGATTAATTTTTTTCCCGTTTTTGGGTGGTTGAAAAGAATTCGCCCGATTCCATTCACCTTGCAGTTACGATGACGTAATGATGATGATTTGAAAATTTTTCTTGTAAAACCGTATAAAATGAGCGGCCAATGTCCGTCAATGTACCACTCAAACAAACTCTTCCATTCAACCTCCTCCCCGAGACGAACGCGATGATGAGTTCTACAACCGTCTTGATCAGCATTGTGCTGATTGTGCTGATCAGTGCCGGTCCCTTTGTTGTGCAAGCCGACAACCAAATTGTTGGGCCAGTTGATGAAAGCCATGAGCTGATCAAGTAAACACTTTTGAATATCAACAGACAAATTTTAAAAGCAACGATTTTAGTTCTTTAGGCGCTCTTCTGAGTTTTTAAATGTTTGAGACTCTAGGCTCTCAGATTTTGGGTTGATAATAATCAAAACAATTTCCCTGGGTATCGGCATGGTTGTGAAGCTGATCACCGCCCCGAGGGTCCTTGGGTTTAATTTGTTCACGCCCGGGGCGGCTACCATTCATCTTTTGTCTATCTTCTAACATATTTGCCTTTTAGTCGCATCAAACGCAACGGCTACGGCTACAGCGGCTATGGCTACGGCGGAAGCTGTTCCTCATGGTGAGTAAAATTTGTTTAAAAAAACAAATTGGGCATTTTTTGAATTTAAATTTTATTAAAAAATAAATTACCTAAGTTGCTCATCCTGCGGTGGAGGAGGAGGAGGCTCCAGCTACCAGGTGAATAATCCAAAACAGAAAATTTGATTTAAACATTATTCTTATTTTGCGTTCAGCCTACCTCCTACGTTCAACAGGCGGCACCGGCACCCCCTCCACCGCCACCACCACCACCACCACCACCACCAGTGCAGCCGGTGTACACGCCGGTTAGGACGGGGGGGGGGGAGATTTGAGTGCAAACCGACAAAGTTTTAAACATCAAAATTTTGCAGGTGCAGCCGTCCTACTCTTCCTGCAACACCTGCGGCGGCGGCGGTGGCAGCGGTGGTGGCGGCGGCGGAAACGGTCTGTCCGGCTACAGCAGCAGCTGGAACAACGGTGGAAGCTCGTCCAACTCGTGGAGCAGTTCAGGCAACTCGGCCAGTTCCGGCGGCTCCGGCTCCTCCATGTCGGCGGGCAATGGCGGCGGCTATGGCTACGGCGGTGGAGGCTGCTCAGTGTGCGGACGCAAATAAACGTGCAGCGTTGGGGCAAGAGAAGAAACCGGAAGACACGAAGGATGGACAAATTTTACCAAAAAAAATTTTCCTAGGCTCAAAAGCATTTTTTTTAACCCCCGTGCTGTTGTAGTATTTGTTTTGAATGCGGCCAGACGACGATTCGATACGCAATCATTGTTTTTTTTTTGAAAATAAATATTCATTTTAGAATCAAATTTCATTTTTAGGGATTTAAGTATCTATCGGATAGGTGTTAATTTTTATCTAACAAAAATGTTTGAATTAGAGCGACGAAGCCCGAGGGGCGCGAGTTCTAAATCATTCAAACAAAATAATCAATTAAAAATCACACAAAAAAAGTGCGAATTCGACCTTGGCCGGCAGCTCTTTGAAGAAGCTCCTAAATTGATTGGCGTGCCCATTAAATTTGATTAGAAAACGAGACAATGTAAATGGATGGTAGAGGGATTTCTGAAAATCAAACAAAAACAAAAAGTGAACTGATCAGTCTTCACGTCTCGAAATTCTGAGCAAGGATATGTAGAGGATTGAAATCAACAAGTTCAACATGGACTTGATTGGAATGAATATTGACGACATTGCGATCAATTTCAGGGCGTTGTTTCGGTTCCATGACTTTGTGCAAATACAAATGTTAAAACCAAATTTATAATTTTGTTTTTATCAAATTTTGTAATATTCCAACATATGGCCCCAAAACTTACGACGAATTTTTACAAATAATAAATTTCGTCTTGAACAAATAATTAATAATAAATAACCCATTACGTAACATTTCATAAACCAGTACCGGTAATTTAATTTCCAATTTATTATTTTGATTTTCAAAATCATAACTCATAAATATAGTCACGACAAACTTTCGTTTATTAAACAAAATTGTTTTTTTACAAATTTGTCTACAAAAACTGTGTGAATGATGATAACATGCTGATGATCTTTCGCCACAACGAAATTTTCTTCAAAAGAATTGAGTGCGTTTTGCGCAATTGGAAAGATTTTTTTGGTGCCGATGCGCAATTAATTGGGCCAAAAAATGGAGGAATTTTGCACGATTTGATGGACATGGACGATGATCGCAAGGCTTTTGAGCGGAGGTGCCCATTTTGATCAAATTTTATTGCCGTTTTTTGGATGGTTCAAAAGAATTCATCCGAACTTCCAATTTTCGACGTAATGATGATGATGATCAAAAAATTTTATAAAATCGTATAAAATGGGCGGCCAATGTCCGTCAATGTACCACTCAAACAAACTCTTCCATTCGCTCCTCTTCCCCAAGACAAACGCGATAATGAGCTCTTCAACCGCCGTGATCATGCTGCTTGTGCTGGCCAGTGCTTTCGTTGTGCAAGCCGACGCTGCCGGGATCAAGTAACCATTTTTGAAATATTGCATATTAACTGACAAATTTTAAAAGCTAATTTTAATTATGAATTTTTTAGGCACTTTTACTTTTTCAATGCTTGGGAGGGCTCGGGCGGGGCTTTCCGACTTTGGGTTGATAAAAAGTAAAACATTTTCCGTGGCATCGGCTTGGTTGTGAAGCAGATCACCGCCCCGAGGGTCTCCATGGGTTTAATTTGTTCACGCCCGGGGCGGCTACCATTCATCTTTTGTCTATCTTCTAACATATTTGCCTTTTAGTCGCTTCAAACGCTGCCCAACTTGCTATGGGCCAAGCTACGGCTACAACGGCTACGGCTACAACGGTGGAAGCGCGGCCGCTGCCGCGTCCGCTGCCGCGGCCGGAGGCAATGCAGCCGCCGCGGCCGCAGCCGCGGCAGCGGCCAACGGGGGCAGTGCAGCCGCATCAGCCGCAGCCGCGGCCAACGGAGGCTACGGTGGCTACGGCGGCTACGGTGGCTACGGCGGTTGCACAACTTGCGGACACAAATAAACGCGCAGCGTCGGGGCAAGAGAAGACAAAGACACGATGAATGGACAAATTTTACCAAAAGCATTTCCATAGGCTCATAAAGCATTTTTAACCCACGTGCTGTTGTTGTTTTGAAGGAGGACAAACGATAATTTGACACGCAATCATTGTTTTTTTGGAAATAAATATTCATTTAGAATGGAATTTTCATTGGAAATAATAATTTTTTTTTTATATTTTTAGTTTAGAAAAAGTAAACAATTATTTGATTTATTAATTAAAAACAATCTTTTTGAATTTCTTCGTTTAAATTTCCAATAAACCAACTTCTGGTATCATTTCAATGGAAGCTCCCAATTCAAATAAATTCTTTGCTTATTTTGTTTGCATTATTTTTTAAACTAGGTGATCTTTGCCCTGTTAATTTGTTTAACATTTAAAAAGCTCGCCTCCACGCCAAACTGGTTTGGAGCGTTATTCGAATTAACATTTTCGACCAAAACCCCTTGGGATTCTAAAAATTTTCGTTTTTTGTTTTTCTGTTTTTTGAAAGATTTCTAATGAAATATTAAAAAAAGTTGCCTGTGAACGACAGTTTAATTCTTTATCTAACGATCAGTCAGAACAAAAGCAAAAGCTTATTTGATGAAGAGCAACGAAAGCAAGATGAAGCCTGACGATCTTTCTTGTAAAATGGGCGAAACTAGCAAATATAATTTTGAATGTTTACATTCTAATTTGGTGAATGAATATTGAACTGAAAATATTAAATTAGAAAATTAAAATGCATTTAAAATTCCTTTGAATTTGCTGTTCTTGTTCTGTTCTTGTCTAAGAAAGCAAATTTGGCAATAAATAAATAATTGAAATTTTTTTCTTTCGACCCAAGAAAAGGAAACCATGCACTTTTTTAATTTTCCCACCAGAAAGTAGGTAGGTAATTTGTTTTTATAATTAAAATTAATAAAAAGAAATCAGCAGGACCAGAGCTGCACAAAACTCAATGTTGTTTTCTGATGAAACGAAAAAGTTAAATTTCATTTTACAAAACAAAAAACAAAACGAACCACGAAACGCCCAAAAAGTTACAAAAACGAAACAGTTTTGTCCATCTTTGGACAAGACCGGCGGGATCAGTCGGGATTATTGGTTTTTGAAATCTCGATCCGGTTTCTGAAAAATCGTAATCCCGAGTCATCATACTCAAAAATCTCATGAGTGAAAACGATTTTGCAATTTGTCAAACAAAATTATTTGTGGATTTCTCGTCATGTTTGACTTAGCCCAACAACTCAGAATCACACTAGAAATCACCAGAAACTTTTTAAAAGGCGAAAATTCTCCAAAAAAATTTTTGCCGGATCCCCGACCCAAAAAAGGTCGGGGACGGGCTCGGGGAGACCGAGGTTGGCCATGCCGGGCTCGGGGTCGGGGCTTAACCCAACTTGAAAACAAACAGCACGAAGAGGGCAGGTCCCATGACAACCGATCCGACGAACAAAATAATTTTTTGACAAGGATTGAGTGCGTCTTGCGCAATTGGAAAACAATTTTTTGGTCACGATGCGCAATTAATTGGCCCAAAAAATGGGAGAATTTTGCACGATTTGATGGACGAACGCTGATCGTTGGGCTTTTGAGCGGAGTTGGCCATTTTGATCATTTTTATTGCCGTTTTTTAAATGGTTGAAAAGAATTCATTCGAACTTCCAGTTATACGACGTAATGATGATGATGATCAAAAAAATTTGGTAAAATCGTATAAAATGAGCGACCAATGTCCGTCAATGTACCACTCAAACAAACTCTTCCATTCGCTCCTCTTCCCCAAGACAAACGCGATAATGAGCTCTTCAACCGCCGTGATCATGCTGCTTGTGCTGGCCGGTGCATTCGTTGTGCAAGCCGACGCTGCCGGGATCAAGTAACCATTTTTAAAATATTGCTTATTAACAGACAAATTTTAAGAGCTAATTTTAATTGTTATTTTTGAAATAATAGCCCGAGGGTCCATGGGTTTTATTTGTTCAAGCCCGGGGCGGCTACCATTCATCTTTTGTCTATCTTCTAACATATTTGCCTTTTAGTCGCTTCAAACGCTGCCCAACTTGCTATGGGCCAAGCTACGGCTACAACGGCTACGGCTACAACGGTGGAAGCGCGGCCGCTGCCGCGTCCGCTGCCGCGGCCGGAGGCAATGCAGCCGCCGCAGCCGCAGCCGCGGCCGCGGCCAACGGAGGCAGTGCAGCCGCCTCATCCGCAGCCGCGGCCAACGGAGGCTACGGTGGCTACGGCGGCTACGGTGGCTACGGCGGTTGCACAACTTGCGGACACAAATAAACGCGCAGCGTCGGGGCAAGAGAAGACAAAGACACGATGAATGGACAAATTTTACCAAAAGCATTTCCATAGGCTCATAAAGCCTTTTTAACCCACGTGTTGTTGTTGTTTCGAAGGCGGACAAACGACGATTTGACACGCATTGTTTTTTTTGGAAATAAATATTCATTTAGAATGGAATTTTCAATTGAAAAATTTAGCAGATATATTTTTGAATGTTTACATTCTAATTTGGTGAATGAATATTGAACTGAAAATATCAAATTAAAAAATTAAAAATGCTTTTTAAAATTCCTTTCTAGAGGTCGGAACAAAACAAGAACAAACAGACAGGCTGTTCTAAGAAAGCAAATTTGGCAATTTAAATATAAAATTCGAAATTTTTTTTCTTTCGACCCAAGAAAAGAAAACCATGCACTTTTTTGCTTTTACCACCGAAAGGTTACCTAATTTACGAAAAAGTTAAATTTCATTTTACGAGACGCAACGAAACGCCCAAAAAGTAACAAAAAACACTAAGAAAAAAAACCAAACGAAACAGTTTTGTCCATCTCTGGACAAGACCGGCGGGATCAGTCGGGATTATACCAGTTTTTGAAATCCCGATCTCCATCCCGGTTTTCGAAAAAATCGTAATCCCGATGTCGGTCCCGGTTTCTAAAAAATCGGAATCACAATTTCGGTCCCGGTTTCTGAAAAATCGGAATCCCGGATTCCGCCCCGGTCGGACCGGGATTAATCGGGATAAAAATACACCCCTAAGAATGGGATATTCAAATCCATTTTTTTATAAATAGTACCAACCTTTTCTTAGTCAAATCCAATTTAAGAATCATCAAAAAAGCAACGATTTAAAATTAAATCGAAAGTGAAATTGTTACTAAAGGAATTGGCACTTACCTACTTACATTATGGGGGCCAAAAAAATGATTTTTATTTTTTTATTGTCGTTTTCCCCAAAAAACCACAAAAACTCCACAAGGATCATCACAACCCTGCAGTTTCGGTTCGGTTATCGGTTCGGTTTTGTTGAAACCGAAATTGGTTCGGTTATCGGTTCGTTTCGGTTTGAAACCAAAAGTTTCGGTTGGTTATCGGTTTGGTTTGGTTTGGAACCGAAAGTTTCGGTTGGTTATCGGTTCGGTTTTGTTGAAACCGAAATTGGTTCGGTTATCGGTTCGGTTTGGTTGAAACCGTAAGTTTTGCTTCGGTTACCGGTTCGGTTTGGTTGAAACCAAAAGTTTCGGTTGGTTATCGGTTCGGTTTTGGTTTAAACCGAAATTTTGGTTCGGTTACCGGTTCGGTTTGGTTGAAACCGAAAGTTTCGGCTTGGTTATCGGTTCGGGTGGTGAAAGTTTCGGTTCGGTTATTGGTTTGGTTCGGTTTAAAACCGAAAGTTTCGGTTTTACGGGCGGTTAACGGTTACGAATTTTAAAAGGCCGGGGTTACGGTCGGTTAACGGTTATGACCACTAAAACCGCGGTTAACCGTCGCATCCGTTGTTGCTAAGGATTGAGACGATTTGCCTCTATAATTTCTTTGACTTTTATTCACATTTCACCGAATCCCTTTATCTATCCAGTGGCTCAGTGGTGAAACTCTGACTGATTTTATTTGGTTTCTAGCCCCTTCCTCTGTAAGTATTTTATTTTTTATTTATATTTATCCCTTCTTTTTAGTATTCTTTCAACTTTTTGCAAAAATTTTAGATATAAAAAGTAAAATTCTAAGTTACATAAATAATTAGTGCATTTTAGAACTCAATTACCTAAAATTCGGACGATTTTCATAAGGCGTTAGATATTTGATTTTTTTCCTCGGCGGCGCCTATCGGCACCGCCGAACCTCCACTCCTTTTCTTAAAATACTTTAGGAAACTAATGCGCAAAAAACAGAAAAAAATCACTCTGCTCGGTCGCGCTTTGTTAGATTTTAATCATGAAAGTGTTAGAAAGAGATTAAAAATTTTATTCATTGACAAAATCTGATAAAAATCACTGTTAAGTTCAATACACATCAATTTTGATTTAATTTTAGAAAGACGCCACATCACGATCGGAAAAAATTAGTTTTGAATCGATTTTTCGAAATCTGGAAAACTTTATTGATTTTTAAATAAGGCGGTTAACCGCGGATAACCGCGGGCGGTTAACGGTTATGAGATTTTGAGGACGGGCGGTTACGGGCGGTTAACGGTTACGGGTGTTTGAGCACGAGCGGTTACGGTTACGAAAATTGGTAACCGTGCACAGGCCTGGTTAAAACCGTAAGTTTTGGTTCGGTTACCGGTTCGGTTTGGTTGAAACCGAAAGTTTCGGTTTGGTTGAAACCGAAAGTTTCGGTTTGGTTATCGGTTCGGTTTGGTTAAAACCGTAAGTTTTGGTTCGGTTACCGGTTCGGTTTGGTTGAAACCGAAAGTTTCGGTTTGGTTATCGGTTCGGTTTGGTTAAAACCGTAAGTTTTGGTTCGGTTACCGGTTCGGTTTGGTTGAAACCGAAAGTTTCGGTTTGGTTATCGGTTCGGTTTGGTTGAAACCAAAAGTTTTGGTTCGGTTACCGGTTCGGTTTGGTTGAAACCGAAAGTTTCGGTTTGGTTATCGGTTCGGTTTGGTTGAAACCGAAAGTTTCGGTTTGGTTATCGGTTCGGTTTGGTTAAAACCGAAAGTTTTGGTTCGGTTATCGGTTCGGTTCGGTTTGAAACCGAATGTTTCGGTTTGGTTATCGGTTCGGGTTGGTGAAAGTTTCATCGGTTCGGTTATCGGTTTGGTTCGGTTTGAAACCGAAGTTTTGGTTTGGTTATTGGTTCGGGTCGGTTTGATATAAATTGTCATCAAAATATTTTTAAATCGGAAAATTTAAGGTCGGGGACGGGCTCGGGGAGACCGAGGTTGGCCATGCCGGGCTCGGGGTCGGGGCTTAACCCTACTTGAAAACAACCAGCACGAAGAGGACAGGTCCCATGACAACCGATCCGACGAACAAAATAATTTTGTGACAAGGATTGAGTGCGTCTTGCGCAATTGGAAATTTTTTTTGGCGACGATGCGCAATTAATTGGCCCAAAAAAATATGTGAATTTTGCACGATTTGATGGACGAACGCTGATCGGTGGGCTTTTGAGCGGAGTTGGCCATTTTGATCAATTTTAATTGCCGTTTTTTGGATGGTTGAAAAGAATTCATCCAAACTTCCAGTTATACGACGTAATGATGATGATAGGTATCATAAAAAATTTTATAAAATCGTATAAATGGGCGGCCAATGTCCGTCAATGTACCACTCAAACGAACTCTTCCATTCGCTCCTCTTCCCCAAGACAAACGCGATAATGAGCTCTTCAACCGCCGTGATCATGCTGCTTGTGCTGGCCAGTGCTTTCGTTGTGCAAGCCGACGCTGCCGGGATCAAGTAACCATTTTTAAAAAATTGGCTTTTAACAGACAATATTTTTGAAATAATAGGCTCTCTGACTTTTTCAATGCTTGGGAGGGGAGGGCTCCGGGCCTTCCGACTTTGGGTTGATAAAAATTAAAACAATTTCCGCGGCACCTTTAGTCGATTCAAACGTTGCGGGAACTGCTATTCGGCGCCGCCTGCCCCTCCACCACCGCCGCCACCGCCACCACCGCCGCCACCGCCGCCACCGCCACCACCGCCACCACCGCCACCACCGCCAAGCTACGGCTACAACGGTGGAAGTGCAGCCGCCGCCTCATCCGCAGCCGCGTCAAACGGAGGCTACGGCGGCTACGGTGGAAACGCGGCCGCCGCCTCATCCGCAGCCGCGGCCAACGGAGGTTACGGCGGCTACGGTGGCTACGGTGGAAACGCGGCCGCCGCCTCATCCGCAGCCGCGGCCAACGGAGGTTACGGTGGCTACGGCGGCTACGGTGGCTACGGCGGTTGCACAACTTGCGGACGCAAATAAACGCGCAGCGTCAGGGCAAGAGAAGAAAAAGAAGGCACAATGGATGGACAAATTTTACCGAAAGCATTTCCATAGGCTCTTAAAGCATACCCACATGCTGTTGTTGTAGTTGTTTTGAAAGCGGCCAAACGACGATTCGACACGCTGTTTTTTTGGAAATAAATATTCATTTAGAATAAAATTTCATTGGAAAATTAGCAAATATAATTTGAATACAATGTAATTTGGTAAATGAATATATGGAAAATATCAAATTAGAAAATAAAAATGCTTTTAAACATTCCATTGAATTTGTTGTAGGTGGTTTTTTAAACTATTGTACAAATTTATTAGTGGAAATTTTTTTGGCTTGTTGAACACTTTTAATTTTCAAAATTTAAAATCAAATTCTGACGTAATTGTGCTAGAGGATGACAAGATAAAAAATCGTTTTCACTAAAAAAAGGCCCAAAATATTAATAGTGTAATAATCCTCAGCAACATAGGTAGGTGACTTAGCTGGTTATATAAACAGAAAACCCGACTGCTAATTGCTCAGCAGTGACCGTATTCTGTGGAATACAGTACGCTTTCGCGCCCATTGGCCCGTTCCGTTTCTCTCCGTAGCCGCAATTTGCGTCGAATTAAAACTGCGCAAAACAATTCAGTTTAGGTAAGCCTTCTCTGGACAGGACCGGAACTCCGAACAGATTTCTTCCGAACAGAATTGTAGGAAGTTCTGATCCGAATCTTGGTAAATGCATTCTTGAAAAGCACGCGCATTTCTAATGGTTGGTAATGTATGCGCAAACGCTTCTTTTGGAAGTTTTTGCTTTGTTACGTAATTAAATGGGTATTCGCTTAATTATTAATATATTCAATTCATTACGCATTGTAAGTACATATATTGGAACCGGTTCCGAAGCGGTTCCGGATTTTCACGGTTCCGGGAACCAGTTCCAAAAACGGTTTCGAATTTGCACAGTGATAAAGTTCCGAGGTTTTTACAAAGGGTTGGGTTTGGAGAAAGAGCACAACTAGATAAAATTTGGGTTCGAATGGTATATAAAGTTTGGGGATAGGTCTAACCGTGTCCGAAATTTGCTCTGCACAAAAAGTCGAAAAATGGCATTTGTTTTTTGACTGTTTTGGGAGAAATTCACAAAACAATGGGGTTTGAATCGGATCGGGTCGGGGTTAGTTAATTATAAGTTGGGGTGGTATTGAACTACAAAAAATGTTTCTTAAGCGGGTATGTACGCGTTCGACTTGAGGTCGAAATACGATATGATCAAGTTTGAAGACGAAATAGTGTGGGAAAGTGAGAGATGTCGTAGAGATACGAGGGTAACGAGAGAGATACCTTTCACTTTTCCTTTTAGAAGTAGTCCCCATAGAACAATTGCTATAGTAAAATATTAAAAAGAGCAAAAATATTTAATTTAAATTAAAAAAATAAAGAATAAGAAAAACATAGAGAATCGTCCGGAAAGGGCTTGCCCGGCCGCGGAGAAAAATGAATGCGTCTTGCGCAATTGGAAAATAATTTTTGGTCACGATGCGCAATTAATTGGCCCAAAAAAATATGTGAATTTTGCACGATTTGATGGACGAACGCTGATCGGTGGGCTTTTGAGCGGAGTTGGCCATTTTGATCAATTTTTATTGCCGTTTTTTAAATGGGTGGAAAGAATTCATCCAAAATTCCAGTTATACGACGTAATGATGATGATGGTCATAAAAAATTTTATAAAATCGTATAAATGGGCGGCCAATGTCCGTCAATGTACCACTCAAACGAACTCTTCCATTCGCTCCTCTTCCCCAAGACAAACGCGATAATGAGCTCTTCAACCGCCGTGATCATGCTGCTTGTGCTGGCCAGTGCCTTTGTTGTGCAAGCCGACGCTGCCGGGATCAAGTAACCATTTTTGAAATAATAGGCTCTCTGACTTTTTCAATGCTTGGGAGGGGAGGGCTCCGGGCCTTCCGACTTAGGGTTGATAAAAAATTAAAACAATTCCGCGGCACCTTTAGTCGATTCAAACGCTGCGGGAACTGCTATTCGGCGCCGCCTGCCCCTCCACCACCGCCGCCACCGCCGCCACCGCCACCACCGCCGCCACCGCCACCACCGCCACCACCGCCACCACCGCCAAGCTACGGCTACAACGGTGGAAGCGCAGCCGCCGCCTCATCCGCAGCCGCGTCAAACGGAGGCTACGGTGGAAACGCGGCCGCCGCCTCATCCGCAGCCGCGGCCAACGGAGGTTACGGCGGCTACGGTGGCTACGGTGGAAACGCGGCCGCCGCATCATCCGCAGCCGCGGCCAACGGAGGCTACGGTGGCTACGGCGGCTACGGTGGCTACGGCGGTTGCTCAAGTTGCGGACGCAAATAAACGCGCAGCGTCGGAGCAAGAGAAGAAAAAGAAGGCACAAGGATGGACAAATTTTACCAAAATCATTTCCATAGGCTCATAAAGCATTTTTAAGCCCTCGTGCTGTATTTGTTTTTGGAAGCGGCAAAACGACGATTTGACACGCAATCATTGTTTTTTTTTGGAAATAAATATTCATTTAGAATGATTTTCATTGGAAAATTAGCAAATATAATTTTGAATGTTTACATTCTAATTTGGTGAATGAATATTGACACTGCCAAACACGTCGATTAGCTTTGATTCCCATGAGTGGCTACATTCATTTAATTCTTCTTAGATGATTAAAAGTTTTTTGGCGTGTTGATCACTAGGGCTCGGAAAAATATAGATATAAAATCGTGAAATATAGCCATAAAATATAGACATAAATCCTCAAAATATGGACAAAACACCAAAATATGGATATAAAAATTAAAAATATGGACATAAATTTTTCCAAATTCAATATAAAATTTCCTCAAAATTCTTCAAATTCATTCATCACTGGTTAAATTTGCTGATGAGATACATTTCCAAATTTTCAAGTGTTTTGGCGACTTTTTTTAGACTTTTGTGACTATTTTGGCATTTTTGACGACTTTTTTGACCTTTTGTGACTTTTTTGGCATTTTTGACGACTTTTTTGACCTTTTGTGACTTTTTTGGCATTTTTGACGACTTTTTTGAACTTTTGTGATTATTTTGGCTTTTTTGACGACTTTTTTGAACTTTTGTGACTATTTTGGCATTTTTGACGTCTTTTTTGAACTTTTATGATTATTTTGCGCTTTTTTCAAAAAATTTCTTAAGAAAATGAAATAAATAAAATTTTTCTTGCCAAGATCACAAATTTTTTGCAAAATGCCAAAATATACACATTTTTTGGCTTAAAACGCGAAATATAGATGAAAATATGGACGAAATATGGAAATATGGACATAAATCGCGAAATATGGAAAAATATGGAAAATATGGATATAAAATCGGTCCTAGAAGCTTCAAATCAAGCTAAAAATGTGGTTTTCGTGCATTTCAGGACATCCCCAGTTCGCAAAAAATAGGATTTCCATGAGTTTCCGAGCCCTATTGATCACTTTTAATTTTGAAAATTTACAATCAAATGCTGGCGTGTTAAAATAATTTGTAATTGTGCTAGAGGAAATAAAATAAAAAATCGTTTTCAGTAAAAAAAAAGACCCAACATTTTGCGCAAAAAAGTAAATAAATTTTTACAGAATAAAATTATTACTTTTTTTATACTCGGCAATTTAAGACAGAAAATGGACCCGTACAAGGCATTGCAGGCACTATTTACCAGTGTTTTCCTGTTCCAAGAATTTGGATACTGTTCTGTTCTGAAATCTTAGAACAATTAGACCTGGTTGGTAATAGGTATTGTATATATGCATTTTCCAGCAACCTGGTACTATCTGACGTGGCTCAGTGTTTAAACTGGGTGCAGTGATACTATTTTGCTTAAGGTTCAAGTTTGAGTGAAAGTCAATTTTCTTCTTCTAATTAAATGTCTTGGTGCTGTAATGCTTTAGTTATGGGTTTGCCTGGGACTTACCCCTACTGTGTAAATGATTTTCTTTTTTTATGAACTTCGATGGTAAAGGAAACAATTTCTAAAATTTGTTAAAATATTTAGATTTTTTTGAAATTTATTGAAGGCATAGCAATTTTTTGTTTAAATTTAAAAAAAAAAATCATAGGGGGGACCTTTTGGTTAGTGTGCAACCCTATTTTGAACCTTTAAAACATTTTTGTAAAATTCTCGTGTTTTTTCGGGACAATTCTCGAGTCTCGGGGTAAAGTCTCGGTAAATTTAGGTCTCGCGCATCATTAGCAAGTGATTGAACACTTTGTCCATTGCATAATCAATTAAAATTCAGACTGAATTCACTCGAAAAATTTTGATTTGGAACAGTCTAGAACATTTATGTGCACTGTTCTGTTCCTGTTCCTGTTCTGTTCTAGAGGTCGGAACAGAACAGGAACAGAACAGACAGGCTAGTCTAATATTTCAGAACAAGCCAGGGTATTCTGTGGATCATTTTACGAATCGAAAACGAAACGAAACAATTCTTTTTCTGTGAAACAAAATACAAAACAAAATCAAAACTAAACGAAACCAAACCAAACCAAACACGAAACGCACAAAAGTAACTAAAAACACGAAAATATCAAAACCAAACGAAAGAGTTTCGCCCATCTCTGGACAGAACCGTAACTCCGAACATGTTTCTCTTCCGAACAGAAATTGTAGGGAGTTCTGATCCTCCGAATTTTGGTAAATTCATTCTTGAAAACAACCAGTAAGATGGCATGCATGCAGGGAAGGAGACAGTTGAGTGTTTGAGTCTGACCGGTTGAGTCTGGCCTTAGATTTGCCTTTCCGATAGCTTTAAAAGCTTAGATCCCGGCTTTCACGATCCCGTTCAATCCCGGGTTTTACCAAAAATGCCGATCCCGTCCAACTCTACTATTCTTGAAAACAACCAGCACGAAGAGGGAAGGTCCCATGACAAACGATCCGACGAACAAAAATTTTTTGACAAGGATTGAGTGCGTTTTGCGCAATTGGAAAGATTTTTTTGGTGTCGATGAGCAATTAATTGGGCTAAAAAATGGGGGAATTTTGCACGATTTGTGATCGGTGGGCTTTTGAGCGGAGTTGGCCATTTTGATCATTTTTATTGCCGTTTTTTAAATGGTTAGAAGAATTCACCCGAACTTCCAGTTATACGCGTAATGATGATGATGATCATAAAAAATTTTATAAAATCGTATAAAATGGGGGACCAATGCCCGTCAATGTACCACTAAATGAACTCTTCCATTCGCTCCTCTTCCCCAAGACAAACGCGATAATGAGCTCTTCAACCGCCGTGATCATGCTGCTTGTGCTGGCCAGTGCCTTTGTTGTGCAAGCCGACGCTGCCGGGATCAAGTAACCATTTTTGAAATAATAGGGTCTCTGACTTTTTCAATGCTTGGGAGGGGAGGGCTCCGGGCCTTCCGACTTTGGGTTGATAAAAATTAAAACAATTTCCGCGGCACCTTTAGTCGATTCAAACGTTGCGGGAACTGCTATTCGGCGCCGCCTGCCCCTCCACCACCGCCGCCACCGCCACCACCGCCGCCACCGCCGCCACCGCCACCACCGCCACCACCGCCACCACCGCCAAGCTACGGCTACAACGGTGGAAGCGCAGCCGCCGCCTCATCCGCAGCCGCGTCAAACGGAGGTTACGGCGGCTACGGTGGCTACGGTGGAAACGCGGCCGCCGCCTCATCCGCAGCCGCGGCCAACGGAGGTTACGGCGGCTACGGTGGCTACGGTGGAAACGCGGCCGCCGCCTCATCCGCAGCCGCGGCCAACGGAGGTTACGGTGGCTACGGCGGCTACGGTGGCTACGGCGGTTGCACAACTTGCGGACGCAAATAAACGCGCAGCGTCGGGGCAAGAGGATAAAAAAAAGGCACAATGGATGGACAAATTTTACCAAAAGCATTTCCATAGGCTCATAAAGCATTTTTAACCCACGTGCTGTTGTAGTAGTTGTTTTGGAAGCGGCAAAACGACGATTTGACACGCAATCATTGTTTTTTTTGGAAATAAATATTCATTTAGAATGAAATTTTCATTGGAAAATTAGCAAATATAATTTGAATAGATTGTTTGGTAAATGAATATACTGAGAATATCAAATTAGAAAATAAAAGGTACGAATTTGTTTTAAGTGTTTTTTAACTTCAAATTATTTGTGAAAATTTTAAAATTTCATTCGTCGGCGCCTATCGGCACTGCCAGGCTAGCTTTGGTTCCCATGAGTTGCTGCATAATTCTTCTTAGATGATTAAAGTTTTTGGCTTGTTGAACACTTTTAATTTTCAAAATTTACAATCAAATTCTGACGTAATTGTGCTAGAGGATGACAAGATAAAAAATCGTTTTCACACTAAAAAAAGGCCCAAAATATTAATAGTGTAATAATCCTCAGCAACATAGGTAGGTGACTTAGCTGGTTATATAAACAGAAAACCCGACTGCTAATTGCTCAGCAATGACCGTATTCTGTGGAATACCGTACGCCTTCGCGCCCATTGGCCCGTTCCGTTTCTCTACGTACCCGCAATTTGCGTCGAATTAAAACGGCACAAAACAAACAATTAGTCCTCCTTCTCTGGACAGAACCGTAACTCCGAACAGGTTTCTCTTCCGGACAGAAATTGTAGAGAGTTCTGATCCGAATTTTGGTAAATTCATTCTTGAAAACAATCAGCACAAATATGGCATGCATGCAGGAAACGGGCCAGTTGAGACTGACCTGTTGAGTTTGGCCGATTGAGTCTGCCCTTTTAGTCTGGGGTCTTATGAGAAGTCCAAAATTTTTCACCGGGTTTTTTGGGCTTTTCCTGCTAAAGTCTGCTTTTTAAATTTTCTGTAAAAAATGTCCAAATTTCTATCTTTAATCCCGAGCTTACAAAAAATGTTTTGTATTTTTATTTTATGTATTTAATAGATATCCTGGGCTACAGACATAGTGCTTTCTAATGATACCAAGATTTGATTTGGTTAACTAACAAAAATTGGACTTTTAATTTTTAGAACACTGATTTTTAAAAAGGCGACCAGAATTCTGACCAGAACTCTTTATCTGGTTTCTGATTTTAAAAGGGTGAACAGAATTCTAGTTTCTGGTTTAAAAAAGCGACCAGAATTCTAGTTTCTGGTTTAAAAAAGCGACCAGAATTCTAGTTTCTGGTTTTAAAAAGGCGACCAGAATTCTGTTATCTGGTTTCTGATTTTTAAAAGGGCGACCAGAATTCTAGTTTCTGTTTTCTGATTTTTAAAAGGGCGACCAGAATTCTAGTTTCTGGTTTCTGATTTTTAAAAGGGCGACCAGTAGTTTCTGGTTTCTGATTTTTAAAAGGGCAACCAGAATTCTGTTATCTGGTTTCTGATTTTAAAAGGGTAAACAGAATTCTAGTTTCTGGTTTAAAAAAGCGACCAGAATTCTAGTTTCTGGTTTAAAAAAGCGACCAGAATTCTAGTTTCTGGTTTTAAAAAGGCGACCAGAATTCTGTTATCTGGTTTCTGATTTTTAAAAGGGCGACCAGAATTCTAGTTTCTGTTTTTTGATTTTTAAAAGGGCGACCAGAATTCTAGTTTCTGGTTTCTGATTTTTAAAAGGGCGACCAGAATTCTAGTTTCTGGTTTCTGATTTTTAAAAGGGCGACCAGAATTTTTGATTTTTAAAAGGGCAAACAGATTCTGTTTTCTGGTTTTAAAAAACGACCAGAATTTTTTTTCTGATTTTTAAAAGGGCGAACAGAATTCTGTTATCTGAGCGTCTTCTAGACTCAAACTGGCCCCGTCGCGGCTTTCACGATCCCGGTCAATCCCGGTTTTTATCAAAAATCCCTATCCCATCCCAACTCCACTCCTATTCTTGATGAGCCCAGACCCTCGGGGGTGGGAAAGTCGGGGTCGGTGTTGGCTGGGTTTGGCAATGTCGGGGTCGGGCACGACCAAATTCGAGGTCGGGGATCGGGGTTCTGGGGTTTTTGGGAGTTTTCAGTAAAATTTTTTAAATTTTCGACTCTAATAACCTTTTGAACTTTCGAAAATTTCTTAAATATATGGAATAAAAAATTGGGCTTTTTTTGCATTTTATGATGTACTCACAGAGAAACTCGAAAAAAATAATTTACAACACCAGGATCAGAACCACCTCCTGACCACTACTCGGGGACGGGGCTTAACCCTACTTAAAAACAACCGACACGAAGAGGGTAGGGGTCCCATGACAAACAATTTGACAAACAAAATAATTTTTTGAAAAAGATTAAGTGCGTCTTGCGCAATTGGAAATTTTTATGGCGACGATGCGCAATTAATTGGCCAAAAAATGGGTGAATTTTGCACGATTTGATGGACGAACGCTGATCGGTGGGCTTTTGAGCGGAGTTGGCCATTTTGATCAATTTTATTGCCGTTTTTTGGATGGTTGAAAAGAATTCATTCGAAGTTCCAATTATTCGGCGTAATAATGATGATAATGATCAAAAAAATTTTGGTAAATCCGTATAAATGGAGGACCAATGTCCGTCAATGTACCACTCAAACAAACTCTTCCATTCAACCTCTTCCCCAAGACAAACGCGATAATGAGCTCTTCAATCGCCGTGATCATGCTGCTTGTTCTGGCCAGTGCTTTCGTTGTGCAAGCCGACGCTGCCGGGATCAAGTAACCATTTTTTAAATATTGCCAATTAACAGATTTTAAGAGCTAATTTCATTTGTAATTTTTGGAATAATAGGCTCTCTGACTTTTTCAATGCTTGAGAGGGGAGGGCTCTGGGCCTTCCGACTTTGGGTTGATAAAAATTAAAACAATTTCCGCGGCATCGCTTTGGATGTGAAGCTGATCACCGCCTCGAGGGTCCATGGGTTTAATTTGTTTACGCCCGGGGCGCCTACAATTCAGCTTTTGTCTATCTTCTAACATATTTGCCTTTTAGTCGCTTCAAACGCTGCCCAACTTGCTATGGGCCAAGCTACGGCTACAACGGTGGAAGCGCGGCCGCTGCCGCGTCCGCTGCCGCGGCCGGAGGCAATGCAGCTGCCGCGGCCGCAGCCGCGGCAGCGGCCAACGGGGGCAGTGCAGCCGCATCAGCCGCAGCCGCGGCCAACGGAGGCTACGGTGGCTACGGCGGCTACGGTGGCTACGGCGGTTGCACAACTTGCGGACGCAAATAAACGCGCAGCGTCTGGGCAAGAGAAGACAAAGGCACGATGAATGGACAAATTTTACCAAAAGCATTTCCATAGGCTTATAAAGCATTTTTAAACCACGTGCTGTTGTTGTTTTGAAGGCAGATAAACGACGATTTGACACGCAATCATTGTTTTTTTGGAAATAAATATTCATTTAGAATGATTTTCATTGGAAAATTAGCAAATATAATTTTGAATATTTATATTGTAATTTGGTGAATGAATATTGAACTAAAATATCAAATTAGAAAATGCCTTTAAACATTCCATTGAATTTGTTGTAATTTATTATTGTTTTTCTAAACTACAAATTTATTAGTGAAAATTTTTTAATTTCTTCCGGTGACGCTTATTGGCACTGCCAGACCCTTCGATTAGCCTTTGATTCCCATGAGTGGCTGCAAAATTCTTTTAATTCTTCTTAGATGATTAAAGTTTTCGGCGTGTTGATCACTTTTAATTTTCAAAATTTACAATCAAATTCTGACGTGTTAAAATGAGTTGTAATTGTGCTAGAGCATGACAAGATAAAAAATCGTTCTCACTAAAAAAGACCCAAAAATATTAATAGTGTAATAATCCTTAGCAAAATAGGAGACTGAGCTGGTTATATAAACTAGTGTTGCTCCACGAGCCCCAAAATTGGTCGTTCCCAAACCCCGACTCCCCGACATGGTCAACTCCGGCCTCCCCGACCCCATCCCCGACTTTTTTTTGGGTCGGGGTGAATAAACACCTCCTACAGATCGGCCTTTTTTTTGGAAACTATGAGTACCTACTTTTAAAAATATCCGTTGTTGTATGATGTGGTAGTGTAATGATGAGTGGTGGTTGCTATTAGTGATGCACAAGACCCAAAATTTCTCGAGACTCGAGCCCAAGCCCGAGACCCAAAAAACCCGAGACTTTTCTCGAGCCAAGACTCGAGACTTTTTTTGTAAATTTTTAATTACTTCAAAATTTCATAATTTTTTAAGATAAAGTTGCATTTTTTTTTTGTTAAGAAAATTGGTCAACAATACACAAGTTTTAAATGCTATTTTACTTTTGGAAGTGGGGGTCGGCGGTGCCAATAGGCGCCACCGAGAAATTTTTGACTCAATTTGTTAACAGATTTGCAACCAAAATTTTAAAAATGCGGTTTTTGGGAATAGGGAGGAGTCCGGTGGCGCCGATAGGCGTCGCTGGTGAAAAATCAAATTTTTAGTGAATTCAGTTAGGAAAATGTGTCTAAAATGGGTCTCGTGTAGCACTAGTATTTATCACTAAGGCTGTCGGTTTCAAACCGAACCGAACCGAGACCGAAAACCGGTATTTTTTCGGTTCGGTTTTCGGTTATCGGTTCGGTTAACCGAAAGCTTCGGTTCGGTTTTCGGTTACCGGTTCGGTTAACCGAAATCTTCGGTTCGGTTATCGGTTTCGGTTTCGGTTAACCGAAATCTTCGGTTCGGTTCTAATAAACGACAAGAAACATGGCTTTCTGGTTTCACTAATTTGAATTTTTGACTAAATAAATTTGAATGTAGCATTATGTTAATCTTCCCTAACTATATGCATGCATCTGAGTTGGTAGTGGTGGGCGGTAAGTATTTTGTCAGGTGGTTCAAACCCCGACTAGGTATTATGATTTTTTAGAAGTTTTAACTTTCGGTGAGAGTTTCTATTGAGGATTATTAAACAATGTCTAAACACTTTTTTATTATTTCTGATTTTTACAACATTTTTTTGCACTGTATCTACCTTTTTGAAATTTATTTTTTGGTTGGACAACTTACCGTCTTAACTTTGTAAATGTTGAGAGAGGACCCTTTTGTTTTGTAATATTGGTAAAGTGTCATAAATGCAGAAAAAGCCCAATTTTTAATATATTAAAAAGTTATTAGACTCAAAAATTTAAAAAAATGTCACTGAAAACTCCCAAATTTAAGACGTATTGGCCAAAATAGCGTTAATTTTGAAGCAAGTTTTCTTAACAAACATTGCTAAAACCTTCAAAAAATTTTCCCCGATTTCGCCTTTTGAAAAGTTTCTGGTGTTTTCTATTGTGATTCTGAGTTGTTGGGCTAAGTCAAACATGGGAGAAATCCACAAATAATTTTTGTCACAAATTACAAAATCGTCTTCACTATTGAAGTTTTTGAGGATGATAAATGGATTTGAAATAAAATTATAATATTTTATTCTTGCTCAGTAAAGACATTACTGAAATTTTATCAAAAAATGCTGAAATTTTATGAACATAAAATTCTTCACCCCGACCCCCGATCCCTGACCCCGACAATTTGGTCCTCCCCGACCCTGACCCCGACATGGACAACCCCGACCCCGACTTTCCCGTCGGGGAGCAACCCTAGAACAAAACACTGCTAATTACCCAGCAGTGACCGTATTCCGTGGAATACAGTACGCCTTCGCGCCCATTGGCCCGTTCCGTTTCTCTCCGTAGCCGCAATTTGCGTTGAATTGGAACGGCACATTCAACGCAAGCAAATTTGGCAATTAAAATAAAATTTGAAATTTCTACTCCTTTCTTGAAAACAACCAGCATGATGCGCAGGTCTCATGACGAAAGATTCGACGAACAAAATAATTTCTTGAAAAGTATTGAGTGCGTTTTGCGCAATTGGAAAACAATTTTTTTAGTCACGATGTGCAATTAATTTGCCTAAAAAATATGTGAATTTTGTACAATTTGATGGATGAACGCTGATCGTTGGGCTTTTGAGCGGAGATGCCAATTTGATCAATTTTTATTGCCGTTTTTTGGATGGTTGAAAAGAATTCATTCAAAGTTCCAAATTATTCGCATAATAATGATGCTGATCAAAAAAAAATTGGTAAATCCGTATAAAATGGGCGGCCAATGTCCGTCAATGTACCACTCAAACAAACTCATCCATTCAACCTCCTCCCCAAGACAAACACGATAATGAGCTCTACAACCGCCTTGATCATGCTGCTTGTGCTGGCCAGTGCCTTCGTTGTGCAAGCCGACAACGCTGGCGGAATCAAGTAACCATTTTAAAATATTGCCAATTAACAGACAAATTTTAAGAGCTAATTTTAATTATGAATTCATTAGGCTCTCTGACTTTTCAATGCTTGGGAGGGCTCTGGTTTTCCGACTTTGGGTTGATAAAAATTAAAATAATTTCTGCGGCATCAGCTTGGTTGTGAAGCAGATCACCGCCACGAAGGTTGTGGGTTAATTTGTTCCCGCCCGGGCGGCTACCATTTTAACTTTATCTTTTAAATAATGATTGACCAAGAGGTTCGGTCCGTCCGGTACCAAAAAAAAATTTTCGGTACTTTTTCGGTTTTTGGTACCAAAATTTTAGAGTAATTTTTTAACAAAAACTCTTTTATTTGGGAAATTTGGTTTTATCAATATTTATAATTGAGTTTTGGGAGATTGAGGTTCAAAACATCAGCATTTCGGCCTGTTCCTGTTCTGTGGCAGGATTTATAAATTGTTTTTGGATAAGTTTGGGAGGGGGGACGGTTGGCGGTGCCGATAGGCGCCGCCGGGAAAATTTTTTGGAATTGATGGAATTTGTAAGAAAAATGGTTCCAAAACGGTATCGCGGAAGGGCGAAAAATAGATCAGAAAAAATAGAAAAATCAACTTTTCTCGGGTCAAGGCTTTTTCAAAAAATTTAATTTTATATTAAATGCCCTTAATAATTCAAATATGACTACTTTTTTTTTGTTCGGTACTTTTTTTTGGCACTCAACTTTCCTTGGTCGGTATCTTCGGTTCTCAAAAAGTTTCGGTCGGTTCTTTTTGGTAAAGTACCGAAGCCTGCGTACCGAAAAGTACCGGTAGCAAAAAGTATCGATAATGAGGTACACTTTTCCGTACCGACCGACACTACTTTTAACAATTGATTTATTTATTATTCTTTCTTTTTAGTCGCTTCAAACGCTCCGGCTACGGCTACAACGGTGGAAGCGCGGCCGCTGCCGCAGCCGCTGCCGCGGCCAATGGCGGCGGCTACGGTGGAAACGCGGCCGCCGCCTCAGCCGCAGCCGCGGCCAACGGTGGCTACGGTGGCTACGGTGGTTGCAAAACTTGCGGACGCAAATAAACGCGCAGCGTCGGGTCAAGAGAGGAAAAAGGCACGATGGATGGACAAATTTTACCAAAAGCGTTTCCCTAGGCTCTTAAAGCATTAACCCCCGTGCTGTTGTAGTGTTTGCTTTGATTTTTTTGAAAATAAAAATATGCATTAGAATTAAATTTTCATTGGCAAAACGGTGGCAAACTTTTTGTTCCCACTCAACAGACCCCCCGAAACTGCTGAGAGAAGCCCCGGTGGGCACGAAATTCATATAGGTAAGCTAATCAATTAATAAATAACCACAAAATTGGCGATGCCCAAATATGGACAAAAATTGCAAAATATGGACGAAATATGCATAAAAAAATTTTTAAATATATCAAAAAAGGGGCTCAAGATTTCCTAAAAGAGCAATAAAAATTTTTATATGTAAATTAAAGGCAAAAATTTTTTGAAATAAGCAGAATTTTATTTTTTTGGTGGCCGAGTTTTTAATTGCGAAAATATCAATTTTAGGGGTGCATTTTTTGAAAATTTTAAAAAGTCGATCCTTAGGGGTGTGTTTTTCGTTTTTATTGCATTTTTGTTAACGAATTTTTGAAAAATGGCGAAATATGGAAAAATATGGATTTCCATATAAACCGCGGCCCTACTAATAACTTACCAAACAATTTAATTCCACAAATCGGTTTATGTTTTTTGAGTCTGAGTATTTAAATGACAAACTGTTTCTAATTGCATCACAATATAAATAATATTAATTAATTAATAATATAATTCTTATTAATTATATTCTTTTTGTTTTGTCAAGGCGCAAAGCCGTAGCTTAATGATAGTTTATCATCTACTCATCCTAAGAAATTTTTACAATTCGGCCTCCGGAGCGGCAGCAAAGTGAACTAATCAGTCTTCCCGTCATAATCAGCTTTTCCAGTTTTTATTAAAAGCAAAAATAAAAAATTTCACAAATGTTTAAATTTTCATTAATTAGCGAAACATGGACGAGCCCCGACTCGCTACCTGCCAACTCGCTATCTTTTGCTTGTTTATAGCTTCAACTAATTGTAAGCTTTCGAATGATATCAAAATGTTTTTGATTTAGTTGACTTTGAAAGAAGTTATGAGCAGGGCTGCGTCGAAACCTTTCGATTTCGATTTCGATAATTTCGAGGTTTTTCTTTCGTTTCGATTTCGAAAATCGAAAGACGAATTCTTCGAAATTTTTGTCGAAAGAGAAATATGTTCATTTGTTTTTCATAACATGTTTACTTTCTATGATCGTAATTAAGTATTGACTTACATGATAAACTGAATAAAGTGCGAATGATTTTTATTGTTCAATCTATTAATGCTCACACACACATTTATTTATTGATCACAATTGAATTCTTTACGTAAATATTTTCTCCTTTAGGGGTTTAAAAATGGCCAATTCGTACGATAAGAGTTCATGGTGGTTTTATTTCGAGCGGACGGGGAAGACCGGAGCCAAATGCAAGCATTGTGTTGTAGAAATTGATCAGGGCGTAACAAAATCTACAGCAAAATTGGAGTGGCACCTAAAGACAAGGCACCCAATCATTTACAGAGAAAAGAACAATGCTAAGAAGGAACAAAAGGAAGCAAAAAAAGAAGTGCTGCAAACCAAGCTCAATTTCATCACACCTCGCACAGAACAGACGCTAGGTTTGCAGAGAAAACTATTGTCTGCTTAATTTTTATAATAGATGATAGCCTTTCTAATGCTGAAGGAGAAAATGACTCGGACGGAGCCACAACTTCAACTCAATCTCGACCAAATCCGAAAACCCCTTTGACAATTGAAAAAGCGTTTTCCCAATTGAAACGGAGGATTTGATCATGATAATGATTGCGGTTGATGGTCTACCATTGATGACAACTGAAAAGCCAGGATTTTTGCAATTTGTTGGAAAAACTCTTCCAAATTTTGAAGTCAAGTAAGCGAATTTAATTTTACATTTTTAATATCAAGAACGATCAATTAATCTTAAGGGGTCGTCGCTACTACTGCGACGTTGTTTTGCCTCGCGTTTTTGAGCGTCTGCGTGCAAAAATGCTAAAAGAAATTAAATCTGTTGATTGGCTGAGTATTACATCTGACATTTGGTCGTCAAAGGACTACAATCACTCACTCCTCGGTAAACAAATTATAAATTTCTCAGTCCGTCGACCACACAGCAGAACCGGATGCCTTTACGTTGAGCATGCTGGAGCTGGACCGATTTCTTGGCTCAGCTCGAATCAAACCGGCGATTGAATTGCCATACTGGTGGAATCAAAACCGGCACGACTACCCATGGCTCTATAAACTTTACGAGCGATATCATTCAGCGCCGGTTGGATCGGTTGAATCGGAGAGAGTGTTTTCCAGCGCCGGATATATTGTGAATGATCTGCGCCGGAGTTTGAGTGGAGAATCCATCAAAATGTTGCTTTTTATTCACCAAAATGCCCGTTTATTCAATTTTGATTTTTGATTTATTATGTTGATATAATTGCCAATGATGTCGAACTAATGAAAGGTAAAAAATTTTTTAAAAAAAGAATATTTTTGTCCCACTTTCGAAAAGTCTCTTCCGTTTCGATTTCGATTTCGATAATTTCGAGGTTTTTCTTTCGTTTCGATTTCGAAAACCTAAATAAAAAAATTTCGATTTCGAAGTCAATTTCGATTTCGATTAAATTTTTCTTTCGACGCAGCCCTGGTTATGAGCAAAAAGCTTGAAAAAAGATAGCGAGTTGGCAGGTAGCGAGCTGGGTATTTACCAACATCCGGTAACCAAAAAATTTCGCATCAAATGAAATTTAGTATAAGTAAATTTAACAATTTTAAGATTTCTCTTTGCTATATTCTATGGGATAAAGACTTTATTTATGAAGTATTTGTTTTTGGTTTCAAAATTTGAAAGAGAAATTTGTCGAAATTTTTTTGATAAATAGGGGGCGGGTTTTTAGGCATTTGATCAATTTTGAATTTATTGCCAAATTCACAAATTTTGTACTTTTTAGTCCTTTTTCAAAAAAAAATTCATGAAAAAAAAAGCCACACCTCTAAAACCTTTTGTTGGCTTTGATCTCCACGGTGCGATTAATAATGTCCGAAGATATATTGGTTTATAAATTATGCACTAGGGTTGTTGGCGGTCGGGGGTTTTTTCCCGACGGTCTCTATTCCTAAAAAGTAGAAACCGGAATTTTGAAGTAACAAGATTCGGAAAATAGATATCGGATTTTCCAAAAATAAAAATAATCCCGATCCCGGTCCCGGTCGGACCGGAATCAAATTCAAGAAAATTTTTAAGAAGATTTTAATGATATTTTATTAAGAAAAATTCTTTCTATTGTCGTTTACCCCCAAAAGCCACAAAAAGTCCACAAGATCTCTAAAGACCACAACATCAAATCCGCATTTCAAAAAAAATTCGCATTGACCTTTCCAACAGAATGAGAGGAAAAAGCCGCAGATATAACAACCCTACCATTGACCATTACAAGAAAAAATTTCCCCATTTTCAATCCCGGTTAATCCCGGATTTCGATTCCGGTTTTGAAAAGTCGAGATCCCGATCCCGGTTCAATAGCTGGTCCCGATCCCGGCTTTCACGATCCCGGTCAATCCCGATTTTTACCAAAATCCCGATCGTCCAACTCTACTCCTATTCTTGATGAGCTCCGACCCTCGGGGTGGGAAAGTCGGGGTCGGGGTCGGAAGCGACCAAATTTTTCGGGGAACACGTCTTAAATTTTGGGAGCTTCAGTGAAATTTTTAAATTAAAATCCCAATCCCGTCCAACTCTACTCCTTTCTTGAAAACAACCAGCACGAAGGACAGGTCTTATGACAAAGATCCGACGAACAAAATAATTTCTTGAAAAGGATTGAGTGCGTCTTGCGCAATTGGAAAACAATTTTTTTAGTCACGATGCGCAATTAATTTGCCCAAAAAATGGGTGAATTTTGCACGATTTGATGGACGAACGCTGATCGTTGGGCTTTTGAGCGGAGTTGGCCATTTTGATCATTTTTATTGCCGTTTTTTAAATGGTTGAAAAGAATTCATTCGAACTTCCAGTTATACGGCGTAATGATGATGATGATCAAAAAAATTTGGTAAAATCGTATAAAATGAGCGACCAATGTCCGTCAATGTACCACTCAAACAAACTCTTCCATTCAACCTCCTCTTCCCCAAGACAAACGCGATAATGAGCTCTTCAATCGCCGTGATCATGCTGCTTGTGCTGGCCAATGCTTTCGTTGTGCAAGCCGACGCTGCCGGGATCAAGTAACCATTTTTAAAATATTGCCAATTAACAGATTTTAAGAGCTAATTTCATTTGTAATTTTTGAAATAATAGCCCGAGGGTCCATGGGTTTAATTTGTTCACGCCCGGGGCGGCTACCATTCATCTTTTGTCTATCTTCTAACATATTTGCCTTTTAGTCGCTTCAAACGCTGCTCAACCTGCGCGCCAAGCTACGGCTACAACGGCTACGGCTACAACGGTGGAAGCGCAGCCGCTGCCGCGTCTGCTGCCGCGGCAAACGGAGGCTACGGCGGCTACGGTGGAAACGCGGCCGCCGCCTCATCCGCAGCCGCGGCCAACGGAGGCTACGGCGGCTACGGTGGAAACGCGGCCGCCGCCTCATCCGCAGCCGCGGCCAACGGTGGCCATGGCGGCTACGGTGGTTACGGTGGTTACGGTGGTTACGGCGGTTGCACAACTTGCGGACGCAAATAAACGCGCAACGTCAGGGCTAGAGAAGAAAAAGAAGGCACAATGGATGGACAAATTTTACCAAAAGCATTTCCATAGGCTCATAAAGCATTTTTAACCCACGTGCTGTTGTAGTAGCTGTTTTGAAGGCGGCCAAACAACGATTCGACACGCAATTATTGTTTTTTGGAAATAAATATTTATTTAGAAAGAAATTTTCATTGACAACGGAGGCAAACATTTGTTCCCACTCGACAGACCCCGAAACTGCAGAAGAAACCCTCGGCCGGGGGCACAAGTTTTACAAAAATAATCATTTAAACAACCACAAAAAAATTGGCGAGAAACCCCCCAAAAAGCTGTCTAATCATTTGTTTTTCAGATTTATCATTTAGAATAGGAATAATATTTAACCAAACATTTTGTTAAATTTTTGGCCTTTTGACTGCGCAAAAGAATTTTGTTTTTATGATTGACCACTCTCACATCATAAATGATCATTTACCCTTGTTTCTGTCGAAAATGTGGGAATAATCCATCCACTGGGTTCATTCTGTGGCATTTTGATGGGACTCAAAGGAATTTGGACAAGTCCATTATTTGCTCATCATCTGTGCTGATTACGAACGTTCCATCGACGGAATGTTTGAGTTCAGCCGTCCATTTTTTAAATTTTTTTTTGCCACAACAAAATTCTTCGTCATGTGCTTGGGTGCGCAAATTGTGATTGACGGGTCGCGCTGATCGGAATAAATATTTTGGCTAAAATTTTATTAAACCCTTCGCCAATGCCCCCACGTCAATGAACCGAAATTCAACGAAAACATTTAGTCCATAGTCATTGGCTGCTGATCCGAACAAAACATCTTTTATTACTCCAATCAATCACCGCCCCCCCCCCGACATCCGCCCCCCCCCCGTTTTTGTGGGTATTTAAGCGCGTTGTTGTCACCGGTGCTGTACAGCAATTGTTTCTGTTTCATTTTCATCCTCTTTCACAACTGAACCAAAAATGCACTTGCGCTTGAACTCTCTGCACAGCTTCGTGATGTTGCTACTGGTGCTGTTAGTGTTGGTGGCCGTGTCGTGGACGCCCTGCTCCGCCGGAGTGACCGCCGCGATGAGGTTGAAGCGCCAAGATTGGTTCTCCGGCAGCATGATGAGCGCCCGTGGTGCCGGATCCGGCGGATGGAATCTGTTCGGCGGTCGCTGAAGATGGCACGGCATTTGATGGATGGCATGCTTAACCAATCAATCAGCTTTCTCTCATGACATTGCTCACAATTTCACAATTATTTTGAATTTAAAATTATTAATACTCTTATGCTGCATATGCAATAAATACGAATTGACTTCGTTGCGGTTTCATCATTAGCTTGTTTAGGGCCCGCATTTTTAGGAGTTCACCAATTTTTGCAAATTTATGTTGATGAGAGAAATTGGCTTTCCGGAAAACCAAATTCTGTCCCAGCTAGTTTCCGGAACAAATTCTGGTCCGTGCTGACTTTCCGGAACATCAAAATTCATGTGCATTTCAGATACAGATTTTAAGTTTCCGGAAAACCATTCTTGTCCATGCAGAGTTTCCGGAACACAAATTCATGTGCATTTGAGATTTTCTGAAAATCAAATAGGTCTATGCTGAGTTTACGGAAATCGACTTTCCGGAACACCAAATCATGTGAATTCTGGTTTAGCTGGCTTTCCGGAAGACCAAACTCTGGTCCAGTTGTCTTTTTGGAACAGCGAATTCTGGTCCATGCTGACTTTTCGAAACCAAATTCTGGTCCATACTGACTTTCCGGAACATCAATTCATGTGCATTTCAGATTTCCAGAACATCAAATATTCTAGTCCATGCGGAGTTTCCGGAAAACCATTCTGGTACTTAATTGGCCAAATCGCCTGAAAAGTTGCACGCCTTAAAGTATTTTTGGCCAAATTTTCTAAGAGTTTCAAAAAGCAAAACGACATGACAAAAATTAGCATGTAAATGCTCAAGTTTTTCGAGCCTAAAAAATCCGCGCCCTACTGATTACAAATAGCGAGAGTTAACAGATTTATTCGGCCAAAACCACCGCACACTCGACTATGGCGGCCAATAAGCAGGGGCTAATCTTTTTCGTTTATGACAGTTAGAGTTCGGACGGGCGCCCGGTTCGGGCGGGCAACGGGCGGGCATTCGGCCGGGCGGGCGCCCGACTTGGAAATATTCGATCCGGACTAAAGCCCGGTATTCGCCCGGCAAAGCCCGCCCGGACGAAAAACCAAAAAATATTCGCCCGGCAAAGCCCGCCCGGCCCCTTTTAGGTAGCCCGGAAAAAAGCCCGCCCGGCCCCAAAAAACCGAATATTTTTATGTCATTTTTGCATGTTCGTATTTTTAAATTAACTTCCAACAGGATGCCAAACTATTATAAATAAAAGCAATAAATACATCGCACAGTTATAGTACTATTATAAATGCAATTTATATTTGTTGATTTTCTTTTAATCATTTCTTAATTATGCCGAGAGGCGCCGTCGAGGAAATTTTAATTTTTGACTCTATTGTTAAGTTTGAAAATACGGTACTTTCTTAAAGGGTTTTAGGCAGGCACATATGCAGGGAGTGGATGCCCCCTCCGAAATGTTTTTTGAGAACAAAACCATAGTAGGGAACCCCTTTGCTTTGCAAAATTCGTAATTTTTGGACCAATTTTCTTTACAAATCTCATCAAAAATCAAAAAAATTCCTCGCATTCGTAAAAACTTCAAAAAAAGGTACCGTATTTTTAAATTTTGGATGAAAATCTCTTAACAAATTGAGTAAAAAATTCAAAAATTATTACGATATTTACGATTACGATACGATACACCATCCCTTGTCTATATCGTACATGATCAGGAATTTTTAAGCTGTTTCTAAAAATTTTTAAATATTCGCCCGGTATTCGGATTTTTTCCAAAATCCGGGCTAAAGCCCGGTATTCGCCCGGCAAAGCCCGCCCGGACGAAAAACCAAAAAATATTCGCCCGGCAAAGCCCGCCCGGACAAAAAATCGAAAAAAGCCCGCCCGGCCACTTTCGGGTTGCCCGGAAAAAAGCCCGCCCGGCCCCAACCCGATTATCCGAACCTATCCCCAACATTGACAATTATACAAAAAATAAGTTTAATTCAAATGTTATGCATGAAAAATATTTTTTAAGATAAATAATATTTTTTGAACAAATATTAATTTATAATTTGTAAAAAAGTAGCAGAGATTTACCAATATATCCAAAGCCTTTAAATTCTCTTTGATCGGTTCCGAACCGTAAAACCGTGAATTTTTCGGGGTTTGCTTATCCAAAAAGTTTGTTCAAAAATAATTCGTTGCCACTTCAAATATTTTTAAATCATTATGCCAAAGCCAACTTTCGTTACGTAACACAAAAGCGGGTACATCTAGTCCCTCGGACACGGACGTTTCAGTGCCTTCTTTTGCGCATTTTAAGCTAGCTTAGGCCTAAGCCTAACAATCCCAAGCCAGGGTGGCATAGGCCTAAGCCTAACAATCCCAAGCCAGGGTGGCATAGGCCTAAGCCTAACGAACCCCTAAATCTCTAACGTTTCCCCAGTTATTCTATCCGGCTTTTGAGTTAACACTTAAAACAAAAAAGTCGTTTTTCCTTATTTTCAAAAATTGTTCAAAACTGCGTTATACGCGTGATCGACTATTGACTACTTCGTAAGAAATGATCAGACCCAGAAAAAAGCTACTAAAAAGTCAGACACAAGCATGCATTTTACCTTTCTTTGCTATCGAATTAATACTGTTCAAACTTTTGAAAATAGTTTATGCTAAACATATCACCATGACATTGTACGTAAAAACAAAATAATTTACTAAAATAAAAATGCACCTTCTAACAAAAGTCGATATTTAAGAAGTGCGCTTTAATTGCTTTTTACATTTACAAATTAGAGTCGCTCCTAAAAATACAAGTTCTTCGTTTCAAAACAAAAAGGGTTGTGTCCGTTTCATTTGCGGTCGGGGGTCAGTTTGAAGTTTCTTTATTTTGAAGCAAAAAAAGGTGGTTCGTTTGATTTGGGCACATTTAATTCCGGCACATGCTTATATTGTGCTTTCCAATTGGTAAGTGTTTTGTGAGAAATTTCCAAATCTGCTGCAATGTCTCTGTCTTTAATCTTCGGATTTCTTAGCTTTATTTCATAATATTCTTTCAGTTTTCGCAATTTTTCTTCATTCGTATACTTTTTTATATTGCCCCCAAAAAATTGCTTCTGCCATTTAAAAATTGTTGAGTGACCGACACCGAGTTCCTTGGGAATATTGGCATAGAATTGATTCCATTCATTTTGTGAATGTTTTTTTTCTTGCTTAAATTTGTTTTTTAATTCAATGAATTCTTGGATAAATTCAAGTTTTCTGTCATCAGAATATCGATTTACTTTCTTGGGTTTTGAGTAAGGGGTTTCACTTTTCTGATCTTGTAGGGGATTTGAATCGAAAAGTTCAACAGGGACTTCATTGAGATCAATTTCAGAGCGATCATTTCGGTCCCAAGACTTTTCTGATTCATTTTGTTCGTTGTAATGAGAATTTTCATAGCTTGGCGAAGCTTCCATTCTTTGCGATTCGTTGGGCCCTAATAATTTAGGCTTCTCCTCATCCCCCCAGCCTTCTCCGAATATTTCATCAAAAGTTTTATAAATTTTCACATTATTTCGTGGCGAATTGACCGATTCAATTGAATTTGTTGCATGGCCTAACACCAAAATTAATAGCCAAAATTCCATTTTCATAAAATTAGCAAAAGATAATTTTGAATGCTTTGGAGGTAAATTAAAAGGCAATATAATTTAAATAAATGCTTATAATAAAAAATAAAATCAATTTAAAATGATTAATCTCAACATTTCATGTTCAGAATATGCTTATGGACACGTTGTAATTTGCTGTTGTAAATAAATATTGAGCTAGAAATATCAATTAATAACATCCATTGAATTTGTTGTGCTTTATTATTGCTTTCTAAACTACAAATTTATTAATGTAAATTTTAAAATTTCTTTTGCCGGCGCTTATTGGCCCGGGGCCAACCCCGACCCCGACTTTCCCGCCCCCGAGGGGTCGGGGAGGAACCCTACTTTTAATAATATTTTTATGACTCCCACAATTTATTTCCGACTGCAAATATTTTACATTTTAAATGCTTAAAATTAAGATGGTAAATCATTTGCACCAAAATAATTATTTTGTTTTTTAATTCTTCATCGTTCCTCCTCTCTCTTTTTGTCGCTTTGTTTTCTGTTCGTTCAGTTCGACTGAGCGTCGACGGTTTGCTAAAAAAATTTAAATTTTAATTAAAATTGCTTAAATTTTATAAAATTTATAAATACACCTCTGCTGGAATCTTTTCACTTTGCTGCTCAACCTGTATAATTTAAATTTTGTTTCTTTTTTTGCAAAGTTTTTATTGTATTAACAATTTCACCACGGCATTATTCTGTTGAGTGCCGGCGCCGTCTATCGGCCCGGTGTTGTTGTTGGCGGTGACAATTTGGGCCTCGGCGAACGGAACGTTCAGACGACTTGCGGCCATGTTCAGGAACTTCTCGGCAATACTGCTCAATGCTTGTGCGTAATCCGCGTTTTGCACAAATTTAATCTGAGAGCAAATGGTAAATTTGATTAAATTTTGTTTTGTAATTAAAAAAATATATTTTTTGTCGATAACGCGAAAAAAAAAAACAAATTTTTGATCCCCTTATTTAAATGTTGTGCGCGCTTTTTTGAATTTTAAGCCTATTAATGTCAGCCATTTTTAAAACGTAATTGTTGTAAATGATTTTTTAAATAATGTCAGAAATTTCTTTTAACACTTTTCTCATATTTTAAAAATTATTTTAATTAATTAAAAAATAGGCTAAAGCTCAAATTGTTTTGAATTGTTGATTACCAACCGCATCGCGGTACAGCGCCACAACTTCCATGGGTTTCACGTTCACGTTCCAGTTGGTGCCGGTCCAAAAGCGTCGGTTCTCCACCTTGTCGTCGTCCGCGTTCAACACCACAAAAGCGATTCGCTTGCACGGATGTGCGTCCGTGTACTCCTGGAGCAGATCCGTCAGCTGAGTTTGGAGTGTCTAAAAACGCTTTAAATTATTGGAAAGAATTAGAATTTTAAAATGCGTTAATGTTTAAATTCAATCTAAGATTACATTTTTTTTAAAAAATCGGTCTATCTTTTACGCGTTCTTTTATCAATAATTAGTAGACTTAAATGTTAATGATTGAATTTGCACGCTTTAAATTCCTTATCATTTTGTTAATATAAATTTAAATAAAATGCAATTAAAAAAAAGTCTCTGAAGGTGTTTGAATTCTTTTTAAACATCAAAATTGGATTTTTCGAAAATGCTGAAAATTAAATTGCTTAGAAATGTTGTTAATTAAATTTTAAAAATTTTGAATTTACTTTCCCATTCCTGTCACTTACGTCCATGTCGTCGCTGGCAATTTTGAGCTGAACCACTGGCATTGTGATTCCGTTCGAGCCACAGCCTTTGCTTCGAATTTTAAGCGGATAGCCTTCCTTTATAGAATGAAAAAGTGTGTGTTTTGATCCAAATATTTTCTATTAAAATGAAATAATAAATAATACTAATAATATATTTGTTTACGCGTTTGGTGCCCTCCTCGACACGGACGAGCAGTGCATCCAATTTGGTGCGTTCATCTTCAGAAAGCACATTTTGCGGGTCGCAGACGCGGGGCTCAATCTTTTGCAAGCATTGGCCAAGAGTGCCGCTTAAATGAACAAAAAATTGTTATATATAAATTTTGTCATTTTTTGGAACCCGGGATCGGGATTTTAGGAAAACCGGGAATCGGGATTTTAAGGAAAACCCGTAATCGGGAATTCAAAAAACCCTGAGATCGGGATTTTAAGGAAAACCCGGATCGGGAATTCAAGGAAACCCCGGGAATCGGGATTTTAAAGAAAACCCGGATCGGGAATTCAAGGAAACCCCGGGAATAGGGATTTTAAGGAAAACCCATAATGGGAACAAGGAAAATCCGGAGATCGGGATTGGATCGGGAATTCAAGGAAACCGCGGAAATCGGGATTTTAAGGAAAACCCGGAGATCGGGATTGGATTGGGAATTCAAGGAAACCACGAGTTTTATGGAAAACTCGGGATCGGGATTATGGTAAGCCGCGAGTTTATAAAGAGAATAATGTTACTCAAATCCCGGTCGAAAAAACTGGGACAAACGTACAAAAATAAAAAATTGTTTAAATTTTGATATCACCACTTATTGACAATTTCTTAATGGGCGGTATACATTTTTTTTTAATGATTTCTTACGGAATTTCGATGGCCTTTGTCTGCTGAATGCTGAGGGCGCTGATCAAGAACGCGGCGGCAGCAGCGATCAGCAAATGTTTGCAGGTGAACACCATTTTTGCAGAGAGTTTGTTGGGCGCGGCGACGAATGATCGTTTTCAAAAATTCGCCCACTTTTATACGTCCTTTTTTGCTTGATGCTTGAGCCGTGGCGTCCCCCCCCCCGTCCGCCGCCAATTTGATCGTCCGTCGTTGTTCCCCCCCCCCCCAACCAAACGGCCTTGGACCCCCCCCCCCCCGATCATTTTCTTAACCCGCAATTGCAGGCGGGCGCGATTAACTTTTTTTACAAACACAAAGTGTGGTTGGTGGGTGGGTGGGGCAGTTTTTACTCGTAATTTGATCGCAACGGATCCATCCCACCAAAAAAGTGATCTGAACGTAATAATAATGATTGAAAATGCAAAAAAAAAAAAAGAAAAGAGGTTGCACAGTCTAAATTAGGGTTGTTGCAATCATGAGTGAATTAAAAGATTGATTAACAATGAATTTAATCCATTTATAAAAATGGAGCGGATTTATATTTTGACTAAAACCCCTCCAAATAAACAAATTCCATCAAAAAATCCGTGTAACGAGCATGGATTTGTTTTTATGCAATAATTTACTAGTATTCCGTAAAATTCCGTATTTTTGGTCTACCGTAAAATTCCGTTTTTTGGCATTCCGTACTTTTCTTTTTGGCATTCCGTATTTCCGTTTTCCGTATTTTTGGTCGTTCCGTATACGGTGTTCTGTATTTATGGGGATACCGTATTTCCGTGTTCAGTACCGTGTCTTCGTTTTTTGACGCGGACGACATGCCTGGTACTTTACTTTCACTATGTTGAACCTTGATCTTTACGGAGCACCACGATTGGGCGCGGCACGATTGGGCGCGCACGATTGGGCGCGCACGATTGGGCGCGGCACGATTGGGCGCGGCACGATTGGGCGCCCGAAGATCAAAATTAGGCATTTATACAATGCTTTATCATTTTTTCAACTAAGTTGTTTTAACTGCAACAAAACAAAAATTTTTAGCTTAAAATTACAGAGCTCTGAAATGTTACCCGGAAGTGAACTTGATACTAAAATTGACACTAAAAGGGGCAAACAAAAATTGCATTATGATGGTCACCTCTACATTTATGACAAGAAAAGCGTTGATGGAACAACAAAATTCTGGCGATGCGAGTTCAAAAACGGTGGAATTGACAAGTGTAAAGGGCGAATCTGGACGACATTGCGGGATGTCTTCGTTCGCATGGTGACACCGCACACCTGTGAGCAGAATCCAGCTGGTGTGGTGACCCAGGAAGTGAAGACTGGGATCAAACGGAGGGCTGCCTGCACAATGGAACCTCCGTCGGTGGTCCGCGCGCACGTGCTGGAAAACATCTGTTCTCCGGCACTGAGTGAAATGCCGGCAAAAAAGGCCACAAATTGTAAGTTACAAAAAAAAATTTCAAAATTTCATCTTCGGGCGCCCAATCGTGCCGCGCCCAATCGTGCCGCGCCCAATCGTGCCGCGCCAAATCGTGCGCGCCCAATCGTGCGCGCCCAAACGCGGGGTACCGTGATCTTTATGCCAAACAGAAAAGATTCAAATCCGTTCCGTTCCGTCCCATCCCGTCCAGTCATTCATTCATTCATTAGCGTTGACCTTAACCCAAAAAAACGCACTGAAACTGATCAGCAGCACAGCCAGCGTTTTTTTGTTTACTGATCAAAGATTTACCTTCCGACAAAAAGCACTCAATTAATTATAAATCAATCAGATTAATTAATTAATGAATGAATACGGGACGGGACGGACGGTGCCACCCGCAGCGTGTGCGTATGTGCTTTTTTTGTCAAGGTAAAATAAAAGGATTAATTTTTGATTTACTATGGGCTCTCAATAAGTTCATTTTTACTAAAGCCGCGCAATAATGGAACTAAAATTAAATTAAAAACCCAATTTTCAACCTGGAATTTAGATAAATGCATTTGCATATATTTAGTTTAACTTTTTTCTTTTTTTTGACCATTTTGAAAATACATAATTTGACACTTTTTTGACAAAAAATTCAATTAACAAAAATGCAATAAAAAGTATTATCGCATATCGCTACAGCATTTCATGCAATATCGCGCGATATAACACTCCTAACGATTAGTGGCTCGACACGATACGATATTTCGATATTATCGTATCGGATTTTGAATGTTGGCTTCAAATTTCTTAACAAAGGTTGCTAATTTTTGTAAAAATGCTTCCGGCGTCGCCTATCGGCACCGCCGGACATCCATTCAAATGGTGGAGTTGAAGAAAATTTGAATTTTTTATTAACGATAATTGTTAAAAAATTTATCCAAAAATTATGAATTTGAAAATCAAAAGGGTCCCCCCTATTGTTAACCAAAAACCGGTTTCGGTTTTCGGTTAACCGGGTGTTGGCCAAAAACCGAAACCGAAAACCGAGGGTCGCAAAACCGGCCTAACCAAAAACCGGGACCCCCGGGTTAAACCGCCCGTGACCCACCCAATTGGTTACCCCCGAACCCCGACACAAAAAGGTCGGGGTCGGGGAGGCCGGGGTTGGCCATTCGGGGGTCGGGGAAGACGCAATTTTGGGGCTATGGTTCGGGGTCGGAGAGTAAAAGCATTCGGATTAATGGAGAATTAACGAAGTGAATTTTGTAGCCAATCATGGGGTCTGGCAATGCCAATAAGCGCCGACAAAAGAAATTTTAAAATATCATTAAAAATTTGTAGATTAGAAAGCAATAATACATAAAGCACAACAAATTCAATGGATGTTATTAATTGATATTTCTAGTTCAATATTCATTTACAACAGCAAATTACAACGTGTACATAAGCATATTCTGAACATGAAATGTTCATTTTAATTGATTTTATTTTTTATTATAAGCATTTTTATTTAAATTATATTGCTTTTTAATTCCTATAAAACATTCAAAATTATCTTTTGCTAATTTTATAAAAATGGAATTTTGGCTAATAATTTTGGTGTTATGCCATGCAATAAATTCAATTGAATCGGTCAATTCGCCACGAAATAATGTGAAACTTTATAAAACTTTTGATGAAATATTCGGAGAAGGCTGGGGGGATGAGGAGAAGCCTAAATTATCAGAGACCAACGAATCGCAAAGAATTGAAGCTTCTTCAACAGAAAATCTCCATGAAAATTCTGATCAAAACAAAAAAAATGAATCAGAAAAGTCTTGGGACCGAAACATTTTAAATAAATTTCACATTTTGTTCTTAAATATTATGCAATTTCAATCAAAAAACTGTGCTAAAAAGCTTCAGAATTGGGGGGGGGGGCACTGGAATCACAAAAATGAAAATAAATCTCTGAGGTCACAAAATGTGATAAGCTCGACTTTTGAATGGCACATAATTTATGAGACTAATTATTTCTAATATTATTTATTTGCACCGGCGATCACAGCCAAAATAATGGGATGAATGGTCAATGATCGTGGCAGGCATAAGAAGATTAAACATGTCAGGGCCCCCAAACGCGTGGGTTCAACAATTAAAGCAAAACATTGAAAATTGGGCTTAGGGCGTGAAAAATATTGCACGAATTTCAAAAAAATTGCTTAAAAGATGAAGCTGCGCAGCAAAAGCCCAAAGGGCATGTTTTGAAAATCCAAGAATTCAAAAAACACTTTTGCATATTTCAGCTTTATTGTCCTTATTTAGTATTAAAAAAATTTACAAAGCTCAATAATGGGAAAGAATAAAATTCCTAGCCTCGAGAACACTTTTTAATTTCTTTGGGACCAATTCGATTTGTTGCTGTCGAACTGTGACATCGAAATTAGAGCCAGGTAAAATAAAATTTCCGGGAACGGGAGGCACCGTCGGGAAATTTTAACACTTTTGTTAAGAAATTGCGCAAATTTGAGAATTTTGCCGATTTTCGAGTTGTTCAAAAAATACTAATTTTTTTTTGTTTGAAAACTTCTGGGGCGGGGGGGGGGGGGTGGTCGGCGGTGCCAATAGGCGCCGCCGAGAAAAATTGTGCATTTTTGATTCAATTTGTTAACAGATTTGCAACCAAAATCTTAACGGGAACGGACCGGGAATCCCGTACTTTTCCCGCGGGAATCCCGTTCCCGCCGGGCTCTGATCGAAATGGCCCCCTATTTGATATTTTTCCATTTGTAAATCCGGTACCGGTATCTGGGTGTCAAGGAACCGGTCGAACCGTAATATCCGATTTTGTCCAACCCTAATAATAACTTTTCAATTCAAAAACACATTTTTATTGAGTTAAATATGTAAAAAACAACAAATTAAACAACAAAACAACAACAACAAATAAAAAATGCTCAATGCTTGAGTATGTTTGAGAAACTTTTGCACAAACAACAAAGTGTGAAATCGGTGCGGAAAATGGGCTCGAGTCCGGGGTCAAATTTTTTTTGGGAGTTTGTCAGAAAGTCGGGCTTGGATCGCCCGCCCGAATCGGCAATTTTACACATTTATTTTTCGAGTCTGGAGCAATCTTTCGGACCGCGAAGCAGGAATTTTTTCGAAATATTCACGCCCCGCCCGATTTCAGTCCCGAAATGGGGGAGTCCCGCCCGATTTCAGTCCCGAGAGGGATGAGTCCAGCCCGATTTCAGTCCCGAAACGAGTGAGTCCCGCCCGCCGAAACGGGGGAGTCCCGCCCGATTTCAGTCCCGAGAGACGGATGAGTCCAGCCCGATTTCAGTCCCGAGAGGGATGAGTCCAGCCCGATTTCAGTCCCGAAACGAGTGAGTCCCGCCCGCCGAAACGGGGGAGTCCCGCCCGATTTCAGTCCCGAAACGAGTGAGTCCCGCCCGCCGAAACGGAGAAGTCCCGCCCAATTTCAGTCCCGAAACGGGTGAGTCCCGCTCGCCGAAACGAGGGAATCCCGCCCAAGTTCAGTCCCAAAACGGGAGAGTTCAGCCCGCGTTCCGCGCACCCTTACAAATTAGAATGTGTGCAAAAATGTTGAGAATGCTGTCAGATGAAAGAATTAATGATGCCCAACAGAGAGACACAGGTGGTGATGATGATGATGAGATGTTAAAGTGATGATAAGTGATCGGAATTATTTAGTAAACGAATGAACTGATCAGACTATTTCTAACTAAAAATTAAAAAATTCACATCATTTAGTAAATTTTTCAAAAATGTTGCTTTTTGGAGAGGTACATTTTTGAGGCAAGAAAAAGTCGATTCTTGAGAGGCCCTAGCTCTATGGTTCTTTTTGATCATATAACTGACGGACCAATGGCGGGGCCTGTCGCCTCTGGCATTTTTTTATTTGCCCCCCCCCAGGGAGGGGGTGGTTCTCTTCGTTCAGGCAATTATTGATTGTTGTAAATTAAAATTGCCGACTCTGATCACTTTGTATACACCGCGCAGCAGAGTTGATGCGACAAAAAAAAAACATTTAAGCATAAGAAGCCAAAGTGCGCGTGCGTGCGTGCTGCTACTGCTCGTCGTCGTCGTCGTCATGCGTACGTTTCCTCCAAAAAGGTTTGCCGGTTTGCCTGCGTGACGGTTGGCTTAAACTTGAGCGGTTCGTATTTGTTGGGCCAATAGTTGATCAAATCGTCCTCAAACTGATTGCATGCCCAGCAGACGTGCCATGCGACCTAAAAATGCTGTTTTAAAAATCAAAAGTTGCACGGGAAAAGCCGGGACTGGTATGAAATTTTCATTTTTCCCCCACGGGATTCAAAATTTCCGGACATTTTTGGGTTCGGAATTCCGGACTTTTTAGCAAAAAATTCGAGATTAAATACGGAAATTTACAAAAATTAGTGAATTTTTCATAATTTTAGGACAAGTTTGGAGGGGGGGGGGGGGAAATTTTGAATTGCTGATGGAATTTGCTAAAAAAATGGTCCAAAATTGTATCGCGGAAAAGGCGAGAAAATGATTAGGTCAAAATTTTAAGATTACGAAATTTTCCCGATCCCGGACATTGTTGGGTCCAGCCGTAATTACTGATTCCGGGCTTTTTTAGCATCCGGTTAAATCCCTGGTATATGGTCTCCCGGTTTAGGCCGGGATTTTGTTCCAAAATCCCGGTGTCTCGACGAAGGAATTATTGTGTGGTGCGCGTGCGTGCGATTGTTTTACCTCCGGCGTCGGCAACAGCGCGTAGACGATCAGTCCGTTGTGCGCGCCGTTGTAAGGGCAAATGCTGAAACGGCCATCGCGACAAACGCGAAAAGCGGTGGTCGCCGTGACGGAGAACGAAACAAAACAGTTGATCAGCGCTGAAAGGGAACGAAGCGCGTTTCAAGTTGATGGGGCGAGGCGGGGGGGGGGGCGTTCGATTGGGGGGGGGGGGGGGGGGAGACGGGCGGGGGGGGGCGTTCGATTGGGGGACGCTCGAGGGGGGGGGGGGGGGGGTATCCTTAAATTTCAAAAGAGCTTAGGGGTTCGTTAGGATTAGGCCTAAGCTTTTGTCCGATTATGATCATAATTGCATTCGTTACTAAAAAACAATTGAATTTTCGATTCTTTTTGATTCAATTTGTTTCAAAAAATCAACTCGTTTCCAAAAAAACTAGTTGATTAAAAAACGAGTTTAGTGAAAAACGAGTTGATATTTTACCGTCGAAAATCCTCCTTTGCCTTGATCAGTGATCAAATATTGCAAAAAAAAAACTTTTAAGTACTAGCAGCCCCCAAGTGTGTTCGCTTTACAACAACTATTTTGATCCGATCACAAAATCAACCACCACCACCACCCGACCGTTTGTGCGCAATCCGCTCCGAATGCGCAGCCACTCCTTGAACTCTTGCTGGAAGAATTTGTTGCCGATCCAATGCAGTGGCAGGCCGACCACCTGCACAGAGCTGAGCGGACCCTCGCCGCACACGGGCAACTGCAGGTAGAACTGCCGTTCAATGTCCTCGCTGAACTGGCCGCCGGCCACCGGACGTTCAGGACCGAAAATGGACAATAACAAATCATCATCATCCGCTGAAAACTGTGTGCTTTGCGCGTTTGAATCCAGCTTCTCTGTTGTTGGATTTTGGGGGAGGCATAAATTTGGCGCTTTCATGTCCAAAATATTTTTCGAAAAAATTTTATTTATTTTTTCAAACTGTCCTTTTTTAAATGGTTTTCTAATCCCGAAACATTAAAGCCTAAAAAAAGGATTTATATTTATGACTAGGGCTGATAACCAAAAATGGCATTACACGCACCAAAAATGGCAAAAATATGCCTTTTTATCAATTTTTTTTTTGCCAAAATATGCAAATTTTAGTCAAAAAAGTGCTAAAATATACATTTTCAAAAAATATCCACAGATCATTATGCCAAATTTTAAAATTTCTTTTAAACTCGCCTCCACTCCGTGCAACATTTGGGACTGCTGAAATTCACATTTAAATTTCGTTTTTTGTTTTAATTTACTTTTTTCAAAACTTGCCTCCCCTCCTCCTTTCGACATTTGAGAAGCCTGCAAATTCACATTTAAAAAATTTATTTTATTTATTTATTTAATCAACTCGCCTCCTGCCCCTGTGCCCGCTGCAGTTGACGCTTCATCGTCCGACGTGACAAACGTGGAGGTTGCGCGACTGCTTGACCGTGCTGTCTTCGTCTTGGACCATTTGAGGTGCCATTCAGCGCCCGTCTTTTGCCGTCCGTCACCGGCAAGCCGTCCATGCCGTTGGGCGCGCCCGTAGTTGGCTGGGCTCCACTGCTCGACGCCCACGCGTTGACCCCAACTGTTCAGCACCGGCTTGGCGCCGCCGCCGTCGTCTACGCCCACCGGCTTGGAGTCGTCGGCACTTTGCTCCACTGCCCCTTGAGGCGACGGTGTTGCACTTGGAATATCTGACAACAAGAGTGCCGTCTTAGCAAAGGATTAAGGGGCATTGAATTTTGCATTTACTCATTAATTTAAAAAAAAAAGGTATTTCAAAAAAACAAATTATTTTTCCATATTTTTTTTTGTAAAATTTCCAAGACGTAATAAAATAAAGTTCATTATGAAATGTTACATAGCTGAATTTTTGTTTCAAAATCCTTTCTATATAAATTTTAGTCAAATTTTTTAGTCAATATGATGGCACTTTTTGTTGTTTTTGGCCCATATTTTGGGGTAAGTCAATATTTTAAACAATATTTTGGCAGTTTGGGTTTATATTTTGGCTGTTTTTTCCGGGTATCTTGACCCCAAACAGCCGAACAATTCAAAAAAAGTGGGGCTCAACATTCATCAGGGTCCCCCGGTGTCGGGGGCATCCCGGAATTCAATCTCGCGCAAGTGCTCGACGAGATCCCGACGGTCCCTAGTTTTTAGTCCCTATTTTACAATGTCCACATTTTGCTATTTTTAGAATCATTATTTTAACAAAAAATGGCCCACCCGGTTCGCCAACAATTTCGCTCCGATCGTCACCGAGTGTGGCAATTTCGTCGTCTTCCCCCTCCGTCTCGTCGTCGTCAGTTTCTTCCCATTTCATTTTGTTGCCCGCTTCCAAACTGTCCACATTTTCTGTTGACAATTTTGCTGATGATGATGGCACGTCAGAGCTGTAAAAAAAAGGAGCTGCGTTTTGTTTTTGGCATTTTTTTGTGTCCAATTGTGACTGACCATTCGGTGCCGCCAAATTTGTCCATGCTGTGACGACGCTCTGAATTAAAATGAAAACATTTTATTCTAAATTCAAGTGATTTGCATGCACCTGCAAAGACGTGACGCTGTGCAGTGTCCGTGCACGCACGAGACCGGCCGCTAGCTGCTGCGTGCATTGATGTTTCCGCAAAATGACTTGCTGTTGTTGCTGCTGCCACACTCGGAATGCGAGCTGCTGCATGCTGCGCGGACGACTCAAATGACTGACCAACAGCAGCAGCAGCGTCGTGTCGTGTCGGTTCCGAAAAGCTACGTGACATGCCTGCAAAACAGTTCAGCGTATCTTCTATGTGTAGCATGCAATGCACGACTCAATCGGCAAACACCAACCTGCAGCGTGATGGCGTGTTGTACCGGCAAAAGTCCGCGAATTTCCTGCATCCGGGTGTTCAACTGTTGACGACAAAAATTCCCCTGAAACACCTGCACCATCACATCGCGTCGAATGACCAGCAGTGGTGAAACCAGGCAATACACTTGCAGTGTCGTGACGTTCAGTTTGCATGCAACTCTGCACAACACGCGCAGCGTGTTGTGCTGCGTGCGCAGACGCATCTGGTGTTGTGATTTGGCGTTCTGCCTTTGGCATTGCGTCAAAAGTGCGATCAAATTTGATGACGTCAGACAACAATTGCATTTCGTCGTCTGTCAATTGCTTCTTGGCCCCCGGGGGTTGTTCGCCCGCCAAAATGCCCGCCAGAAATGCTTCTTCTTCTGACTCGGCATCATTTGCCGTCGTGTCTTTCCGATCAATAAGTTTTGGACTATCATTTTCATATGTAAAAGAGCGCGCTTCCTCCGCCTCCTCCTCCTCTTCTTCTTCATGCTCCTCATATTGTTCGATCAGTTTTGGTTTTGGCGATTTTTGTTCAATCAATCTTAAAATCCTCTAATTTTTAATAAACTAATTTTTCGATTTTTAAGTTGTTTTTTGTCACCCGAATGCCTTGTTGAAGCTTTCATCAATTGCCTCAATCTCCTCCATTTTCTGTTTTGCCTGATCATCAACGACAGCGTCCACATTGGTGCCGTCGTCGTTGTCCAAATAGTCAAAGTCCGGCACCATCGAACGGTTGAGGAAAAGGGGCGATCGATCGGCCGATTCTTTGCCGCCCAACATCAAATGGACGGCTTTCAGTGAAGCGCCAAAAATGGTTGCCGTGTCGGGTCGAATTGCGGATTTGGCAACAATTTGGCAGGAAGAAGCTGAAACAAAATGAGCAATTGTTTTTGCAAGATTTTTCTCATTCAAAGTTTCGAGATTTTTACTCCGATTTTTGCAGATTTTCTTGAGTGTGTTTAATTAAAGAATTTATTTAAATTCTAATCAAAATTGCTCTAAAGGTAAAAGAGTGCCATTTCAACCTTGCCAATTAGTTCTTGTGATCCTTGAATTTTTTCAAACGAATCTTGCAAGATTCTCAAGTTTTTTCTCAGTAAAAAAAATCAAATTAAAATAAATAAAATTAAATCCATTAGTGTAATTTAATTTAAACCCATTTCAGCCTTCCCGATTAGTTTTTCAAGATCCTTGAATCAAATCTTGCAAGATTCTCAAGTTTTTTCTCAAAAAAGGTTTAAAAAAGTAAAAAAACATCAAAATGATAAATATAAAAATTAAATGCATTGGGTGTAATTTAATTCTAAAAAAATGCAATTGTTTTTAAATATTTATAAGTAAATTTAAATGTATTAGCGCGTCGCCGCGTCACCCACCAATGTGTTTTTTGATGTTTGTAGAAAGCAGCCCAATGAGTTTCGGCTCACCGGCTGTCAATAATTTGAACAAATTGTCACGTAACGGTGTGAGGTGTTTGCAAAAAAAATTGTTAATGAGATCAATTTGTGAGTGCAAATTGTCGACAAAAAGCACTTTTGAAGAGATTAGTGTGGGCAAATGGTGCGGCTGGAAGTCGAAAATGATCAACTGAAATAGAAGCGTTTATGATTTTAAGAAAATGTTTTTATTTATGTATAAGAAAAAAAAATTGCATAAGGCGGAGGAGTCGGGACCCCGTGACGGGGAGATCCGATCCCGGAGTTTTTTCTGTGACTGGAATTAGACGGAATCGGTTGCCAAGGTACCACCGGCAGGGGATTTGCCAGGGAGATCAGATCCCGGGTGTGAGGCCACCAAAAACGTCACCGGGGGGGGGGGGGACGAACCTCTAGGGGGGGGGGGGGGGGACGAACCTCTAACTCAGGAGGAAGCGGACCCCTAAACGCCAAAAACGCCTCAAGGGGCGGGCCTCTAAACGCCAAAAACGCCTCAGAGGGGGGGGGGGGATGGACCAAGACGCCTCAGGGGACGGGGGAGGGGGGCGGAGCGGACCCTAAACGCCGAAAACGCCTCAGAGGGGGGGGGGGGGGGGGGATGGACCAAGACGCCTCAGGGGACGAGGGAGGGGGGCGGGGACGCACCCCTAAACGCCGAAAACGCCACCTCAATGCAATGCTCGCAGGCATATAAAATGGCGACGAATTTGTCCAGCCAACCACAATTGTCAGCCGTCTGTTGATCATCACCATCGTCGTCGTCGTTGTCGTCCAGCTGGACGATCAGTTCGTCTTTCTTTTTCTTTGATGCCGCCGCCTGCTCTCTCCTCCTCTCATTTTCGGTCCCAACGTCGTCGATCAGTTTGATCAATTGGGTGTCATCTTCGTCCAAAAACATCATCCGGTAGCTGATCGCCAGCGCAGTGGCACGACAAATCAGGTGCGCTTCGGTGAAACCGGCGGCTTCCGCAGCTGAACAATAAATTAAAAATTCAATTTCGGCACTTTTTAATGTTCTCACTTTTGTGCCTTTTGTTCTTCTGCCTTTTGAGTTAAAAATTCCCACTTTTTTATGCATAAAAAGCACGAAAATAATTTGAAGTAACAAAGTAGGCCGGAACAAGTTTTCAATTTTATTGACCCGTTTTTTACATCCGGGCACGGGTCTGGTTAGGACTGAAAAACCCGTGCCCAATATTCCGATCTCTATTTTGTTAGTATTGTCCAAAAATTGTGCAAAGCTTTAGGAGCAGTGAGGGGTGGGGGATCTTCAAAATTTTCAAATTTTTACAAGTGCGGGAACACCGCGGAGCAAACTCTCAATTACAGTAGGGCATACCAATTACAGTATACATACTGCCCAAATATAGTTGTTTTTTCACCTTCCTCCACCGCCAATTGGTACGGTAGTGAGCACCGGGTTGGGACTACGATAACGGCCTTTGTCGGAATGCGCGGAGGAAGACAGCCGGTTTCGGCCACAAACTGTTGGTCTATGAGTGCACAAACGTAGCCAAAAATGGCTGAAAAAACAAAGAAAATAGATAATTAATTTATTTAATTGATAAAAAAAATACTAAATATGCATTTATTTAATTGATTGTAAAAGATACTAAATTATGCATTTATTTAATTGATTGAAAAAGATACTAAATATGCATTTATATAATTGATTAAAAAAGATACTAAATTATGCATTTAAACTAGAGTTGGTCGGGGCCGGGATCCCGACCGGGACCGGTCGGAAAATTCCCAGTTTTTGGAATCCCGATCCCGGTCCCGGTTTTTTAAAATTGGTAATCCCGATCCCGGTCTCGGTCCCGATTTTTCCCAAAAATCCCGGTCCCAACCAACTCTAATTTAAACACACACCCATACCAGCAAGGTCCGCAATTCGCCATTCTGATCGCTTTTGACGAAAGGTGTTGAACGATTTTATCGATGCCAAAATGGATTTTGCGAACACTGAAAAAAGAATTTATTAAATTTTTTAAATGTCTTTTTCTTTTTTTTTGTTTAAATTAGCCCCACCCCCAACCGAATTTTTGTTTTTAGACTTGACAAAATGATAGAAAAGTGTCAGTTCGTTCGTGATCGCTCGATCAGCATACCCATGAAAATCAATTGATGGTAAAGTTGAAAACATTTTCGGGAATTTTTAAACAAAAAAATTAGAGTTTTCATTTGCCCATTATGTAGAGAGACCGGTGAAAAGGCTCCACATTTTAGGCACAAAATATAATAGGCTCCACATTTTTGGCACAAAATATAATAGGCTCAGCATTTTAGGCACAAAATATAAAATAATGCCGTGCCGCCCACCGTTAGGCTCCACATTTTTGGCACAAAATATAAAATAATGCCGTGCCGCCCACCGTTAGGCTCCACATTTTTGGCACAAAATATAATAGGCTTCACATTTTTGGCACAAAATATAAAATAATGCCGTGCCGCCCACCGTTAGGCTCCACATTTTTGGCACAAAATATAAAATAATGCCGTGCCGCCCACCGTTAGGCTCCACATTTTTGGCACAAAATATAAGGCTCCACATTTTTGGCACAAAATATAAAATAATGCCGTGCCGCCCACCGTTAGGCTCCACATTTTTGGCACAAAATATAATAGGCTCCACATTTTTGGCACAAAATATAAAATAATGCCGTGCCGCCCACCGTTAGGCTCCACATTTTTGGCACAAAATATAAGGCTCCACATTTTTGGCACAAAATATAAAATAATGCCGTGCCGCCCACCGTTAGGCTCCACATTTTTGGCACAAAATATAATAGGCTCCACATTTTTGGACCAAAATATAAAATAATGCCGTGCCGCCCACCCTAGGCTCCACATTTTTGGCACAAAATATAATAGGCTCCACATTTTTGGCACAAAATATAATAGGCTCCACATTTTGGCACAAAATATAAAATAATGCCGTGCCGCCCACCGTTAGGCTCCACAGCGCTGCCACACAGCACAAATTCGTCTTCAAATATTGTCACATATTGCACAACATTTGCGTGCACATCAAACGCGGTCCAACAGCAGCAATTTGTGTGGTTGTGGTGGTGACGCCGCCGTGGCTTTTTGCCGACCGCCGTTGTCGATGATGAGCGAGCGCCAGCGGCGCTGGCAATTGTTGGAGATGAAGCCACCGAGGCGGAGCAGTACGAGGCGGCGGCAGCGGCGGCGGCACAGACGGACGCCATGAATATGATGATGACAACAATTCACAAAATCAAACAAAAATGGTGCAGCAGCAGCAGCAAAGTGTGATTATTTTTATATTTACAATTTACAGAATGGTGTAAGTGTGTGACGCCATCTTTAATAAAAATTTTGCTTTTTATTTTCGTCGTCTTCTTCAAAACTACACCAATTTTTACATTTAACAGAACACGACGGGCCCCACAATGCACATTTTAACTAGAGCCCGGTCGAGACGAGCGTCTCGAGAAATCTCGACCTCAAGATCTCGCTCGACGAAAAACGAGCTTCTCGAGATTTTTCGAGACCGAGATTTTTCGAAAATCTCGACTCGAGATCTCGCTCGAAGGAAGCTCGAGATTCTCGATCTCGAGCCCAAACATTTTTCATCACTCACTGTTTTTTTTAACAAAGATTGCCAATTTTATAAAAATTTCTCCGGCGGCGCCTGTCGGCACCGCCGACCCTCTATCACTCCCAAAAGTGAATAAAAATTTTCAAAAAACTTATATTTTTGAACAATTTCTTTTAAATAACAATTTTCTTACCGGCAGACACAAAAATCTCGAATCTCGAATGTTCCGACTCGAGATTTTTCGAGACCCGAGATTTTTTCGAGAATCTCGACTCGAGATCTCGCTCGAAGCTCAAGTCCGGGCTCTAATTTTAACCAGCAGGTCCCCTTCTAAAAAGTGTATATGTTACGGTTAATTTTGGAAATCGGCTAATTCCGGGATTACCCGGGTAATTATGGAAATGCTAAAGTGCAAGCAATTTTGTTGAAATTCAATAACTTTTTTTAAACTCAGCCGCACCAAACGTAAAAGTTAATATTTGAAAGCTCTAAGCTTTTAAAAGCTATTGTTAAACCAAAGCTAAAATATTAAAATGTTATTTCATTAAAACTAGAGTAGGACGGGATCGGAATTACGACCTTTTAAAGATCGGGATCGGATTACGACCATTTCCATAATTACCCGGGTAATCCCGGAATTACGCGCTCACAGCGGCTAATTTTAGAATTTCCAAAATTAACCGGTTAATTCCAGAAGCCGATTTCCAAAATTAACTGTAACATATATATCAACGCGAAAAATAAAGACAAAAATTTGATAAAATCATATTTTATCCCAAACGGCAATTTTTTGTGCAAATTTTAGCAAAATTTAATGGCGGGGAGTGCCTAACATCACTCACTCTGTCTGCCGCGTGAATAGAGTTTGTCTGTTAATTTGTTTAAATGATTTTGTCATTATGAATAGGGCTCGGATTTATATGGACTAAAAAACCCCCCAAAATATTGACTAAAACCCCCAAAAAGTGTCAAAATATGGACTAAAATGCGCCAAAACTAACCAAATCCAGTCAATTTATGCGTAAAAACGTTCAAAATTGGATTTTCCTTTTCACATTTTTTGGTAAAATATTAAAATAAAAAAAGCACGATCTTCAAGGGTGCATTTTCGGCCAAAGAAAGTCATTTTTCAGGGGTGAATATGGATTTATTATGGAAAAATACCAAATATTGATTTATATGGAATGAGTTGATATGAATTCTATTTTTGGGCTTATCTCGTCAAACCCTATTCGCAAAAAAACATGAAAACTGTGCCCTTTGAGGTAAGTCGCTTTTTTCAACCATTTTTGGTGGCATAGAGTATAAATCTGTTCCCAAAATTCTTTGGACAGGAAAAGCTACAAAATTTTGCATAATTCAAAAAACTATGAAATGCTAATATGGGATTGATTGGCCTACACAAAATAGGTGGGGTTGGGGGGGGGGTGGGGGAATGTTTGCGGTGTCGGTGGGGATCGATAAATGTTTAAATCGAATGAGTTGACTGAGTAAATGGATAGGGGGGGGGGGGATGACCACCCCCCCCCCCAAACAATGCAACAAAAACGACGCCACCGAAAGGCGGGGGGAATCGATGGGAAATGAAACATTCATTAATTGGAGGGCGGAGATTAGTAGTACTGAATCGTATGGCTATTAAAAGGTCCCACGGACAAAATGTCCACCCCCCTCCCCGTAGGGCAAAATCGAACAAAGGCCAAAACACCGCCAAATGTTGGACTTTTAATTGTCTGAATTCCTTTGGCAAGATGATTGTCAAAAAATTTTTTTAGGATATGTTTCTTGACTTTTTATTTTTTAGAAGATTTAAGTTCAAAAACTTTTTCCTGCCAACCAGACTCAGTTGGCCCAGACTCAGTTGGCACCAGACTCAGTTGGCCCAGACTCTTGGCCCAGACTCAGTTATCCCAAACTCAGTCGGCCAGACTCAGTTGGGCGGTTCCCTGACAACCCTAGTCATATGGACACATTTGATGACATTTTGTCCCAAATTGTAACATTTATGCCACAAAGTAGCTTGCGCATTCAAAATTCACAAATTCCATTTTTGGTAGAGTAGGTCGGGACCGCGACTGGGACTGAAGTCTCCAATTTTGGGACTGAATTTCCCCCTTATAAAATCCCGGGTTTTTTCAAAATTGACAATCTTAGTTTTTGCCCATTAGTCCCGCTTTTTTTGACCGGGATTTGATTAATTTTCCCTACTCATAAACCCGGTTTTTTCATTTTCTCAATCCCGATCCCGGGTTTTCCCCAAAAATTCCGGTCCCGACCTACTCTAATTTTTGGTTTCGATTTGTTCTGTTTTGTTGGGTGGGGGGGGGGCAATTTCTATTCATTCAATGCGTTCTTTTGCACAAATAAAAAATAAAATTATCTCATTTTAATTATAAGAACCCTTTCATTATTATTATTTTAATTGCATTTGATTTGTGAATGTGCCGTTTCAAAATTCACAGATTCCATTTTTAGTTTCGATTTGTTTTGTTTTGTTGGGCGGGGGGGGGGCAATTTCTATTCATTCAATTCGTTCATTTGTACAAATAAAGCCCCCCGCCCCCAAAAATTCTGTCGACTCCGTCAACACGAAAAGAGTTGGCCAAATTGCTGCTGCATTTTTCGATCAATCAAACAAATTTTTAGCCTATCTTTTTACAAATATTTGCCGATTTATTTTAAATTTCAAGCGCAATAAAATTTCAAAAATTATTCAATTATTTTTGTTTAAAAATTTTACATAAATTTCTTTCTTATTTATATTATAGGATTAGGTCTATTTTTTGTTGTTGTTAAAAAGTTTTTTTATTTTTAATTCAAATAAAATTTAATTTTTTTACTAACTTTGAAACAATTTAGCTTCTTGTTCCAACGACCAAAAAACCAACTTTACATCACCAATAGAGTACGGAACGAGAGGAGATCTTGTCTCGAGATCTCGAAAAATCTCGACGAGATTCTCGAGAAATCTGCGAACTTGGAACACTGAGTTAAGCACTAAAAACACATTTTTAGCTCAATTTGAGGCTCCTAGGATGGACTTTATAATAACTATTTTTACCTATTTCGGCTTTTTTCTACCTATTACCTAGGTACCTATTTTTCTACCTATTTCGACCTTTTTGTTACCTATTTTTAGGTTTTTGAATTTTTTTAATATAATTCTGCTGAAAATGCCAAAAAAAAGGCCAAAATATGCACCAAAATACCGAAACACCGAAAAATGCCAATTTTAGTGCTCTAAGCCATTTTTTGCCTTATTTTTATGCGAGTTTATTTTTTTATTGATTTTTTTTCGAAATACAATTAAATTTTAGAAGATGCATTCTTTACACCATTTTTTGCTGCTTATTGTTGTTTTGTTTGTTCTTTTTATGACAAATTTTGCCAATTTTGTCCACGGATTGTCGTCGTCGTCAGCGTCTTCCACCGACAATAAAAATGGGAAAGTGAGCAGCAAAACAACGGAATTGAATCATTGGCCAACAGCAGAAGCAAATGTGCAAATGTTGCGATCAAAAAAGTCAGCAAAAAAGCAACCAAGTTCAGGTCCTTGGATCAAAATTATTATTTTTAACCGATTTTTGTCAAATTTTTTAATAGTTTTAGACACTTTTTTATATGAAATTTTGCAAATTCAATCAAAAAAATTTTAGGCAAAATTCCGCGCGTTTTTTGCGACACGGTGGATCAATGCCCGTATGGAATGCGCTGCAAAGGCGGCATATGCCGATGAATGAGAGGGCAAAATGATGACATTTTTAATTAAAATAGCTTATTATTTTTAAATTGTATAGAAAAAATACCAGTGCGCTCTTACCTATTTTATCAATTTAAAATTTTGTTCCATCACGAAAATAATTCAGAAGATGCTCAAAAAGGCGCATAAAATGCATTTGCGCTTTGATATTTTATTTTTGTTATTGGGTAACCGATTTTCACTTTTTAAATAATTTTTTATTATTATTATTTACAAATAACATTATTATTGGTAAAAATATGGAGCATTATGGCGCCCAGACTCAAAGTCAAACAAAACAATTTCCATAGGTAAAAAAAACTTTCTCAAAAGGACATTTGACAATCTCCAGAAACCCAAGCCGTATTGAAACGTTGTAAAAAATTTTCAAATGGTTCAAAAATTCGATAAGGTTTAAACTGAACATTTTGTTAAGAATTTTGCTTATTTCAAAAAATTCGGATGAAATTTGCCGAATAACGAAACTCAAAAATCAAGCAACTATTTGAATATTTAAGACTGAATAATTACATTTTTGTTCATTTTTAATGACAACATTTTCATTGTTCTGTGTGATTCTTTCTTTATGCGTATTTGTTATCAAAGAATAAATAATTCATAATCGACAATGTGATGAACACTGATCGATCCATAAATATAACTCTAACACTCTATTATGTGTTGTGATAAGCGCCAGACGGAAAATGGTGACAGATTTTTTGTTATAAATATAGAAACAAAATTACTAAAAAAAGAGTTAACAAATATATTTTAGTGTCCAAAAATTAATAAAGAATTTTGCCTCTGGCACAAATCAGTGCTGCGAATGCCAAACAATTGATTAAGCAAAGCAAATAAGCAAATATTAATCGTCCCATGATCCATCACTTTCAATCAGTCAATACCCATTCAGTCTCGAAAAAAATCGGTAATTTTTAAATCATTTTTTGGTACCAATTTTGTCATGAAAATTTTCTGAAAAGACTATCAAAAATACTTTAAATGGATACTGAACCGAATTGTTCCGTTTCTGTGCGCTCTCCAATCATCACATTCTTTTCATCATTTGACTGCCATCATCATTTGGCAACCGGCAACATAAGTGGCAATGATAAGGGCCAACAGAGCAAAGAATGTCAAAATGCCGACGATAATCTGTTAAAAACAAAATCAATAATAAAATAATTACTATTTTTGCATTGGATTTTTTTAACATATATATTTTATTCATTTTTTGCACTTTTGGGTTGTTTTGCTTTTTTTATTTGTATTTAATTTATCTTAAGTTTCCATCAACAATCTTGTGGATCGTACGGTCATATAGCTAACTCATTTAGGCAACTTACCATCGAACACTTGAAAAAGCATGCGCATTGCTCAGAGCATTCAGAGCACACGGTTCGGCTGGCCAACTCAGTGCCCTCGCTTGGCTTGGACGGGACCACCATAATAGCCTGGAGGGTTTGCTGCGGTTTGTCCAGTGATTGCTGCGGTTTGTCCGGTGATTGCTGCGGTTTGTCCAGTGATTGCTGCGGTTTGTCCGGTGATTGCTGCGGTTTGTCCAGTGATTGCTGCGGTTTGTCCAGTGATTGCTGCGGTTTGTCCGGTGATTGCTGCGGTTTGTCCAGTGATTGCTGCGGTTTGTCCGGTGATTGCTGCGGTTTGTCCAGTGATTGCTGCGGTTTGTCCAGTGATTGCTGCGGTTTGTCCGGTGAATGTGCGGCATAGGGCTTGCATTTGTCTGTATTGGCCTCCTCGATGATAACGTCCCAATCACAGAGAAATTTGTGCTAAAGGGATAATTACAAATTAATTGGATAATTCGGGGTCACATCATCCCAAATGCGCAGGAGTTAATTGATATTTAATCTCCGGAGCAACTCAATTGGCTGTTCATGCTCCAAACTTTTTTGAATTTAGCTCGGCTTTAAAGCTAACGCGTCTGTTTAATTGGCATTATTTGCCATCCATTGATCACTTTAATCGAAGGCCCTATGGCAAGAGCAGTGGTGGCGAACATGGCCAAGAGCAGTACTTGAAGAAAGAACGTCTTCATATCGCTTCGTCGTTGTTCAATGTCGTCCGCTTTTCACCCACACAAAGATTCTGAATAGGGAGAGGATTTCAGAATAATTACCGAATAGTTACGGCAAAATGTTTTTTTATACATTTTATTTACAATTATTTTTACGTTACAATTTTGCAAGCATAAAATTGTGTCTATTTTTTGAATATGTACAAAAATGTTTGCGAATGATTTGGCCAACCGCAGAAGTTTAAAAATGGATTGACTGAATGTATGTTTCATTCTTTGGAGAAAGATGATTCAATGGGGAAAAATAGCGCCCCAGGGATCGATGATTCGACAATGAAGAAGAATTTGGAGAAATTTTTTCAATAGGATGAATAACGGATTTTAAACTTTTTATACAAAATTTTTATTAAAATTTAAAGATAAAACAAATCATTGGTTGGCTTTTTTAAAGAATTGGAACGGATAAATGAAGGTTAAACATTAAAATTCATATAATTGGTTAAAATAACATTAAAATTCATACAATTGGTTAAAATAACATTAAAAACTCATACAATTGGTTTAAATACCATTAAAATTCATACAATTGGTTAAAATAACATTAAAAACTCGTACAAGTTTTATCGGGACTTCCGTTTTTTCAGTTTGTGGTGTCCAATTGTCAGGGAGCCCATTCATTCATTCGGTCAACTCAGCGGTAGGAAAGGAAGACCAGCACGAAACCTTAAAAATTTTAAATATTTGTTATGCTAAAAGATAGAATTTACGTCCAGCAAAAAGCATAGCGATGAGAAAGGCCAAAGCCACGCGGAGGCCAGCAGCACCAGCTGGTTCGATTGGAACGTAGATGTTGTCAGCTAAAAGTTGCGGGACTCTCGAGACTCTCGCTAAATTTGATTCCGGCTCCAAAAAGTCAACAAAAAAATCCTGGGCATCGGTTATCTCATCTTCAAGAACAAGAAACCGTCTAAAAATACGAGACTCTTGAAACAGTTAGCAATAGAATAAGCATGAACGAGATTTTAAGGACGAAATAGTAGAGTTTGATTAAACAGAATCGAGAGTTTAGGGCCGGGAACTGCTGCCCGTCTCTAATTTACCAGTTTAGGCATATCAACCAAAACACTCTACAAGCATAACGTATACAGAAGTTCAAGCAGTACTTACGAGCACGGGCTGGGATTGGTTGGTTGGACGTTCGCGAGTCTGCTGCGAGTGACATGTTGTTGCACAGTTCGTTAGCGCAAGTGTAGCAGGCAATGTCCCGACCGTTGTCGCAGAACTGAACCATCCAGCTGCAAACTCTGAAATGCTCATGCCTATCATCTTCAGCGCATCCATTGAAGATATAGTTGTTATGTTGCCCGCCTCCTAACAAAATGTCGTCCTTTTGCTGCTTTGAGCTATGTGTTTATATTAGGGTTGAGCGGGACCGGGGCTTTTGGGAAAAACCGGGACCGGGACTTACCGGTACCAGAAAAACCGGTACCGGGACCAACCGGGACTTTTCAAGGAAAAAATTTTTCTTTTATCAAACACTAAAAAATTTTAATTTGCAGGCAACACATATTGTTGATCTTCTTGATCATCAACGTCATTGTCATCATCATTCTTTTTTTTTTAAGATTCAGCTTTACTTTTAGGGAGGGTGGGGGTCGGCGGTGCCGAATAGGCGACGCCAAGAAAAATTTTTGAAATTTTGACTCAATTTTGTTAAAGAAATTTCATCAAAATTTTAGCAAAATTATGAATTTTGCTTCGGAATTTCAGAGAAAAAAACTGGTTTACGTAAGAGTGGAGGGGATGTCCGGCGGTGCCGTCAGGCGCCGCCGGAGAAATTTTTACAAAAATTGGTAATCTTTGTTAAGGAAATTGAAGCAAAAATTCAAAGACAGTGATGAATTATTTCAAAAATTCTTGTATCTTTTCTTTTTTTGCGCGAATTTTTAATTAAAAAATATTAGAATATTATTTAAAAATTTATTAATGAGGTGATGCCTTATTTGAGTAGTGGGGAAAACCAATAAATAAGTGCTTGCCACTCAATCGGGTTTGAACCCAGCACATAACATACGACTCACCATAAGTAAAAACCACTAGGCCATCGACTTCCTTTGAAGACATAAGTAAAAATGTTGAAATTCTCGGTCGATGATGCCATCATTAGGGGTGTAAATTTAGTCCCGGTTGATCCCGGTCCTGGCGGGACTAAAAAACCGGGACCGGGACTTTCAGTTTTTAAAAAGTCCCAGTCCCGGTACCGGTCCCGCTCAACCCTAGTTTATATACCAGTGCATGTAAATGTTAGACAGGGATTTTTCTTTTTTTTGAGACAGTCCACTTTGACCATGTCGGCATTGACGGTGATGCGGTCCATAAACATTCTTGCTGCAAGTTCCCCCGGCACTTGGCCGTGGATGCCCTGCCAACATTTTTGGCGAGGGCGAACTGCAAAAATTACCTCACTTTTATATGTAAAGTGTCAGAGAGAAATACCGGCTGCCAAGAATGGGCTCAACGTAAAGCGTGGTGATGAAGACAAACAACAGAAACACAGCGTTTATGGGAACAAAGTTCATGTTGGCTATCAAAAAATAAATCAGCAAAACGAATTCAGACTATAATAATAATAATAAAATGACTATTTTGTCATATTGAAGCTAAAAATGCAAAAAATGGACGGAAGAATTGGTAATTTTATTCATTGGACGACATCAAATGGGACGCCAGAACGGGTTAATCATCAATGCAATAGTCCAGTGACGGAATTCCAATGTGGCAAATCCGGCTCCGGACGACAAAATGTCCGGGAGCATGAAAAAAAAATTGTAAAATGTACGGTATTGAAATTATACCTATACGGTAGCAATGAAAACGATAAAGGTACGGTAGCAACCACTAGATTTGTCTTTATTTGGGGAGTCTCATCTTAAAAAAACATAAATATCCTTATTTTTAATTACCTATGTTTTTGCCTTATTTTGTATTTTGTTTTATTATCAATCCACCATTATACTAATTTAGGCTTCTTCTCATCCCCCAGCCTTCTCCGTTATGTAACGTTGATTTGTTGTTGTAAATGAATATTAAACTATTTATCAATTAATAACATCCATTGAATTTGTTGTGCTTTATTATTGCTTTCTAAACTACAAATTTATTAGTGGCAATTTAAAATTTCTTCCGGCGGCGCTTATTGGCACTTCCAAACACTTCGATTAGCTTTGATTCCCATGAGTGGCTACAAAATTCATTTAATTCTTCTTCGATAATTCTCCATTAAAATTAGCGCCATTTGAATCGGTTAAAAGGGTTAAGCAAGTTATTTGCCTTGGTCTGGAATTTGGATTACATCAACTCATTCTTTCTTATTTTAATTTATATAAAAATTCTTTCTTTTTTTTTAAATCCGAATGCTTTTACTCCCCGACCCAGAACCATAACTCCGAGCTCCAAAATTGCGTCATGCCCGACCCCCGAATGGCCAACCCCGGCCTCCCCGACCCCGACGACCTTTTTGTGTCGGGGATCGGGGGTAACCAACAAACAAACACGCCTAAAGATTGGAGTTTTTTTGGAAGCAATGATCCTGTATGATGTGGTGTAATGGTGAGTGTGAGTTCTAGAGGGGTCATCGGGAGGGTTCAGATCCTGGGGTGTGGTAATTTAATTGTTCCTAGTTTCTGTGAACATCTTTGGGTGTTAGGAAAAGTTTAAAAAAATTTTGAAATTTTTTCCGATTTACAAAATATTTTTGATGACAAATTCACAAAAAAATTATTTTTTCACTGTTGAAAATTTTTATCAAAAAAAATGCTGAAATTTTATGAAAAAAATTTTCTTTACCCCCGCCGACCCCGACAATTTGGTCGTCCCCGACCCCCAAAGTGGGCAACCCCGGCCAACCCCAACCCCGACTTTCCCGCCCCCGTCGTGGAGCTACACACTTTTTATCCATAATATATTTAATATTGGCCTCAAATTGCTTCCATTCATTGTTTGGATGTTGTTTTTCTTGCATGAATTTGTTTTTTAATTCAATGTATTCTTGGACAATTTCACGTTTTTGGTCATCAGAATAACTTTTGGTTGAGGTTGAGACTGCCATATTCAATTCGAATGAATGCTTAAATTGTAATTTCCAATATTTAATTGTTCTCTAGATTTATCAATTAATAACATCCATTGAATTTGTTGTGCTTTATTATTGCTTTCTAAACTTCAAATTTATTAATGTAATTTTTAAAATTACTTTTGCCGGCGCTTACACTTCGATTAGCTTTGATCCCATGAATGGCTACAAAATATGACATGTTGATCACATTTTAATTTTAAGACAATGGACGGTGGCCGATGTGTTGGTCACTGTTCGTTTCGTCACTGATCACTTCGTCACTGAGTTCTAAAAGTCGACAAAATGGTACTTTATAGGGTTCTCGAGGCCGTAGAATCCAAGTCTGAGGTCCATTTTCGACCCAATTTTGAACCCCAAACCCGAATTCGAACAATTTTTCGAAAATTCAAAAATTTTTAAAAATTCAATTTCGTCTCAAAATCTTCTAAAAGCATGAATTCGATCTCTACTTGCCTTTTTGTTTAATTTATGGAGCTCAGAATTGGATTCTACGGCCCCGAGAACCCTATAAAGTACCATTTTGTCGACTTTTAGAACTCAGTGACGAAGTGATCAGTGACGAAAGGAACAGTGACCAACTGATAGGGAACCAAAGGGACAAGCTTCTTTTAGTGGCAAACCGTTCATATGATTCTAATGCAAAATCGGACAAAAGGTCCCACGGACATTCTTTTTTTTTTACTACAGTATGTAACTGAAAAACATAAAATTATATTTAAAATAATTATAAAACTGAATCTGATCATTGATGCCAAAGAATGTTTTGGTAAATTCACTGTAAGGAGTAAGCGGGTTGCAACAAGTTCAGAATCCGATTGAAGAAATTTTCTGTAATCAACAGTATTCTTGATTAGGCACCACCAAACTAAGCTAACAACAAAAGAACGCGCCTTAAAAACTTTGAGAGCTCTTGATTGGTACCAAAATCATTGGTTTATGTTGAGTTTTGCACAGCCTTGAACCGGGAATTTTCCGGGACCAAAAATTCAGAAATTTTATCGAAATCTCGGTTTTGCGTAACTCGTTCTAGTGTCCAATTGGCCGGTGCCCAGTTGTCAGGGGGAGCCCATTCATTCGGTCAACTCAGCGGTAGGAAAGGAAGACCAGCACAAAACCTTAAAAATTTTAAATATTTGTTTATGCTATGGAATTTTACGTCCAGCAAATAGCATAGCGATGAGAAAGGCCAAAGCCACACGGAGGACAGCAGCATCAGCACCAGCACAGTCGGTATCGGTGCATTCAATTGGTTCGTAGATTTCGTCAGCTAAAAGTTGTGGGACTCTCGAGACTCTCGCTAAATTTGATTCCGGCTCCAAAAAGTCAATAAAAAATCCTGGGCATCGGTTATCTCATCTTCAAGAACAAGAAACCGTCTAAAAATACGAGACTCTTGAAACAGTTAGCAATAGAATAAGAATGAACGAGATTTTAAGGACGAAATAGTAGAAACAGAATCGAGAGTTTAGAGCCGGGAACTGCTGCCCGTCTCTAATTTACCAGTTTAGGCATATCAAGCAAAACACTCTACAAGCATAACGTATACAGAAGTTCAAGCAGTACTTACGCCCACTGGTTGGGATTGGTTGGTTGGACGTTCGCGAGTCTGCTGCGAGTGAACGGTTGTTGCACAGTTCGTTACGGCAAGTGTAGCAGCTATTGCCCAGACCGTTATGGCAATAAAGGCGGCCCATTGCGACGCAAACTGCTAACGTATGCCCATCAAAGCATGAATTGTAGATATAGTTGCGCAGTGAGTCTAAATTTGTCATCAATCAAAAAACAATTGTTGCACCAACAGGGAAACAGTAACAGTCTGGCAAGGACGGACATATAAAGAATTTGTCAGGTTATTTTTGAAATCTATATTAATGAAACAACTTTTTTTAAATTTTAAACTTATACCAGTGCATGTAAATGTTAAACAGGAATTTATCTCTAAAAAGAATTTGGGACAGTCCACTTTGACCATGTCGGCATTGACGGTGATGCTGTCGTCCCTCCGCAATACTTTTGCAATTTCCTCCGGCACTTGGCCGTGGATGCCATGCCAACATTTGATACCTGCATTACATCACTTTTATATGTAAAAAAAGTGTCAGAAAAAAAACGGTTCCAAAACAAGGGTCGGTCTGTTGGCCCGAATTCGGTAAATTTTTGAAAACAACCAACGCATCAGTGTTCAAAACTATTTTCTTTCAAGACAGATTTAATTAATTAAGTCAATCTCATTTGCTAACATTTTTATTGGATTTAATAACATTGTCGGAGTCGATAAAGAAGAACAATTTGACAATGTAATGAATGGTAGAAATTGTCACAATCAAACGGGAACAACAATATGCAGCATCAACAAAAAGTGATCGAAAAATGCCAAGATCCTCATTGCAAAAAAATCTTTTCCCTTGCCAAAGTGCACAATAAACATTTAAAAAAGAGTTTTCAAGCATTTTTGATATTGCGCAAAAAAAAACTCAGCTTTTCTAGAACTTTTTTTTTATATTTCAAAAAGTTACTAATTTTTTTGGATGCTAATTGTTACACTTACTAACATAAAAGTTCAGTTACGAACGCCCTTGATCCAAACGCAATTTTCTAAATTCCGGTGTATGCTTAAATTGTGCTTTCCAATTCCAAATTGTTCTGATAGAAATTTTCAAATCAGCCGCAATGTCTCTGTCTTTAGTCTTCGGATTTTTTAGTTTTATTTCATAATATTCTTTCATTTTTTCAAGTTTTTCTTCATCCGTATACATTTTTTTATTAACCCCAAAAAATTGCTTCTTCCATATAAAAATTGTTCCATTAGTGACACCAAGTTCCTTGGAAATATTGGCCTCAAATTGCTTCCATTCATTTTGGGAATGTTTTTTTTCATGCAAAAATTTGTTTTTTAATTCAATGAATTTTTGGACAATTTCACGTTTTCTGTCATCAGAATATCGTTTCACTTTCTTGGGTTTTGAGTAAGGGTTTTCATTTTTTTGATTTTGTAGGGGATTCGAATCAACAAGTTCAACAGGGACTTGATTGGGCTGAATATTGTCATTTTGATCAATTTCAGAGCGATCGTTTCGGTCCCAAGACTTTTCTGATTCATTTTGTCCGTTTTGATGAGAATTTTCATGGCGATTTTCTGTTGCCAAAGTGGGCCCTAATAATTTAGGCTTCTCCTCATCCCCCCAGCCTTCTCCGAATATTTCATCAAAAGTTTTATAAATTTTCACATTGTTTGGTCGCGAATTGACCGATTCAATTGAATTTGTTGCATGGCATAACACCAAAATTAATAACCAAAATTTCATTTTCATAAAATTAGCAAAAGATAATTTTGAATGCTTTGGAGGTAAATTAAAAAAATGCAATATAATTTATAAAAATACTTAATATAATAAAAATTGAAATGAATCTCAACATTTCTTGTTGAATATTCTTATGTAACGTTAATTTGTTGTTGTAAATGAATATTAAACTAGATTTATCAATTAATAACATCCATTAAATTTGTTGTGCTTTATTATTGCTTTCTAAACTACAAATTTATTAATGTAAATTTTAAAATTCCGGCGGCGCTTGTTGGCACTGCCAAACACTTCGATTAGCTTTGATTCCAATGAGTGGTTATTTTATAAATAAACTCAAAATGAAAGAAGTATATTTTTTAAACTTTTTTTTATACTAAAAAGCAAAATTAAAAACTCTTATTTTGATTTTGGTTGGCTCATTTAAAGAAGGTTTAGAATATGGTTGACAAACCCCGCTTTTAATTATGTTTTCTTAGGTGTTCGAAGTGTCTGGCAGTGCCAAAAAGCGCCGGAAAAAGAAATTTTAAAAAAATTTGTAGTTTAGAAAGCAATAATAAAGCACAACAAATTCAATGGATGTTATTAATTGATATTCTAGTTCAATATTTATTTACAACAACAAATTACAACGTGTACATAAGCATATTCTGAACATGAAATGTTGAGATTAATCATTTTAAATTGATTTTATTTTTCATTATATTAAGCATTTTTATTTAAATTATATTGCTTTTTAATTCCTATAAAACATTCAAAATTATCTTTTGCTAATTTTATAAAAATGGAATTTTGGCTAATAATTTTGGTGTTATGCCATGCAACAAATTCAATTGAATCGGTCAATTCGCCACGAAATAATGTGAAACTTTATAAAACTTTTGATGAAATATTCGGAGAAGGCTGGGGGGATGAGGAGAAGCCTAAATTATCAGAGACCAACGAATCGCAAAGAATTGAAGCTTCTTCAACAGAAAATCTCCATGAAAATTCTGATCAAAACAAAAAAAATGAATCAGAAAAGTCTTGGGACCGAAACGATCGCTCTGAAATTGATCTCAATGAAGTCCCTGTTGAACTTGTCGATTCGAATCCCCAAGATCAAAAAAATGAAAACCCTTACCCAAAACCCAAGAAAGTGAAACGATATTCGGATGACAGAAAACGTGAAATTGTCCAAGAATATATTGAATTAAAAAATAAATTTATGCAAGAAAAAAAACATTCAAAAAATGAATGGAAGCAATTCTATGCCAATATTTCCAAGGAACTTGGTGTCAGTCACAAAAGTGTTTTTAAATGGAAAAAGCAGTTTTTTGGAATTAATATAAAAAAGTATAAGGATGAACAAAAGCTTGAAAAACTGAAAGAATATTATGAAATAAAGCTAAGAAACCCGACGATTAAAGACATAGACATTGCGGCAGATTTGGAAATTTCTATCGGAACACTTAAATATTGGAAATCGCAATTTAAGCATGTGCCGGAATTGAATATGCCCAAATCAAATGGACCACCGCCCTTCTAGCGTCGCAGTTTTGGGAGACTCTCTGAATGTCCAAACTCCGATATTGACAGCCGGTGAGAAAAAGGGTTACCGGATGTTTCGTTATTGAACGTTTCGTCTATCAACTTTTCGTCAATAAATGATAATTTAAATATTTGTGTATATTTGACATCATTTTTTGAAATATATAAAATAAGTTCTAGAAAAGCTGAGTTTTTTTTCTCAATATTAAAAATGCTTGGAAACTTTTCTGCTGTCCTATTTTTGTTCCTGTTTGATTGTGACAATTCTACTTTACCATTCATTACATTGTCAAATTGTCCTTCTTTATTATCGACTCCGACAATGTTATTAATTTCAATAAAATGTGCGCAAATGAGATTGCCTTTTTAATAATTAAATCCAGGCCTGCTCACGGTTACCCGCGGTTAACGGTTATGGAATTTTAAAAGGTCGCGGTTACGGGCGGTTAACGGTTATGGAATTTTAAAGCACCGCGGTTACGGTCGGTTAACGGTTATGACCACTAAAACCGCGGTTAACCGTCGCATCCGTTGTTTTTTGAATTCTAGGATTGAGACGATTTGACTTCAAATTTCTTCGCTTTTATTCACATTTCACCAAATCCCTCTATATGTCCGGTGGCTCACTGGTGAAACTCATAGACTTTTTTTATTTGGTCTAGGTTCTAGCCCCTTCAACTGAAATTATTTTATTTTTTATTTATATTTTAATATCCCTTCTTTTTAGTATTCTTTCAATTTTTTGCAAATTTTAGATATAAAAAGTAAAATTCTAAGTATTTACATAAATAATTAGTGCATTTTAGAACTCCATCACCTAAAATTTGGACGATTTTTCCCAGCATAAGGCGTTAGATAATTCGATTTTTTTCACCTCGGCGGCGCCTATCGGCACCGTCGAGCCCCCAATCCCATTCTTAAAAATATTTTAGGAAACTAATGCGCAAAAAACAGAAAATATTACTCTGTTCGGTCGCGCTTTGTTAGATTTTAATCATGAAAGTGTTAGAAAAAGATTTAAAATTTTATTTATTGACAAAATCTGATAAAAATCACTTGTTAAGTTCAATACACATCAATTTTGATTTAATTTTAAAAAGACGCCACATCACGATCGGAAAAATTAGCTTTGAGAAATCGATTTTTCGAAATTTGGAAAACTTTATTGATTTTTAAATAATGCGGTTAACCGCGGATAACCGCGGGCGGTTAACGGTTATGAACTTTTGAGGACGGGCGGTTACGGGCGGTTAACGGTTATGAACTTTTGAGGACGGGCGGTTACGGGCGGTTAACGGTTACGGGTGTTTGAGCACGGGCGGTTACGGTTACGCAAATTGGTAACCGTGAGCACCCCTGATTAAATCTGTCTTGAAAGAAAATAGTTTTGAACGCTGATGCGTTGGTTGTTTTCAAAAATTTACCGAAGGCTTGCTTTAGAGCTGCGAGTGCTTTAAGTTAACAAAATATTTGATTTTTCGAAGGCCCAAAGTTTCTTCAATTTTGCTTAAAAAAATCTAACATTTTGTTCTAATTGTACAATTTTTAATTAAGAAACTGTGCTAAAAAGCATCAGAAAAGGGAGAGAGCACTGAATCTGAATCTGAATCTGAAAAATAAAAATAACAATTTAAAAAATTCTCTAAAGTCACAAACTCGATAAGCTCGACTTTGAATGGTGCATAATTTATAAAACCAATATACCTTCTGACATTATTAATCGCACCGGGGATCAAAGCTAAACTCGATTCGAAACCCGACCCGACATTTTTCTCGACCCGCTGCAACCTTGATTGGATCCACGTGAAAACGGGCCTCCGATGGACGACGAGAAATATACCGTAATCGATTAGGCAGAGGGATAGGGATACGACAGGAATATGTCGATTTGGCAGAGGGATTAGGAGACGACAGGAAGACGAGAAATATACCGTAATCGATTAGGCAGAGGGATAGGGATACGACAGGAAGACGAGAAATATACCGTAATCGATTAGGCAGGGATACGACAGGAAGACAAGAAATATACCGTAATCGATTAGGCAGAGGGAGACGACAGGAAGATGAGAAATATACTGTAATCGATTTGGCAGAGGGATTGGGAGACGACAGGAAGACGAGAAATATACCGTAATCGATTAGGCAGAGGGATAGGGATACGACAGGAAGACGAGAAATATACCGTAATCGATTAGGCAGGGATACGACAGGAAGACGAAAATATACCGTAATCGATTAGGCAGGGATACGACAGGAAGACGAGAAATATACGTAATCGATTTGGCAGAGGGATAGGGAGGAAATCGGAAGAAAATTTCAACATTTTTTGGATGATTCGTCGAATTGATTTTTTGAATGATTCGTCAAATTAATTTATTTTTAATTGCCCCCAAATGATCTGATCAGCCATTTAACTCATTTTAAACGAATAAAGTGCTCAAATCCGTGCACTTTTAATTGTTTGAAATTAAATTGCTCCTTTCGCATCGATTTTATTTGAGCTTATTTGTCAACTTAAAGAGAATAACCCCAAATCCATTAAAAATTCAAAAGATCGACCACAGAATGAAGTGCAAGTATGATCTCAGAAACCTTTGATCACAAAATTTATCCTCCCAACGGTGATCTCTGAAGCTCGCTCGACCCGCGAAGCCTGGCAATATTTAAATTCCCGCAACAATTGCCACTCACCGCCACGCAATGGCACCTTTTCAACTGTATTTACTCGGACATTTGAGCAAAATAAAGACGGAGGGATGCACGGTAAATTATTTATTTTGCCATAAAAGATTCTTTTAATGTGAATATTATTCCATGGTAAAAAGAACATAAATCCCAGGAGCAGTCATGTCCGAGTGGTTAAGGAGATTGACTCGAAATCAATTGGGCTTTGCCCGCGCAGGTTCGAATCCTGCTGACTGCGAACATATTTTATTTCGTGTTTTTTTCTACATTTTTTGATAATATATATACAAACTAGTGGAGTGAGGTACAACTCTTTCTGTGTGCTGCTAAAGCGCTGACGCGCTTGTAGAGCTTCGCTACCTAGATTGGGGTGCGTGGTGCAGTTTCGACACTGCTATTTACACTGGTAGATTTTGATACTTTAAATAAAGTAAAGGCATGCCCTTCACGTTGTGTCGAAGCGACATAGCCCTATAAGTGCCTTTGTAAGACACACCTTCAGCTTGCGGAACCCTACATGTTGCGTCGCAGCGCCATATGCCTATAGTTGCGTCGTAAGAGCCCAACCTACGCTTGCGTCGCCCTATATGTTGCGTCGCAAGATCATGCCTTCACATTGCGACGCAATGAATAGACCTGAAAGTTGCGTCGTAAGGGAATAACATACATGTTGCAACGCAAAACAATAACCCTACATGTTGCGTCGCAACATAACCTTTAAATCTACAAAATTTGCGTCAACACATAACCATACACGTTGCTCAAAACGGCATACTCTTACATGTAGCCTCGTAAAGATAATATTGAAGAATAAACAAATTTTAAAATTTTAATATTTAACTCGCTTTAAAAATAAACAATTATAAAAAAATAGTATAAGAACTGTTAAACATTGTTAGATATTGATACTTTAAATAAAGTAAGGGCATCATGCCTTTCACGTTGTGTCGAAGCGACATGCCCTATACGTTGCGTCGTAAGGACACAACCGTCAGCTTGCGTCGCACCGACATAACCCTACAGGTTGCATCGTAATGACATAACCATTACGTTGGCTCGCAGCGCCATATTGCTCGAAACAGCATATTCTTACACGTTGCCTCGTAAAGATAATATTGAAGAATATACAAATTTTAAAAATTTTAATTTTTATCTCGCTTCAAAAATAAACAATTATAAAAAAAATAATATTAGAACTGTTAGAAATTGGTAGATATTGATACTTTAAATAAAGTAAGGGCATCATGCCCTTCACGTTGTGTCGAAGCGACATGTCCTATTGCGTCGTAAGGACACAACCTTCAGCTTGCGTCGCACCGACATAACCTTACAGGTTGCATTGTAATGACATAACATTACGTTGTATCGCAGTGCCATATGCCTATAGTTGCGTCGTAAGGGCCCAACCTACCCTTGCGTCGCAAGAGGCATAGCCCTATATGTTGCGTCGTAAGATCATGCCTTCACATTGCGACGCAATGAATAGACCTGCAAGTTGCGTCATAAGGGAATCACATACACGTCGCATTGCAGAACAATAACCCTACATGTTGCGCCGCAACATAAGCTTTAACTCAACAAATTTTATCTCAACACTTAACCTTACACGTGCTCGCAACGGCATAACCCATCGCAATTATCCGAAAAATTTTTATGTTCAATTATAATTTATTTTATAAAAAAGCATTTATTTGAATTGTTCAATTTGCCANAATTTTTCATAATATTAGGGAATCGCAATTATCCGAAAAATTTTTATGTTCAATTATAATTTATTTTATAAAAAAGCATTTATTTGAATTGTTCAATTTGCCANAATTTTTCATAATATTAGGGAATCGCAATTATCCGAAAAATTTTTATGTTCAATTATAATTTATTTTATAAAAAAGCATTTATTTGAATTGTTCAATTTGCCANAATTTTTCATAATATTAGGGAATCGCAATTATCCGAAAAATTTTTATGTTCAATTATAATTTATTTTATAAAAAAGCATTTATTTGAATTGTTCAATTTGCCANAATTTTTCATAATATTAGGGAATCGCAATTATCCGAAAAATTTTTATGTTCAATTATAATTTATTTTATAAAAAAGCATTTATTTGAATTGTTCAATTTGCCANAATTTTTCATAATATTAGGGAATCGCAATTATCCGAAAAATTTTTATGTTCAATTATAATTTATTTTATAAAAAAGCATTTATTTGAATTGTTCAATTTGCCANAATTTTTCATAATATTAGGGAATCGCAATTATCCGAAAAATTTTTATGTTCAATTATAATTTATTTTATAAAAAAGCATTTATTTGAATTGTTCAATTTGCCANAATTTTTCATAATATTAGGGAATCGCAATTATCCGAAAAATTTTTATGTTCAATTATAATTTATTTTATAAAAAAGCATTTATTTGAATTGTTCAATTTGCCANAATTTTTCATAATATTAGGGAATCGCAATTATCCGAAAAATTTTTATGTTCAATTATAATTTATTTTATAAAAAAGCATTTATTTGAATTGTTCAATTTGCCANAATTTTTCATAATATTAGGGAATCGCAATTATCCGAAAAATTTTTATGTTCAATTATAATTTATTTTATAAAAAAGCATTTATTTGAATTGTTCAATTTGCCANAATTTTTCATAATATTAGGGAATCGCAATTATCCGAAAAATTTTTATGTTCAATTATAATTTATTTTATAAAAAAGCATTTATTTGAATTGTTCAATTTGCCANAATTTTTCATAATATTAGGGAATCGCAATTATCCGAAAAATTTTTATGTTCAATTATAATTTATTTTATAAAAAAGCATTTATTTGAATTGTTCAATTTGCCANAATTTTTCATAATATTAGGGAATCGCAATTATCCGAAAAATTTTTATGTTCAATTATAATTTATTTTATAAAAAAGCATTTATTTGAATTGTTCAATTTGCCANAATTTTTCATAATATTAGGGAATCGCAATTATCCGAAAAATTTTTATGTTCAATTATAATTTATTTTATAAAAAAGCATTTATTTGAATTGTTCAATTTGCCANAATTTTTCATAATATTAGGGAATCGCAATTATCCGAAAAATTTTTATGTTCAATTATAATTTATTTTATAAAAAAGCATTTATTTGAATTGTTCAATTTGCCANAATTTTTCATAATATTAGGGAATCGCAATTATCCGAAAAATTTTTATGTTCAATTATAATTTATTTTATAAAAAAGCATTTATTTGAATTGTTCAATTTGCCANAATTTTTCATAATATTAGGGAATCGCAATTATCCGAAAAATTTTTATGTTCAATTATAATTTATTTTATAAAAAAGCATTTATTTGAATTGTTCAATTTGCCANAATTTTTCATAATATTAGGGAATCGCAATTATCCGAAAAATTTTTATGTTCAATTATAATTTATTTTATAAAAAAGCATTTATTTGAATTGTTCAATTTGCCANAATTTTTCATAATATTAGGGAATCGCAATTATCCGAAAAATTTTTATGTTCAATTATAATTTATTTTATAAAAAAGCATTTATTTGAATTGTTCAATTTGCCANAATTTTTCATAATATTAGGGAATCGCAATTATCCGAAAAATTTTTATGTTCAATTATAATTTATTTTATAAAAAAGCATTTATTTGAATTGTTCAATTTGCCANAATTTTTCATAATATTAGGGAATCGCAATTATCCGAAAAATTTTTATGTTCAATTATAATTTATTTTATAAAAAAGCATTTATTTGAATTGTTCAATTTGCCANAATTTTTCATAATATTAGGGAATCGCAATTATCCGAAAAATTTTTATGTTCAATTATAATTTATTTTATAAAAAAGCATTTATTTGAATTGTTCAATTTGCCANAATTTTTCATAATATTAGGGAATCGCAATTATCCGAAAAATTTTTATGTTCAATTATAATTTATTTTATAAAAAAGCATTTATTTGAATTGTTCAATTTGCCANAATTTTTCATAATATTAGGGAATCGCAATTATCCGAAAAATTTTTATGTTCAATTATAATTTATTTTATAAAAAAGCATTTATTTGAATTGTTCAATTTGCCANAATTTTTCATAATATTAGGGAATCGCAATTATCCGAAAAATTTTTATGTTCAATTATAATTTATTTTATAAAAAAGCATTTATTTGAATTGTTCAATTTGCCANAATTTTTCATAATATTAGGGAATCGCAATTATCCGAAAAATTTTTATGTTCAATTATAATTTATTTTATAAAAAAGCATTTATTTGAATTGTTCAATTTGCCANAATTTTTCATAATATTAGGGAATCGCAATTATCCGAAAAATTTTTATGTTCAATTATAATTTATTTTATAAAAAAGCATTTATTTGAATTGTTCAATTTGCCANAATTTTTCATAATATTAGGGAATCGCAATTATCCGAAAAATTTTTATGTTCAATTATAATTTATTTTATAAAAAAGCATTTATTTGAATTGTTCAATTTGCCANAATTTTTCATAATATTAGGGAATCGCAATTATCCGAAAAATTTTTATGTTCAATTATAATTTATTTTATAAAAAAGCATTTATTTGAATTGTTCAATTTGCCANAATTTTTCATAATATTAGGGAATCGCAATTATCCGAAAAATTTTTATGTTCAATTATAATTTATTTTATAAAAAAGCATTTATTTGAATTGTTCAATTTGCCANAATTTTTCATAATATTAGGGAATCGCAATTATCCGAAAAATTTTTATGTTCAATTATAATTTATTTTATAAAAAAGCATTTATTTGAATTGTTCAATTTGCCANAATTTTTCATAATATTAGGGAATCGCAATTATCCGAAAAATTTTTATGTTCAATTATAATTTATTTTATAAAAAAGCATTTATTTGAATTGTTCAATTTGCCANAATTTTTCATAATATTAGGGAATCGCAATTATCCGAAAAATTTTTATGTTCAATTATAATTTATTTTATAAAAAAGCATTTATTTGAATTGTTCAATTTGCCANAATTTTTCATAATATTAGGGAATCGCAATTATCCGAAAAATTTTTATGTTCAATTATAATTTATTTTATAAAAAAGCATTTATTTGAATTGTTCAATTTGCCANAATTTTTCATAATATTAGGGAATCGCAATTATCCGAAAAATTTTTATGTTCAATTATAATTTATTTTATAAAAAAGCATTTATTTGAATTGTTCAATTTGCCANAATTTTTCATAATATTAGGGAATCGCAATTATCCGAAAAATTTTTATGTTCAATTATAATTTATTTTATAAAAAAGCATTTATTTGAATTGTTCAATTTGCCANAATTTTTCATAATATTAGGGAATCGCAATTATCCGAAAAATTTTTATGTTCAATTATAATTTATTTTATAAAAAAGCATTTATTTGAATTGTTCAATTTGCCANAATTTTTCATAATATTAGGGAATCGCAATTATCCGAAAAATTTTTATGTTCAATTATAATTTATTTTATAAAAAAGCATTTATTTGAATTGTTCAATTTGCCANAATTTTTCATAATATTAGGGAATCGCAATTATCCGAAAAATTTTTATGTTCAATTATAATTTATTTTATAAAAAAGCATTTATTTGAATTGTTCAATTTGCCANAATTTTTCATAATATTAGGGAATCGCAATTATCCGAAAAATTTTTATGTTCAATTATAATTTATTTTATAAAAAAGCATTTATTTGAATTGTTCAATTTGCCANAATTTTTCATAATATTAGGGAATCGCAATTATCCGAAAAATTTTTATGTTCAATTATAATTTATTTTATAAAAAAGCATTTATTTGAATTGTTCAATTTGCCANAATTTTTCATAATATTAGGGAATCGCAATTATCCGAAAAATTTTTATGTTCAATTATAATTTATTTTATAAAAAAGCATTTATTTGAATTGTTCAATTTGCCANAATTTTTCATAATATTAGGGAATCGCAATTATCCGAAAAATTTTTATGTTCAATTATAATTTATTTTATAAAAAAGCATTTATTTGAATTGTTCAATTTGCCANAATTTTTCATAATATTAGGGAATCGCAATTATCCGAAAAATTTTTATGTTCAATTATAATTTATTTTATAAAAAAGCATTTATTTGAATTGTTCAATTTGCCANAATTTTTCATAATATTAGGGAATCGCAATTATCCGAAAAATTTTTATGTTCAATTATAATTTATTTTATAAAAAAGCATTTATTTGAATTGTTCAATTTGCCANAATTTTTCATAATATTAGGGAATCGCAATTATCCGAAAAATTTTTATGTTCAATTATAATTTATTTTATAAAAAAGCATTTATTTGAATTGTTCAATTTGCCANAATTTTTCATAATATTAGGGAATCGCAATTATCCGAAAAATTTTTATGTTCAATTATAATTTATTTTATAAAAAAGCATTTATTTGAATTGTTCAATTTGCCANAATTTTTCATAATATTAGGGAATCGCAATTATCCGAAAAATTTTTATGTTCAATTATAATTTATTTTATAAAAAAGCATTTATTTGAATTGTTCAATTTGCCANAATTTTTCATAATATTAGGGAATCGCAATTATCCGAAAAATTTTTATGTTCAATTATAATTTATTTTATAAAAAAGCATTTATTTGAATTGTTCAATTTGCCANAATTTTTCATAATATTAGGGAATCGCAATTATCCGAAAAATTTTTATGTTCAATTATAATTTATTTTATAAAAAAGCATTTATTTGAATTGTTCAATTTGCCANAATTTTTCATAATATTAGGGAATCGCAATTATCCGAAAAATTTTTATGTTCAATTATAATTTATTTTATAAAAAAGCATTTATTTGAATTGTTCAATTTGCCANAATTTTTCATAATATTAGGGAATCGCAATTATCCGAAAAATTTTTATGTTCAATTATAATTTATTTTATAAAAAAGCATTTATTTGAATTGTTCAATTTGCCANAATTTTTCATAATATTAGGGAATCGCAATTATCCGAAAAATTTTTATGTTCAATTATAATTTATTTTATAAAAAAGCATTTATTTGAATTGTTCAATTTGCCANAATTTTTCATAATATTAGGGAATCGCAATTATCCGAAAAATTTTTATGTTCAATTATAATTTATTTTATAAAAAAGCATTTATTTGAATTGTTCAATTTGCCANAATTTTTCATAATATTAGGGAATCGCAATTATCCGAAAAATTTTTATGTTCAATTATAATTTATTTTATAAAAAAGCATTTATTTGAATTGTTCAATTTGCCANAATTTTTCATAATATTAGGGAATCGCAATTATCCGAAAAATTTTTATGTTCAATTATAATTTATTTTATAAAAAAGCATTTATTTGAATTGTTCAATTTGCCANAATTTTTCATAATATTAGGGAATCGCAATTATCCGAAAAATTTTTATGTTCAATTATAATTTATTTTATAAAAAAGCATTTATTTGAATTGTTCAATTTGCCANAATTTTTCATAATATTAGGGAATCGCAATTATCCGAAAAATTTTTATGTTCAATTATAATTTATTTTATAAAAAAGCATTTATTTGAATTGTTCAATTTGCCANAATTTTTCATAATATTAGGGAATCGCAATTATCCGAAAAATTTTTATGTTCAATTATAATTTATTTTATAAAAAAGCATTTATTTGAATTGTTCAATTTGCCANAATTTTTCATAATATTAGGGAATCGCAATTATCCGAAAAATTTTTATGTTCAATTATAATTTATTTTATAAAAAAGCATTTATTTGAATTGTTCAATTTGCCANAATTTTTCATAATATTAGGGAATCGCAATTATCCGAAAAATTTTTATGTTCAATTATAATTTATTTTATAAAAAAGCATTTATTTGAATTGTTCAATTTGCCANAATTTTTCATAATATTAGGGAATCGCAATTATCCGAAAAATTTTTATGTTCAATTATAATTTATTTTATAAAAAAGCATTTATTTGAATTGTTCAATTTGCCANAATTTTTCATAATATTAGGGA